>JAWPHD010000052.1:0-325000 GCA_037043455.1 Cyrtodaria siliqua
GTAAGTGGGTATAACCCTATGTTCAGCTTCGAATTCTCTCTCCCATCAAACCGTTAAGTACATATTATCTGAGATATTTTTTACTACAAGTGCAATATACCTGGCAGTTTATGTCCTCTACTGGCGAAAGGGCTGCACATTAAGAAGATGTATGCCTGTATCGCGGATCATTAATTCGTATATATCTAAATGGGCTAGTAGTTCTGTCTTTAGATAAAATACCTTATACATGCTATGTGTTTTATGAAATAATGTCACTTGTTTGCCATTTAATAACATGTATTTTATATTAATTTTCTACTAACTAGAACACAGGAAATATTTCATAAAACAGTCTTCGACCCAACAAACATGATAATAAAACCTTTATTTGTCATAATGATATTCATATAATATTCTAAAGGAAATAAGTAACGGAACTCGGGAATTTTCGCTCTATAATTTATATACTGCACATTTAATTTAAGAAAAATCCAAAAATGTTTTGCAAACAGAAAAATAGTTGCAGCTAGTTAGAGAAAGGACACAACTGTGCTGTTGTAGATGTTTTAATCAGAGAACACTTTGTAACACAAAATTCATAAATGTTGAAGCACCGATTTAAAATTCTGAGCAATTTCAATACTGTATTTCGATGGCTTAGCGGAAATCTATTGTATCCTGTTCGTTATTTATATGTAGTTACGATTTTTTTTTTGCACTAAGTCCTCGATTTAATGTAAAGAGATTAGACAATTTTACATCCGAAGTTTGCCCACCTGCTTTAGCCAAACGTGTTTTCCATCAATAATGAAACTTAGAAGAAATAACATTTGGTATTTTAAGTGTTGTTTTAGTCTATTTTACGAAGGAAACCAGTTAACTATGTACCATTCGATAAAAAACAGCATTATTATACATACAATATATAGCAAAAATTCCGGGTTGCGTTTCTTTTTTCCTTTAGTATATATCTATTGCTGTTTTACACATGAAAACTCTTGGGCGAGAAAATAACGTCATGCTATACATAGAGAATAATAAATGGATATTGTCATATAAGACCCTATATCAGGCATGAGACACAATATCAGCCCGAGAGTTTTAGCTCGAGGGCTGATATGGGTCGAGGTCCTGATATAGGGTGTGATACGAAAATAAAACAAAAATATTCTATTTATCATATACCTCAGCAATGACGTTGTTGAAATGTCAACTTCAGCTGACTATGTTGTTTTCCAGGGAGAACAATTTCATGTTATTAACAGATATAGTCTGTCTCGAGTGTAAGTGTACACGACATTTATTTTTTTCCGAAACGATGTAAAATGACCTTGCATTTGAAATCGACTAATTAGGAAAATTAATGTTCATAAGTTGTTATTTCATCCACGGATAATGCTTATATAGCCAAAAACCTGCCGTGAAAACAGCGTGGAAGCAACAAATGAAACGCGGACAAATCGTATATAATCGTAACTAATGTTAATTTCCGTATCTTTCCGGAGAAAGGGTTGGAAAGAGCATTCGGTTATTTCCGTGATAAGACATTTGTTTTACCCTTTGTTTCAACCGTGTGATAAAGCTAGTGTTAAGTGTTGCAGTACCTCAATTTTCGGCGGGGTTTGCCTACGGTTTGCTATTTTAAAATCTGCATAAGTGGTTACAATGAATATTGTTCATGATTTCCAATGTTTACCTGTCTTTTTGCGCTTCTACGACTGTCACAATGTTTCGCACTTCAAGAGGATCTTGCGTTGTAACAAAGTACATTTTAAAGGTGATGCACTGCTACGGGAGCACGCGTAAAAACTTAACCAGTCAAATGACCTAGTCAGGAGCATTCTACTGTTCTCAGAAGCTTAACTACTGTTCTCAGACGATTGCCTAGACTAAGCGACATGGAGAATAACATAAGGTCTAGGTTTGTGATAAAAGCGGTGATTATACAGACAACATACAGTACATGTTGCACCCATATACCATTGGCAAGTGCTGATTTGTTATCACTTTAAATATTTAAGTTGTTCACATTTCATTCACATTCTCGAGGAGTAAACAATAAATACTTTGTTGGCTGTCGTTCAAGACGTCATATTCGCGATTGGACAGCTGTTTTTGTTTGTTTTTTAGCTGATGTCTGGTGGTTGACTCTCTCGTTTGATCAAGTTGTAACATGGTCTGGGCACAAAACATCATCATTTGTGTGCATACCTCACTTGAAATGATATGTTCAAAATGTGCGAACGGACAGCACTTTATGTATGTACGTATGTGCACGAAGGTTTTAGTTTTCCTTAAACTATGAAGTACATTAAAAAGCACAGTTAGCCAGAAAATGACTGATTCAGAATGGTAAAGTGGAATTGATTATACGACACGCCATAGACCTAGTTATTCATATCAATCAGGATTTGGATGCCGGCAATCTATCAGCTTAGTTTATACAGAAGAGTGTGTCAGCATCTATGATAAGAGAGCTGATATTATTTTCATATTGTTAATTATCCCCACATAGATAGGGATGTTCCCCGAGAGACTTCTTATGGGCTCTGTTTTCAACAATTACAGATAAACGTATTACATTTTATAATGCCAACCCCTCTTAACTTCCTCCGAGACCTAGGGTTTCGTTTCGTAATTTAACATCGAGAATTCAACAATTTTATAATACATTTGTTCTAGTTCTTGTTGATAAAGCAGCTGATAACGTAACTATTGTTTGCCGCCTACATTACGTCAATATATAATCTCTGGAACTCAGTAGCACTAATTCGTATACTCAAGTTCAATCTAGTGAGGATGATGTTGTTTCCATACATATCAAGGCTGGGGTAGACGAAAAGCAAAACAAACGGCCAACCATGTACTGGATTCCTAAAGTCCGTATAAAGCTAGTTTTATTCAAAGTCTAGCGCCTGTAACACCACAAACATCTGCAAGCTTTTAACTTCTTGTCTTACTGCCGTTAAAGTTCACGTTAAACAATCTGGGATTAATTTATTTTGGTCTATTAAACATTCAGGAAATGTTCTTGATAAAATTGACAATAAACGTCAAGTTTCAGCTATTAGTACTTATGACTTCTCTACACTATATACAACCTTACCACATCACCTTATCAAGACAATCTTATTGCTCTTCTTCAAAAAACTTTCACTAGAGGAACCTACATGTTTGGACTGTAACAATATTAAAGCGTTTTGTACTAACGGCAGTTTAGACAGTTACACTATGCCAAGAAGTTTCTGAAGCACTTATTCTCTTAGATTTGCGTCAGGTGTGGAACTACCGTTTATAGACAAATTGCTGATATCCTTATGGATACTAATTGTGCGCCTCTTGTCGCAGATTTGTTCTTGTATAGCTATGAAAAAGATTTCGTGTTGAGACTTTCATCCGAAATTCAGGCAGATGTAATTGAAACCTTAGTGAGACCTCTCGGTATTTGGATGACATACCGAACGTTGACAATCCTTTCCTATCTACTATTGTTAATAATATATATCCTAAGGAACTTCAACTCAACAAATCTAACATGTTTGATACGGTCGCGTCTTTTCTTGATTAACATCTCTCTATTGAAAATGGCGAGATAATTAGTAAAATATATGAGAAGAGAGATGATTTTCATTTTGATATTGTTAATTATCCCAATTTAGAATGTTAGATGGGGATGTTCCCCGAGCTACTTATTATGGGGTCTATGTTTCTCAACTTATTTGTTTCTCTAGAGCGTGTAGCCGTATTGAGGACTTTAGCTACTATTGCAGGTCTACCGTTACCGTAAGCTTCGAAAAACCTTTGAAAATTATATTGTCGTAACCCTGAATTACTTTTAAAAAACAAAGTAATTTAAGAAATCTTCTGCGACAAGGAATATCACAACCTGACTTCTACGGTGATGTCGTTACAAACTTCGTAAGATCCTTGGTCATAATCACTTTCATACAATCTTTATTAAACTTGTTAAAAAGTTTAACAAAATAGGTTATGGTCCTATCAGTTTGGAACACACTGCATGTTTAGTGGTTCACCCATTTACAGTTTGTCACTATGCTGAAATTTCCTCTTTGATTTTGCAAAGATTGAGCAATGGCGGACAGATTGTGGACCCTATGATGACGTCTGCCTAACACCTTATAGGACGGTAGCGTTTGATGTTTGTCTTTAATCTTGTCGTACCATTAACGGTTTGTTCTCGTGTTGCTCTGGCTTCTGCAAAGTCGTTGGGTACTTACTTTGTGGCTTTTTAGGCTTCTGTTTTTTATATTATATATACATGATCATATATGTGTTTTACTTATATTTCCTATTAATGCTGCCTTGTTTGACAGAGATTATAAAGTGGCGGGATATCTTTATTTACACTGTTCTGTTTATCGTAATGACAACATGGTAAGAGTAAGAGTAAGGTTCTATTGTTGCACCCTAGAACCTGGTTTAAACCCCAGCGACCTTTCTTTCCACTGACCGTTCGAAGATTGTCAACCATTGTGTGTTTGTGATGTCTTATCTTGCCTTTTATTCATATTTACATATAACTGTTCTTTGTTTCTGTGTGTGTTTGTGGTTGACTGGTCCTTGAATGCTACTTTTCCTGTTCGATTTGTATATCTATCTTTTCTTCGTTTTTCTAGAGCATGTAGTCGAGTTGAAATCTTTAATATTCGTTATCTGTGTATAACAAAGAAGTTACTGCATTAGGGCCACCGTAACCAGGAACTTTTAAAATCATTTACTAAATTATATTATCGTAACCCTGATTTACCTTTAAAATATATAATCAAATTTAAGAACTCTTCAGCGACAAGAACTATCACAACCTGACTTCTATTTGTATATATTCTTCTATGGTGACGTGATTTACAAATGTCGTTTATCAAACGAGGTTATGACACTATCATTTTGCAACGCGCTGCATGTTTTAGGCCTTGAGCCAGGACCCACAATTTTCGATATCGCTACCATCTCTGATGACAATTTCTTCCATTATATTTTAGAAAGAGAAAGAGCAATGTCTGTAGATGACATTTTCCCATGATATCAGTCTGGAACGGGTAGCTTATACTATTCCAATGTGAACAACAATAGGTGTATCATTTTAGCCTGGCATCAAATGTTGGATGTTTATTTTTGCTCAATTATATTTTTTGTTAATTGTTGTTATACTTTTGACATATACAATTAAGTTTATAATTTATATTAGTTTAATACAGAATGAATAAGTTTTGTTTCAGCATTGCATTCTGCTTAAAGAAGATAAAATTATCGGACAGGGAAAGCAGCAGTCAAGGATGACAGTCAACCACAAAACACAAAAACAAACACGCAAACAGACAAACGAGAAGGCAAAAGTAATAAAAAATGCACACGACATCACAAACACAAAAGGGTTGACAATAGGGCTACCACCCTGGAACGGTCAGTGGCAACAAAGGCCCCTGGGGGTTTAAACCGGTTCTAGGGTGCACCAAACCTCACACACCCTACTGTCATCCCATTAAAACAGGACAGTGTAAATAAAGAAATCCCCGCCATGATCTAATCTCTAACTAACAAGGCAGCATCAATAGGCAATAGAAGTAAAACACAAATATGCTCGTGTAAATATAATACAAAAAAACAATAGTCTATAGGCAATGACTTGGCAGAAGCCAGAGCAATAAGAGAATAAACCATTAAGGGCACGACAAGAAAGATCATAATAGACAAACGTCAAACGCCGCCGTCCCATTTGGCTTTAGGTAGGCGTCATCATAGGGTCCACAGCCTGTCCGGTCATCGTACAATTAAAGAGGAAAGCATAGTGGCAAACTGTAAAAGGGTCCACCACCCAGCATGCAGTACTAAAATCACTATTGTGCTTAAGTTAAAATCACTATTGTGCTTAAAAGCCAAATGACCCCACCCACTATTGGCACATTTTTATGCATTAAGATTAGCAAATTATTTTTTTTACTTTATATGTATAAAATTGAAATGAAAGAATCTCTAATTCACATCTTTTAACGATTATTTAATTCTAAATTAGGAATTGTTTCGATAGATTATTAATGAAAGTATGTACTATGCAACGTGCATGCCTTCGCTTGCGTATGTAAGTTTAGAAAGCCTGAAAAGAGGATACATGCATCGTAAAGGAAGTGTAAGTCTTCCTCAGAATAATTGCAACATCACTATTATTTCAATTTTTTGATATATATATTATACAAAAGACACAAACAGTGCAAAGGATCTAGATAAGAGAAATGTGAGTGTGTTCGATTCTTATAAGTCCATTTTAAGTGTATGCATTATTCAATACGTATTCTGATTAAGACGAATATGTATTACACAAATAATAGAGACAGGAAGCAATAGTTAACATGCAAACACAAAACCCAATTATATGTCTATTTTAATGCTTTTAATTGCAATTCATGTCTATTTTAACGATGTTTAGCACAGTTTGAATTACCCCACCCACATAAATCACAATAAAGGAGTATGCATATGAAATTATTATATGCATTTCCACAAAAATATCGAAGTAGAAGGGTAATACATAGTCGAATGTACTAACTACTAACCATGGCAAGCAACTATTTGTTGGAATTGGTATAGTTGTTACAATAGTACCTTCGTAACATATTCTTTGCATTTTATTATAGTCATAACCTATTTTTGTGCAAGCAGAAATAGTGTAAACTGAATAACAGTTACCTAAAAAATATCGACAGTTTATTGCCAATGACGGGGGTTGTTGCGACAATGATAAATACTATAATACAGCGATAAGGCCTTAAACTATCCCTCATTGATCTCAATATCAGTATTTACTAATTTTTTGTCGTTGACAAAAGATATACTTTTACCTTTAATTTTTAATTTTGTGGGTTGAAGATGCACTTTTAAACAGAATGGAATGAACTGGATGTTGTTTAACGGATTAACAAAACTTATATGTTCTTAAGACCCGCCCCAGAGAGAGGGGAGCTATACGTAGGAATCCGGGAACCTGCCATAATATTAATAACAAATAGATTACTATAGTTCTTTAACTTAAACTCCGATATACAGGACCGACCAGTTTACGGCCCCATCAGACGTACGAGGCTACCTCTGTTTTCATGCCACCTTGCTATCCACTGGGCCACAGGTTGTATGCGCCCAAGGAGGCTGACTGCGATGGAATGCAAACATCTTAAATGCTAAAACTTCATGATTTCAATGCTATGCTTATATCCACAAAGCGGGGTTTCACAACAGTCGTACTTTTTTAGCAAATTTGTGTATGAGGGAGTATACTCCCTCCTCCAGTGTACCAAAGGAAGAATCTCTCAATTGCACGGTATTCTGTATGAACTGTCACGAGTTGCAACATGTCTATAAGCCTTATTTATGCCCATCACATTGCTACGTTTTGATTGGTAATATCAATTGATGACAAAGTCTTTGGGATAATAAAAGAAAATTAATAATACTCATATCCCGTTTAAATAATTGTATTACCTAAAATACATTATATACTGAACAAAAAAAGAAACTTCGGCTAATGCTGATGCTGATTGCCTAGACAGCAAAACAGGGGAAAAATATAATGATGTTTTAAGAATAATTAGATAGACCACCAACAGTCGTCCAAACGAAGATGTTTTTGAAAAATTCAGTACACAAGGGAGTTAGCACCCTTTTTCTTAAAACATGCATTTCTGCCACAAAAAAACAAATTAAATCCACGAAAATTACCGAAATTTGTCAGAGACAATATTCTCTATATGTTCCTTACTAAAAGAAATGCACACAAAGACGTAACACATATTGTGTAGATGGCAGCTTTTGGTTATCAACATTCATCAATTTAGTATTAGTATCAATTAGTATTTCCATATCATCCATAAAAGATTATTGATTGGCAAATTTGAAACGGTTTAATGGGATAGTCAATACTCACTTAAGTTTGCTTACAAACATTAAACATGTCAAACATTGTTTTATTAAAACGCTGTTTAAGCTGTTATCAGTTTATATACGCCCTCACAAACTATCCTATGGAAAAACAAGCAAAAAAGTCGGATGTTTTCTTTTTTTTGTTCAGTATATAATAAGCATAAAATATAACATTGCAGTAGGAACGCCACGGACCTATAACATATCAGTTCTTTTCGCATTTTAACTCCGCGAACATGGACTATTTCTTTGTATTTTACGGACTATTTTACGAATTTTCAGTTAAAACAGACGACATTTTTTTACACCCGAAATTGGGCGCGCTACGTCGGCGAGCACTACGGGTACCTATGGAGTCTAACAACACGCGTACAGTGTTTCATACCGTAGATTATGCAAAAACTAATACCTTACCGGACGAAATAACGTCCCATTATGTGTCAACACGATGCAGTGTTGGTGACTGACAGGTCACTGTGACATAACTTGACACGTGAAATTGACATGTTGTTGCAAGTTCGATTTGGGATTACTGTCTGCTGCTGGATGTCCATGATCAAGGTATTTGTTTTGTCATTAAAATGTGTTTGTTAATAAACAGTACACACCTCTTTTAGATCGTGCATATTTAGACATTGGCCAAATACAGTGCCTAAAAAAGTGGTGTATACTGTATAATAGAAAGTTCATAACCACTATAAGTGTTTTTCGTGTACTCCGATCTTTCCAGTAACTGGATAAACTGTAAAACGTTTCGTGGAATAAAACAATAGCTAGTAGAAATGCTATCAATGTCCCCCGCACCCCGCCCCCACCCAAGTACGGTAGATGGGGGTGTGGGGGTAGATGGAGCTTGCATACCGAAAACAAGGAGGGGGTAAAAAAACTAGAAACCCCCTCCACCCCCACCCCTCAAATGCAAATTTAGTAAATTGTTAGCGTTGTCTCTATATCGTTAATGTTATCCCCATTTTCTCGCACATTCGTGAATACATAACCCGATACAACTACCATTGAAACAATGTAATCTGCCATAGACATTTGACTGAAATCGGTCAGATTCATATTTATGTACAGTAAAGTCTTGAGGCAAGGAAATGATTTTGAATTTACATTTATTTACATTTACTACATACTTTCTGTTGCGAAAAAAACAACGCAATTTCGAGAAAGTACATTTCACTTAAAAGCCTTTAAGGAGGTGTAGCTACTACGCTTGCCTCCAGTGTGTCCCCAAAAAGAAATGACTATTCCATGGGGCTGGAAATATGCTGTGAAAGTGGAACAATGTTTTTAATGGAATCTCCAGTTGGGTGCTTCATTATATTTTACATGTATATATGAATGATGAGAGATGTTTTTTATTACATTAACCGTGTTATTGAGCATAAGTAGTATTCATGCTTTATTCAATTTAGTTATATTTTATCTTTTCTTTTTTAAATATGTTACATTATGTATAACAAAGGATAAACTATGTTTGTTTGATCAATGACATTGGATTGATGTTGTTTTCAGAGGGGCCTCAAATGTGAATCGTGCCCTCGAGCAGCTCTAAGTGAATTGATACTGACGACTTCAGAATGTCAAGCCGTATGAAATGCCATTGGATCATATGGAAGGTAAAGAGCCTTTTTAAAAATTGTTTGCACTTGTGTAGTTCTTTAAATGAAGCTTGTGTTATGCTCTTGCACGGTGCCGATTCAAAGTATAGAGTAAAACATGTTTTTCAGTAATAGTGCATATGACCTCGTGTAAACTACATGTACTGGATACATGCGAAAACAAGTTGTGTTAAAGAGGGACACTAGGCAGTCTTTATTTGTTTAAAACTTCTGGAGTTCAGTTAATTTGTCTGCATAGCTTGCATTTGTTGCATCATTAATATTATTTAATTAGAATAGTTCAGAAGAAAGTGTTTTACACATTACTTTACTGTTGATAATAGTGCACCTATAATATAGTTAAGTATTTGAATAGAATAACGAAGACAAAATGAAACTCTTTTATTTAACTTTTAATGCAAGCAGGTTTAAATTCTAAATGTTACCAGGTTAACAAATGGAGATGCTAATGTTAAAGCTTGATAAATACTTCAAGATTGCCGTGTGTCCCTTTAACATCAACTAATTGTCTATGTGATGGGTCCCCAAATTTATTAAAGGGACACACGAGCAAATTTCCAATCTTGTGTCTGTTTTACACCTTTTTCACATCAGAACAGACCACACATCTACAAAAAGTGTCTTCTCAACTGCCCTATTTAATCATGTTTTTATTTCTAAAAACTAGCGGCATCACACAGGTTTTGAGAAGAGAGAAAATAAATAGTTGTATATTAATTGTTTTCTCCCCGTGTAAAATGGCCTTACTAAGTCATTAAAAGTAAAATATCCTATGAACAAAACGTGTAAAATTTAACAATTTTAGATTTTTGGCAAGACTTGTATTTTATTTCCCTTCTAGTAAAAATGGCTATATAGAGCATTGCACCCTCTGTCAGATTTAACTTTCCTTATAATAGATTCTTGCTGTACTGTTGGGGTGAAAAATACCTTAAAATGGTTCTATAATCATGTCAGCTCAATCATATACTCGTATGATAAAAAAATATAATATGTATTGACCCCTTTACTTGTATGTACCATTTACTCAGTTTTGGTCAAGAGACGTTTATAGCATATCGGCTTTTGAATCCAGTGAAACACGGATTCAATTCTTACTGGCGCCACTGGGTTACTTCGATGTGTCCTGCTAGCCTCGTTCGTCTTATGGGAACGTAAACCGGGTGGTCCTGTGTATCGGAGTCTGTCCTCCAAGCACGTTAAAAGAACCATAGGTATCTAATCGGTAGTAAGCGTTAGGGGCAGGGTTCCTGGATGCCTATGTATCTTTTCCTCCCCTCTTTGGGGCGGCTCGAAATAACCTAAACAACGTGTTGATGAGGCGGTTAAACAATAATTAAATTTTTAAACTGTCCCATTCCCTTAAACATGCCCTAGCTCCCCCCTCGCAACACCTGATTCAAATTGAATACTCCTGCTCGACTTATATTAACTTTTTATTCTATGTCTTTCTTTTCTTTCAGTCTGCACGTCATGTGGAAGAAGACTCCATGTACACCACTGGCCAGAGTCAATGCTGAAGTTTATGTTTCGCTCAATTATTTGCTTAATAAAGTATATACATATTGAACTAAAATATTGTCTTTATAATTATGTCTTCCACCACAAAGTGGTAGGTGAGACAGATGTCTTCCACCACAAAGTGGTAGGTGAGACAGATTAATCTTGTCTGCGCTACTTGTTGGATTTTGACGAAACTTTGTACAAACTCTTTATTACTTTCTCTGAAGCTAATTTCATAAAACTTCGTACTTTGACTGCCTTTGGTGAAACTGTTTATTTTGAAGTCAGTAGTTGAAAGGTCCGTTACCATGACCGGAAAATGAAAATAATTGCCCACACAGTTTTTCCTCTTACCTAAAGCAAATTTCATGAAACTTCATTGGTGGACAGTGGAAAGAGGATGATCGTTTGATTTTTAGGTAAAAGGTCAAGCTCCCTGCAGACATCCACTATCCAAGGATAAGCATATGTTATAACACACATGTTATAATATTAATGGTATAATATATGAATATTTGCTTGCACAATGTTGAATCCGGTAAAACAAGTGGTTTTGTTCACCGATACTGTCGCCTGTGAACCAAACCACTTGTTGTTAAATTACAGGATTCAACAGTGTGTAAGTCCGATCATCCATTTTTTTTGTTAAATTATAAATTTAAAAATATATATGTTAAAACAAACAGAACATGCTATTTGATGAAAACAGACGTATTCAAATTTTCAAAGTAGCAATATTCGCAGAATATAGTAGATTTCAACTGCTGAAAACAAACATGTATTTTTTTTTCAGGAAAAAATAATTCTATGAATAAGGTATATATGTTCAGGGAAATGTTTAATATGTCTGTTTTCAAATACTACAGATCGTAACGCACCGCACATGTATATTCAGTATTTACTTTCAATATAGTAGTGAGTATGACTGCGTTCTGGGACCATATAAATATAAAAGAATAATATATATAAATATATATATATATAACTATATATGCCCTATAAATATAAACGACCCGCACTTTTTGGATTCACGCGTACAGTGTTTCACAACACCACAAATCTGGCAAGTGCTCCATTGAAACAATGTCATGTCCACGTTTATGTTATGAAATCTTCGAGTCTACACATAATCATGTGTGTTACTGACAGTAGCATGTCTGTTACTCGTCAGTCATTTATTTACTTGGTTAAAGGGACACATGTCAATCTTGCATTCTTTAAAACTCGAGTCGCCCCCTCAGTTTTAAACGAACAGTTAAAAGAATATACTTCTTTCTGCCTGTTAAACTTATATTAGTTTATCGCTTTTTCTGATTTCGAAAATTAACTCTGCAACGTATGTTGCCGCCATCATGATTTCATTTTCCAATATACCGTTGCAACATTGTTTGTTAAAAATAAATTGGCCACTCTGACATAAAGCCAAAGCATGTATAGATCAACAATTTAATGTAAAATACATGAACATATACATTTTAAATATATGTGTTTACATAACGAAATTATTTAATTGTTTCTGTAGCCGGTCGTCTTTCCTTAATGAATATGAATGTTGCAGTCTTTGGGTCGGACGGTCCTGTTACTTAATTAGTACTTGTCTCCATTTATTGAAATGCTACATATATACAGAGGAGAGATGTATCTATATGATTTTGTTATTATGCTCGCTTCTAAAATGACGAAATAAATCGATTTGAATAAAGGCGCATTCTCAGCAATACACAACGTATTGTGTGTACGAGTTGGAGGTGGGAAGCCCACGGGGTTGGAGGGATACTACCGTAATGTTGCTCTCATAAATACTGTGAACATACTACATCAATAATATAACAACTACTGAACAATGCTGAAATCGATTTATCTTTATAAATGAATTCATAATTCCGCAATTTTATTCCGTGCGAACATCGATTTGGAACGTCGATTCGGCGTATTTAAACGATTACGGTGTACTTTGTTAATTTTCGGGGGAAAAAAGTACTTGCCTCCGATTTGTTTTATATTTTACATATCTACAGAGGAAAGATGTATTTACGCGTACATGCTTTTGTTTTTTCTCTCGCTTCTAAAATGATGAAATAAATCGAATTTGATTAAAACTGCGCATTCGCAGCTATATACAACTTAATCAATACGGTATGGAGGGTGGTGGGGGTGGAATGAGGGGCGGGGTTGCAGGGATACTACCGTAATGGTGTCCTTGAGAAAAACTGTAAAATTCTACTCTAATAAGTTATTAAATACAGAACAATGTTGAAATCAATATATCTCTTAAAAAGGATTTCGCAATTTCATGGTTTTATATCCCGCGTGTACATTAACTTCGAAAGGCGATTGTTCATATTTTAGCGAACACGGTGTACTTTGTTAATTTTGGGGGGAAAAAAGTACTTTTTTCTGATTGACTTTAAATTTTGGATTTTAATAGTAGACATGTCAATGAACACTTTCATGAAAAAAAATTCGTTCTCGCTGTTAAAACTTCATTTTTTTGCATTTTTTTCAGATTCAGAAAATTAGCACTGCAACATATATTTTCACTATCCTCATTTCCTTTCCCGACGTACCGTTACAATTTGGTTTGTTAAAACCTATTCTGAGCACTCCGGCATAAACCAAAAGCATGTATAGATCAGAAATTTAATCTGGAATGCATGGATACATACATTTGAAATATATGTATTGAAATAATGGAATTATTTCATTTCTTGTGTACCAGGTCGCGTCTGTAAAAGTATATGCATTATGCCGTCTTTGCGTCCGTGGGTCATGTTAGTTAATTTTGGGGAAAAAAAAGTACTTGTCTCCGATTTCATTAAAAATTTGCATATGGACAGAGGAAAGATTTATCTACGCGTACATGCATTTGTTTTTATTCTCGCTTCTAAAATGACGAAATAAATCGATTTTGATTTAAAAGCGCATTTTAGGCAATTTAAACCTTAAAACAACCTAAATTCATCCCTTTGAAAAATACCTTTAACTATTAATGGGAATTACACGAAGTGTACACCAATTATGTTCGACCAATGTAGTTTGTGAATATTATTACTTTAACAACGATCTGTGCTTGTGTTTTGTTATAATCAGAGTTTATAAATAAGAGGTGAAGAAATCTGACCAGTGACAATTTTCCCGATAATGTCATTTTGTTATCGATTTTATCACGTGACCTTGTTTGATAAATATTCCTACGCCATAGGGCTGGCGTTCCTACTGTTGAAGGCTTTTAAAACAACAGCAAAAAAAAAACACGCTTACACGTAAGGATCGGTACATAAAACGCTTACTCATAAGGATCGGTACCCAGCATATCGGGATAGGACACAGTTAAATATTTGAATACTCGGAAAACTATGTCTGACATACCGGTATTACTACAATAATATGACATTCTTGATAGTTCTTTGTGCGAATTAAGGGTGTACATTTTTAAAACAAACAACTCAAAATGTCCTCAGGATTTTTGAACGTATCTTATAGATGCTATGGTTATTCAGTAAAAATATGGATATATTCTGAGATGTGTCTAATTAAGTAAGATTGTATATATATATATATACAAACACATTTAATTGTATCGTTTATTATTTTTCGGGGTGTTGACTTTATTGTTAAACATTTCCTTTTTTATGAGATATACTTTTTTTTACACTGTCTTGTCAATATTCGTCATCTTTGTATAACTAAAAAGCTACTCAGTCAGGTTTACCGTTACCACAAATTTCGTAAAACCTTTGCACACTTTTATTATCGTAACTCTGATCTTCTTTCCAAATATAAAAGTAATTTAAAGACACTTCTGCAGTTCGCCACTATGCTTTCCTCTTTAATTGTACGATGACCGGACAGGCTGTGGACACTATGATGACACCTACCTAAAACCAATTGGGACGGTGGCATTTGACGTTTGTCTAGTATGATCTTTCTTGTCGTGCCCTTAATGGTTTATTCTCTTGTTGCTCTGGCTTCTGTCAAGTCAGTGAGTACCTTCATTGTGGCTTTCTAGACTATTGTTTTTTGTATTATATTTACATGAGCATATTTGTGTTTTACTTCTATTGCCTATTGATGCTGCCTTGTTGGTTAGACATTAGATCATGGCGAGGATTTCTTTATTTACACTGTCCTGTTTTAATGGGATGACAGTAGGGTAAGTGTGAGGTTTGGTGCACCCTAGAACCGGTTTACACCCCCAGTGGCATACTTTGCCACTGACCGTTCCAAGGCGGTAGCCCTAGTGTCAACCCTTTTATGTTTGTGATGACGTTTGCATTTATTATTACTTTTGCCTTCTTGTTTGTTTGCGTGTTTGTTTCTGTGTTTTGTGGTTGACTGTCCTCCTTGAATGTCACTTTACCTGTCCGATCTTTTTATATGTCTTTAAGAGCGAGGTTGTGTACACTTAACATCAATTTAAGTTATCCAATAGGCCGTATTTCCCACTGACCGTTCGATGTCGCTTACCCTGTATTCACCACTCTTTATGTTTGTATATTGTCCCATTTATTGACTCTTAATTGTTTTGTTTTAGTTCGTTGTACAGTGTTTATATAGGACTATTTTTCTCATTTTAGGTATATATAGATGCTGACAATGCTGCTGACAAAGCTACAGTAGTCAGTTTATTTTATCCAACGCTTGATGTGAATTCGCAATAGGTCCATACATTGTTTTGCCATGACAATGCAGCAGTCTCCTTTGTTTTTTTATTGGGTGGATTTGTAAAACATGCGACATGTAAACATTGTTAAACTAGACATTTAATTACGATAACAGTTTCATTTGTTTTAATTTAGGTCTTTATATTGTAATACCTCATCAAAAGTCCCATCCTTGATAAATATTGCTTTTCTTCAACCTACTATGAAGTGAATTTATAAAAAAAAATGTACAGCTGCAAGTAATAAACAAGAGACCAAAGGGCATTGACTCAGCCTCGCTACAAAGTGCTCGTCATGTTCACGAAACAACTATAACAGCAATTTCCTAATATAACTCTATGTAAACTTGTGACTGGGGTCAAATTTTACCCCAGTATCACCATTTGAACGTACTAGTTAAAGGACCATAAGCTTATACTACATGCAGAATATTAGACAATTAGCTCATGTAGATTCGGAGATTTTTAAAGGCTTTATTTTAATGACTTTACTCACAGGGCACCTGACGAACTTTGAGTCAAGGGTCACCATTTGAACACACTTCGTAGAGAACCATAAGCAACATATTAGACGTCTAGCTTTGGTAGGTTCAGAGAAGATTGTTTTTAAAGATTGTTTTATACGTAGCTCCATGTAAATTCGTGGCCCCTGAGGTGTGGCCAAATATGATCCCAGGGTCACCATTTTAACAAATTTGGTAGAGGACTAAGCTTATACTACTTGCAAAATATTAGGCATCTAGCTCTTGCAGTTCCAGAAAACAGTAGGAACGCCACGGACCTATAACATATCAGTTCTGTTCGCATTTTAACTCCGCGAACATGGACTATTTCTTTGTATTTTACGGACTATTTTACGTATTTTCAATTAAAACAGACGCCATTTTATTACACCCGAAATTGGGCGCGCTACGTCGGCGAGCACTACGGGTACCTATGGAGTCTAACAACACGCGTACAGTGTTTAATACCGTAGATTATGTAAACACTAATACCTTACCGGACGAAATAACGTCCCATTATGTATCAACAAGATGCCGTGTTGGTGACTGACAGGTCACCGTGACATAACTTGACACGTGAAATTGACATGTTGTTGCAAGTTGGATTTGGGATTATTGTCTGCTGCTGGAGGTCCATGATCAAGGTATTTGTTTTGTCATTAAAATGTGTTTGTTAATAAACAGTACACACCCCTTTTAGATCGTGCATATTTACACATTGGCCAAATACAGTGCCTAAAAAAGTAGTGTAGAGTGTATAATAGAAAGTTCATAATCACTATAAGTGTTTTTCGTGTACTCCGATCTTTCCAGTAACTGGATGTACTGTAAACTGTAGAACGTTTCGTGGAATAAAACAATTGCTAGTAGAAATGCTATCAATGTCCCCCGCACCCCGCCCCCACCCAAGTACGGTAGATAGTGTGGGGTAGATGGAGCTTGCATATCGAAAACAAGGAGGGGGTAAGAAAACTAGAAACCCCCTCCACCCCCACTCCTCAGATGCATGAATGTAAATAGTTAGGTTTGTCTCTATATTGTTATGTTATCCCCATTTTCTCGCACATTCGTGAATACATAACCCGATACAACTACCATTGAAACAATGTAATCTGCCAAAGACATTTGACTGAAATCGGTCAGATTCATATTTATGTACAGTAAAGTTTTGAGGCAAGGAAGTGATTTTGAATTTACATTTATTTACATTCTGTTGCGAAAAAAAACAACGCAATTTCGAGAAAGTACATTTCACTTAAAAGCCTTCAAGGCGGTGTAGCTACTACGCTTGCCTCGCGTGTGTCTCAAAATAAATGACTATTCCATGGGCTGGAAATATGCTGTGAAAGTGGAACAATGTTTTTAATGGATCTCCAGTTGGGCTACATTATATTTTACATGTATAATGAATGATGAGAGATGTTTTTATTACATTAACCGTGTTATTGAGCACAAGTAGTATTCATGCTTTATTCAATTTAGTTATTTTATCTTTTCTTCTTTAAATATATTACATTATGTATAACAAAGGATAACTATGTTTGTTTGATCATTGACATTGGATTGATGTTGTTTTCAGAGAGGTCTCAAATGTGAATCGTGCCCTTGGGCAGCTCTAAGTGAATTGATACTGACGACTTCAGAATGTCAAGCCGTATTAAATGCCATTGGATCATATAGAGGTAAGAGCCTTTTTAAAAATTGTTTGCACTTGTGTAGTTCCTTAAATGGAGATTGTGTTATGCTTGCACGGTGCTGTTCAAAGTTAGAGTAAAAAAAAAATTCAGTGATAGTGCAGCGTGATTGTCATATGAGCTCGTGTAAACTACATGTACTGGATACATGCGAAAACAAGTTGTGTTAAAGGGACACTAGGCAGTCTTTAATTGTTTAAAACTTCTGGAGTTCGGTTAATTTGTCTGCATAGTTTGCATTTGTGCATCATTAATATTATTTATTAGAATAGTTCAGAAGAAATAATAGTGCACCTATAATAATTTATTTAACTTTTAATGCAAGCAGGTTTAAATTTAACATGTTACCAGGTTAACAAATGGAGATGCTAATGTTAAAGCTTGATAAATACTTCAAGATTGCGTGTGTCCCTTTAACATCATCTAATTGGTCTATGTGATGGGTCCTCAATTTATTAAAGGGACACAGAGCAAATTTCCAATCTTGTGTCTCTTTTACACATTTTCACATCAGAACAGACCACACATCTACAAAAGTGTCTTCTCAACTGCCCTATTTAATCATGTTTTATTTCTAAAACTAGCGGCATCACCAGGTTTTGAGAGAGAAAATAAATAGTTGTATATTAATGTTTTCTCCCCATGTAAAATGACCTTACTAAGTCATTAAAGTAAAATATCCTATGAACAAAACGTGTAAAATTTAACAATTTTAGATTTTTGGCCAGACTTGTATTTTATTCCCCTTCTAGTAAAAATGGCTTATAGAACATTGCACCCTCTGTCAGATTTAACTTTCCTTATAACAGATTCTTGCTGTACTGTTGGGTGAAACATACATTAAAATGGTTCTATAATAATGTCAGCTCAATCATATACTCGTATGATAAACAATATAATATGTATTGACCCTTTACTTGATGTGCCATTTACTCAGTTTTGGTCAAGGGACGTTTATAGCATATCGGCTTTGAATCCAGTGAACACGGATTCAATTCTTACTGGCGCCACTGGGTTACTTCGATGTGTCCTGCTAGCCTCGTTCGTCTGATGGGAACGTCAACCGTGTGGTCCTGTGTATCGGAGTCTGTACTCCCTCCAAGCACGTTAAAGAACCATAGGTATCTAATCGGTAGTAAGCGTATGGCAGGGTTCCTGGATGCCTATGTATCTTTCATCCCCTCTTTGGGGCGGCTCGAAATAACCTAAACAACGTGTTGATGAGGCGTTAAACAATAATTAAATTTTAAACTGTCCCATTCCCTTAAACATGCCCTAGCTCCCCCTCGCAACACCTGATTCAAATTGAATACTCTGCTCGACTTATATTAACCTTTTATTCTATGTCTTTCTTTTCTTTCAGTCTGCACGTCATGTGGAAGAAGACTCCATGTACACCACTGGCCAGAGTCAATGCTGAAGTTTATGTTCGCTCAAATATTTGCTTAATAAAGTATACATATGAACTAAAATATTGTCTTTATAATTATGTCTTCCACCACAAAGTGGTAGGTGAGACAGATTAGATTTGGCCTTTCCGTTCGTCTGCCACAAATCTTGTCTGCGCTACTTGTTGGATTTTGACGAAACTTTGTACAAACTCTTTATTACTTTCTCTGAAGATAATTTCATAAAACTTCATACTTTGAATGCCTTTGGTGAAATGATAATCCCTGTTTATTTTGAAGTCAGTAGTTGAAAGGTCCGTTACCATGACCGGAAAATGAAAAGTATTGCCCACACAGTTTTTCCTCTTACCTAAAGCAAATTTCATGAAACTTCATTGTTGGACAGTGGAAAGAGGATGATCGTTTGATTTTTAGGTTAAAGGTCAAGTTCCCTGTGGACATCCACTTTCCAAGGATAAGCATATGTTACAACACATATGTTATAATATTAATGGTATAATATATGAATATTTTCTTGCACAATGTTGAATCCGGTAAAACAAGTGGTTTTGTTCACCGATACTGTCGCCTGTGAACCAAACCACTTGTTGTTAAAATACAGGATTCAACAGTGTGTAAGACATATTCCTCTCATCCATTTTTTTTAAATCATATATTCTAAAATGACAAAATAAATCGATTTTGATTTAAATGCGCATTTTTGGCAATTTAAACCTTAAAACAACCTAAATTCATCCCTTTGAAAAATACCTTTAACTATTAATGGGAATTACACGAAGTGTACACCAATTATGTTCGACCAATGTAGTTTGTGAATATTATTACTTTAACAACGATCTGTGATGGTGTTTTGTTATAATCACAGTTTATAAATAAGAGGTGAAGAAATCTGACCAGTGACAATTTTCCCGATCATGTCATTTTGTTATCGATTTTAACACGTGACCTTGTTTGATAAATATTCCTACGCCATAGGGCTGGCTGAAAGGGTTGTTTTTAAAAGAATGTCCTATATAAATATGTGACCCATGGGGCGATGCCAAATATGACACCAGGTTCACCATTTTCGTTTTTCTTGTAGCGGGCCATAAGCTTATGCCACATGCAAACTATTAGTCATCTAGCACTTAAGGTTTCAGAGAGAACTATTTTTAAAGAAACTTGATTTTTGTTTAAAAGGGGGAGATAACTCTTATAACAGGAAAAGCTGCCCTGCTGGTACTGCTATCATGGATGTTTTCTTTCTCTACAATGTACTCCATAACATGGTACCAGTAAGAATTTGCCAGCTGAGATGGTAGCGAAAAATTGTCTGGCTCACGGTCTATTTAGATGTTGACCCCTTTACAGTTCACGACTATGCTTTCTTTTTTGACTTTGCGATGACCAAACATATTGTGAAAACTATGATGAGGTCTACCTGAATACTCAAAAGACGGTAGCGTTTGATGTGTGTCTTGCACCTTGTCATTTACCCTAAATGTTGTTATCTTGTTGCTATGGCTTCTGCCTAGTCATTGAATAATTGTATTTTTATATTCATATATCCATGATCATCTTTTACTTATATAGCTTTTTAATGCCGCCGTGTTGATTAGAGAATAGAACCTTTAGGAGAATATTTATTGATACTGTCGCGTTTTATTGGGATGAGAATAGGGTAAGAGTGAGGTTTGTCGTGAACCCTAGAACATGGTTTAAACAGTAGCTTTATTGTCAATCCGTTTGTGTTTTTAATTCCACATGCATTGCTCGTTATTAACATTGTTGTTGTTGTTTGTGTGGTTTTGGTTGACTGTGTTTCGTGAAAGCTACATTTTATGTTAGAATTATTTGTCACGAAATAGCGATATATTCACCATCCGCATTACCCTCACCGAGAATCTAGTAACGGGAACGTGAGCAAATATTCTCATATTTACTCTGATATAATTACATGTTTCCGTTCTCTCACATACTTTCAAACGATCAGAACACATGTATACTTGTAACACCAATTCTTAAATACTCATCTGTCATTTCTTCTCTTTCAAGCACGACAATCCTGATGTGTCGTTCAATATGAAGTAGTTTTTTATGTATAACTGTTCAACTGGAGCCGGTCTCCATTAAACCACTTCTGGGTAATCTATATGTTTAACTGTAGTTTCCGGTATACTGGCATAATAGCAATCACGAATCGTTTAGTTTGGGATCTTGATTGGCATTTTACGCGATTATTAATGGAAATAGAAAATATATGTAATGGCTGAGTGGAGTAAATACAATTTGTGGCCAAGCGAACATATGCCTCTGTCATGACTGTAGACACGGTCTTTAACTTTGTAGACATAAGCTCTAGAAAAAAGGATGGTGGAATGCGGGTGTGGAGGATTTAACTGCTGATAAATAAATCAATTTTGTTGAGACGAAATTATATTGTATTACTCGTTTGTTACCGTCTTCAGTGTCCTTATGAACTAATTTCCACGAACACGTATATAACTCAATTTGAATCACTGAAGAGTTTTAACAGATGTATAACATAGCGATGCGTCACAGTCCTTGTAGATCCAGATTTTTTCTTTTTTAGAAATTGTTTCATATACGTTTAAAATGAATACTGAAAAGGTTGTCCCTTGGAATCATCAAACACAACCAAGAGATAAAAAAGCAGCAAACTCGGTTTTATTGAGTCTGTTTTATTGAATGGTAATTATAAGATGCCACTCATCTACCGGCTTAAGCGATATTTTACTTTAAAGCAACACAGAATGGGCTTGATGATCCCAAAGGACCTGTTAATAATAACACTACTGGTTTGTAGTTGGGGAGACGTTTCACGGCCGCCACACATCACTAAACAAACGCTAGTGTGAATGTCAATACATATTGAAAAGGTGATCCCTTGGAAGCAGCAAACACAAACAATGGAGAAAAAAGTAGAAGACTCGGTTTTATTTAGTCAGTTCATGAGAGGTAATTATAAGATGCCACTCATCTCACGCCTCCTAGCACCGGCTTAAGCGATATTCTACTTTAAAGCAACACAGAATGGGCTTGATGATCCCAAAGGACCAGTAAATAATAACACTACTCTAATAAATGGTTGCAGTATATTAAATTTTCAATATTTCGGATTATTCTTCGAATGGATGCTGAAGACTGTCTATTGATGGATACATTACGTTGTCCCGCCTTAATGACATTAACGATGGGAAAGTTGATATTAGCAGGATTTTATAACAAATATGTCGACAATAAAATCTATTTAAAAAAATGTTTACTGAATAAATACGATACACACTGTTTAAGATTACCTATTAAATGTTTTAATTTTACAATATGCAAACATGTTAAGTCTAAATTAAGGTTTATTTCATATCATACCCCAGCCAACCCCGTTTTCTCTTCTTGGAGAAGGGGTTGGATGAGGTATCAAAGTTATTACTCGGACCACGCGATGTGAAGTCGGGCATGACATGTAACACTCACATAACGAAAAAGAAATATAAAAAGATCGGACAGGGAAAGTAGCATTCAAGGAGGACAGTCAACCACAAAACACAGAAACAAACACGCAAATAGACAAACAAGAAGGCAAAAGCAATACTAAATGCAAACGACATCACAAACACATTAGGTTTGACAATAGGGCTACCGCCTTGGAACGGTCAGTGGCAAAGTAGGCCACTGGGGGTTTAAACCGGTTCTAGGGAGCACCAAACCTCACACTTACCCTACTGTCATCCCATTAAAACAGGACAGAAGTCAGCTAAAACACGCATTCGTCAAATTTCCATTTCTCATTCTCGACGAAATTCAATCTGTTGTTTACTCCAAAATAACACAATTAATATCTATTCTTGGTTATTATTAGTTAAGAGAGTGTCGTAATCCAACAGTCGAATCATTATGTGTTTATATTGGCAAGTGCGAGTAAAACAGTCAGGGGTTTCAGTGACATTGATTTTTATTCATAAATCATTTAGGATTGTAGGTTCTCTTTCTAATATGAGATCATTTGCTTGAATTAATCGTAACTATTAAAGAGAGCATATCAGGCTTTGTGAATAAATTGTGTTTGTAAAAATATTAAGCTATAAAACGACCCCTTAAAAACGTGAAATGTTTCAAAGAAATGGAATATTGACAGTGTCCTACAATAAAGCGCATATAATTAATAATTGTAAATTCAAACAACACTTATCGGGTCAATGAGGAATCCCCAAGTTATAAATAGCTCTGACGTGGATCGCCTCAGCGATATATGTAAATGACGCTCATGTTGACATACATTGCGGTTTCTTTACCGCCAAGTTCAAAATAGCTAATCCTGGCATGTAACCATAGTTAGGAAATACCTTCGTTTAGTCTTTATTTTATATGTTTAGTGTGTTTGATGTAATTTCATTTGGTAGATTATGGCTAATTTAATTTGTTCTTATCAATTGAAAACAAAAAATATATATTTCAGCAATTCTTTAAAAAAAAATGTAATCCGGATGTATTTCCTTTTAAGGAGACTAGCGTTATAACATAACTAATCCAAAAAGATTCCTCTTATATTCCTTGTCAGGAAATTAAAGACCTTGCAACTGAGAATTTGCATAAACGTATTATCCGGAAAATATCACCGTTCCTAAATAGATTGTTCAATGATTAATTGCAAAATGGCAGTTTTCCAGTGGAATAAGGTGACGTATAATTGCACCGGTATAAGTCGCGTGATGAATAATGTATAAGAGATACACCTAACGCCGTATACAGTATCTTCACTTTACGATCTATAGTTACAAGATATTTATCAACAACTAATGGGTGATTTTATTGTATGGCAGTCGATTTCTTTAACCTCAGCGTGGCCTGGTGGTATAGAGTCCGCCTTGCCTGCTGGGTATCGATGGTTCAGGCCCCAGCTGGGTCATGGCATAGTGTCCACACTGCATGCGGGATGTCGATGGTGCAGTCTACAGCTGGGTCATAGCATAGTGTCCACCCTGCATGCTGGATGTCGATGGTTCAGTCTACAGCTGGGTCATAGCAAAGACTTCAGAACAATGATACTATTAGCTCCCTAACTTGGCGTTCAGAATGTAAAGGGTATAGTTATAGGATTTGTCGTCCCAATGTCAGTATAATGTAACTGGGTGGGTAATTATCATGTCGTGAGTCTTCAGCATGGTATGGCAGTGTGACAGTACTATAAAGTTGAATATTAAACTCACTGCTGTCGTGATCTGACTAAACGATTGTTAAAAGCGACGTTAAGGCCCAGACATGAAACGTAAAGCGTTAATAACAAATTATCATTAACATACAATAACATTGAACTGCAACTTACAACAGGTGATAAAATTCTGGGAATGCATATAGATGAACACTTGAAGTGGGATAATCACATTATGTATATTCGTAAGAAAATATCAACCAACATCTGGCTACTGTCAAGAATAAAATCATATATTCCTTTAAATTACCGGATAATATTTTATAAAGCATATGTTCAAGCATATGTTCAACCTCATCTAGATTACTGTAATATAATATGGGGAAATACAAAGAAAGCTAACATACAACTGTTATTACGTTTGCAGAGAAGAGCATGTCGTACTATTTTAGGCGACCAATATACCACACTAAATGAAGCACTAGTTATCATTAATTCACTTAATATCGAGCAAAGGATATTTCTCCAAAAGGCAAAATTTATGTATAGAGTATCAAAACATGCAGTCCCGTCATATATTTGTGATATGTTTCATCCTACTGTTATCTCGCAGAGAAATCTACGATCTGCTTACGAATTAAATTATATAACGCCAAGACCAAACAAAGAACTATTTAAAGGGAGTATGTCATACGCTGGAACAATTGTGTGGAATAGCATTCCTTCATATATTAGAGAATGTACTTCTTTGAAAAGCTTTACATCTAACTGCGTTAAATGGCTGAAAACACAATCATAATGTAATTATTGTAAATTAAAGTATTGTTATGTTTGGCAGTTTTAGATACTTATTGACATCTTGTGTACTGTGTGGTACTTTATTATGCACACCACCACCTCAAACCATATATATAAGTATGTTTATATATTAAGAATGATGTGTGCATATAGTTGTAAATGTGTGTGCATGTGTGTGTATTTGCATGTATGTATGCGCAATATTGTAAAGGAAATATCACTGTTTTGTTATATATGTTTTACATTGTACATGTATATGTATGACTTTGCAGAGGGCCCCAAGGGAGATTAGTGTTGGCTAATTGGGTCACCCTCTATAAATAAAGACATTCATTCATTCATTCATTCATTCATTCATTCATTACACAACATACCATGGAATCGCAAGCGAATTGTTTTTTTAAACGGCTCATGTTAATAGAATGCATGTCATGCCCTAGTTAAACATCTCTGCAACCCATTGTGACAAAGTTATGCCCCTTTATATATCTCAACGTTTCGAAGAAAAAGAAAGCTGATGAAATCGCCCCATCGTCGGTGTCAGAGTCCCACTCACATACATATGGATACAACATAAACAATTATATTATTATTGTTGCAATGAAAGTATTTTAATTGTTTTGAGGCTCAGTGGTTAGCACGTTTAACTTTGAATTTGGAGATCACGGGTTCGAACCTGACTGTTGTCCCGGGCTTACTTAAGTGTGATCTAAGGCCAGGCACTTCCCCTAGCCTCGTCCATGGGAACATCAACCATGCGATCCCGTGTGTCAGAGTATTTTCTCCGAGCACGATACAAATAGGAATTGTAGGATAACGTTTCAAGATTCCTATGTATTACATGAGTGAAAGATTGGGATTTCTCAGTGAAAGAACTTTCATAATCGCTAAATATTAATCACTCCGAACATAAAAACAAGTAACTGTTACTCTGAGTTATCAGGTCAATAAAGTGTTGATGACGTCGACATCATCCGCCAATAACGTTCAATAAAGCAAATAATTTCGGTTAAAATCATATAATAAACGGATTTAAAATGTAATAAATATATTATTCAACTGCTCGGTTCGATTATAGGGAAATACTTCACTCAATGGTAGACGTGTTTTGTTTTTTCACTCACTCGCATTTGCTCGTTCGTAAAATGAACCACACGTCTACCATCTCGTGAAGGATTTCTCTATAATCTTTCCCAGCAGTTAAATAATCTCTATGTATTATCCTACACCCACCTCCACCCTTTATTTCTTTGATGGTTCGAAACAAATTAAATGAAACAATGGATTGAGGAACCGTTGAATAACAATTCATTTAACATAGTTACTATGGCAACAACAAATTTGAACTTGTATCCTATTATGAATAACTATCTACGTATCTGTCAAATTCTTGCATTTTAATGGTCATAACCAAAGCAAATACAAGTTCTTCAAGCGAAAATTCATTTTCTTCATTATTAAGACATTATTACGATTCCAGCAGAATGTACATGCCGAGCACATGTTTAAGTTTTCGATATTATAGCTAAATCAATTTTATATCATTCTTCGGAGATATGGGTTACGAATTCTCTGAGGAAATAAAAGCATGAACAAATCCGATTTCGTAAAACCTGAAAACGTTACTTCGTTTTAAAATGGAATATGGCCAATTTTGATGTATAGGTGAATGTGGTCGTTAATCATTTTTGCGCAATATATACTGAAAGGAAAAAGAAACGCACAATCAAAAAATTGCCTATAATACACTATTATATACACCTAATTCCACGTAATATTCCAGATATATCTCAACGTGTTTTCTACAAAAAGTGGCTACAAGTAATTACATAAAGGACAACTCTGTCATGTAGTAGATCTTTTAATCAAAGTATACTTTGTTACACGAAACACATAAATGCTGAAGTTTCGCTTGAAAAAGTCAAGCCATTTCAGTATTGTGTTTAATGTTAAGAGATTGCAATGTTTAAAGCCTAAGTTTGCTCACCTGTTTGAGCCAAATGCGCATTCTGTCGATAATGAAACTTTAAAGGGATAACCGTTGGTGTGTTCGGTGCTGTTTAAACATTCTTTCCGATAGGACAGGCCTAATGTAGCCCTGTATCATTCGATTAGCAGTAGCATATTAAACATACAATATATAGCGAAAATACCCATTATGCGTTTTTTTTCCTTTCAGTATATATGCTCGTTTCGATAATTCGAAAATAGAAAATTATTGAAAACTATAGACATTATTGGTAACATAAAGATTTACTATTATATATCTTTGCGTACGTTTTTTGGTTATTTATTGCCATTGAACTATAATTATAATGTTTTCAAATGTATAACAGCTTTCGTACAAGGATTAAAGGGCTTTGTTTTCAAAAAATGGAGAAGCGATATTAATAACTCTCTCAAATCTATGCAGTATACATCTCTCTCAGATTTAGAGACTTACTTGTTTCTAACTCTTACTATTGTACGATGGACTATAACAAGACGATGCACGATAACATTTCGAAGTCAATAACGCGATGGACCATCGTACCATCTTGCCGTGCCCTTACCGTTTCGTTCTCTGGCATCTACCAAGCCACTTAGTACCTACGTTGTGGTAATCTTTGTGTTATACTTATATCGCCTAACTGCTGCCTTGTTTATTAGAGCATATATCCTGGAGGGGATTTCTTTATTTACCCATTCCTGTTTGAGACGACAATAAAGTGAGAATGAGACTTGATGCACCTGGTTTAAAAAACAACGTTTTTTTGCCACTCACCTTTCCAAGGCGGTAACACTTTATCAACCATTTTTGTCGAGCCCTTCTACTGATCTCAACTTAGCGGTCACAAGTCCGCGCTTCCGATTTTCATTTATTAATATTGTTTTTGTTACTTGCAGGATGTTCACAAACTCCATCAGAATCTTTCTTATATGAATCCAAGATCACGTACACAATTCATGAGGGTTGAGACCTACGTTCGCCGAAATAAAGGTCACATCTGGTCTCGCTACGACATGCGTATTTTGCTTATTTCTTGCAGGATTTTCACCAATATGTTCATGTTCATCTGCAAAATTTCGGGTCGCTGTGACCTGCTTTCGCCGAAATATACGTCACGTCCGGTATCCACTACGACATGCGTAACTTGCTTCTTTCTTGCATGATTTTCAAGGAGATTCACCAGATTGTTCCTAATATGCATCTGACACAATGTGCCTACATTCTGGTCGCTGTGACCTCCTTGCGACGAAATATAGATCACGTCCAGTCTCCGCTACGAATGCGTATCTTGCTTTTTTCTTGCAGGAGTTTCATCAAACTTCACCAGAATGTTCCCTATATGCATCTAACATCATGTGCACTACTTTTATTAATGTTGTCTTTCAAAGATAAACAATGCAGTTTGATTGAATGAAGAAAATATCCTCCGCAAAAAATATACATTGGCATCAGACATTTCCGTGCTAACTGTATTTGTTTCATGTCTATTAAAAGAACAAGAGACGTTCTTGATCACATTTGGAAACAACATTTTGACCTGTAGCACTAATAGATATTTTACACTACTAACGGCAGTTTAGACAATTACATTCTTGTGAAGCATTTATGGAACTATAGACGGTATGGATATGAACTGGTCACCTCTTGTCTTAGACTTGTTTTTGTATTGCTATGAAAGAAATTTCATGTTGAATCTTTCATCAGATGTTTCTCAACTTATTCGATTTTCTAGAGCGTGTAGTCGATTTGAGGAGTTGAATATTCGTACCGTTTGCATAACTATTTGGGCTAAACGTCGAAACAAATTTGCAATCTTTTATTATCGCAACAAAGAACTATTTTTGAAATATAAAGGTAATTTAAGAACTCTTGTGCGACAAGGACTTCCACAACCTGACTTATATGCTGATGTGATTTACAAACTTCGTAAGATCCCTGGTTATAATCACTTTCATACACTGTTAACTTGTTAAACAATTAATTAAAATAGGTAATGACAGTATCATTTTCAACGGTACGTTATTGTCAGTCCGTTTGTGTTTGTGATGTCACTTGCCTTGCTTTTTATTAACTTTGTAATTGTTGTTGTGTTAATGCGTGTTGACTGTGTTGCGTGAAAACTACATTTTATGTTCGAATGTGTATACCCACTTTTCCCAAATTAAGGATATATTCACCCTCTCAGTTTCCAGGAAAACATCTAACTGACAAAATCATACACTGAGAATCTAGCAATGCGAGTTGATTGACCCTTTTAAGTATTTATCGGATGTAATTACAAGTAGACGGTAACTATTATCTCGCATATTTTCAAACGTTCAGAACACATGTATGACTTAGTAACAACAGCACTTCTTAAATAAATACTCATCTGACAGTTTAAAAAAGCAAATTTGTAGCAACTAATTCTTTTGAAAACTATAAGTGATATTGATATGGGACTTTTTCTAAAATGATCAGCATGACATGATGTTGTTCCTTGTTGAAAATAATTTTGATTCAACGTTATACATGGCTCCCAGCGATCCTGATATGTTTATTATTTTGTATGTGTTTCTTCAGTTAGTTTCTCTGGATTTGGACTTCATTGTTAGAGAATTCCTATTGATGGGATGTAGTTTTGTTTACACTGTCTTGTCTATTTGGGCGCTGAAGACAGGATAATAGCGAGGATTTTGCGCATATAAAATATATTTTAAGCTAACCAGTAGGCCTTATTGCCTACTGACCGTTCCAAGTCGGTAACCCTGTGTCTTCACCACCCTTTCTGTTGTTTTTTTTGTCTCTTTCATTGTATTTTCAAGTCCTTGTTTTCAATACAGTGCGGACCTGCGATGTCATTGCGTTGGGACGCTGTGGTTTCTATAGGACCCTACATCTCATTCTTGCCTAGAAAACACAGAGTTGGAAGACAATCTTGACTGGTCGTTCAATATGAATTAGTTTGTATGTTTTACTGTTCACCTGGAACCGGTCTCCATTAAACCACTTCTGTGTAATCTTAATGGTTAACTGTAGTTTCCGGTATATTAACATAATGGTAATCATGGATCGTTTAGGTTGGGATCTTGATTGGCATTTACGCGATTATTAATGAAAATAGAACGTATATGTAATGGGTTAATGGCGTAAATAAAGTTTCTAGACAAGCGAACATATGTCCCTGTTATGACTGTAGACACGGTCTTCAACTTTGTTGACACGAGCTCTAGAGAAAAGTAGGATGGAATGCTGGTTTGGACGATTTAACTTTTGATAAATAAATCAATGTTGTTGAGAAAAACACAGATATTTTCTTACTCGTGGTGTTATACCTATACGTCCGCAGTGTCCTTATGAACTAATCTCCACGAACATGTACCGCACGTAAGCAAATATTGCGAATAACCAAATAACTGTCTGATGTTTATTCAGTGAAATGTATACAGGAAAACATGAGCAAAGACCCAAATAAGTTATTTATTGTTTGTAACAATGCGGTCCCGTAATATTTACATTGCTGATCATGTGACATCCATTAGCACAGTAGGTTTTCTATACAGTATGCATTGTGTAATACACATGGCCCGTTTTTTTATTTAGTAAATATTCAATAATGGTTAGGTGTAATGTCTGTCAACGTAACATATTGTGTAATTATTCTGTGTTTTATATGCTAAAAGTTACGGACATTGTCCTGTTAATACTATGTCAGCATCACAGGTAAACGTTTTCGATTCCATCGTACCTTTACAGTGTTATATGTTTACAGTTTCATAGATTCACAGTTTTAACGTGTCGAAGATCAGCTGTAACTCATTTGCTTTTGAAGCTTCTAAATTTTGTATTTGTTCGTTAGAAATATTTCTGTCGTAACCAATACATCCTACGCACATTTATCAACTTTTACATAAATCAATTTCAGATATTATAATATATATATATGTTTACTTATTTACAAAATATATATTAACTCATGCAGATTGAAAAAATGTCTACCTAATGTCGCAATCTTTATTGAAGAACTAAAACTTTTTAGAAATCTTGAATTGAACATACATGTACCCCATACTGAAGTCAAATCATATCAAAGCAAGATGGAATATTGTTTAACATATCTTGACCAATTAAGGCTTTCATATTGTATATTTGCCTATTGTTTATACTTTTATAAAGTTGGCGAGTAGTAAAGTGTTAAACAAAGTAGATATGTTCCCTCTAATTCTCCCCTTTTCTTATCTGTAAATTATATATTGTAACTGATATACATTTAATGTCTGAATAAAATATTAAAAACAAAAAAAACAACACTTTTACATGAATCTTTCCATAGTCACTCAAAACCGTCGTTGCGCCGTGTTTACTGCCAAATGAGAATAATCTAAATTGTACTTAGTCTATTAACTTAAAGATCAGTTAAGTACAAATCGCCTACACTGACGTGCTGAACATATTTCTTCAGCTAGGTCGAGCATGTTTGTTCCGTAATATGAATGTTATCGTTTTAAATGAGAATATTGAGAACGTTCAGTAGAATAATTCTAAATATAAACTCTTTCTGTCTGAAGTTGTATTTGATTGATTGAACTTCCGTTAGGACTGTCCGTTTTCTTGATTCATCTGTAACCGTAGACAGCTCATTTACAAATATTGACTGATCGTTTATCCTGCACTCTGGTGAGATCTTATACAATAGTGTTAAACTACTTAGTTTGCCCTTTAAACCTAAATACAACCTTGATTTGGCCGGTTGGTTGATGAGATGAAAACCATAATCAATAACAACTTCTAGTTTTGGCGGGGATTTCTTTAATTACACTGTCCTGTTTTAATGGGATGACAGTAGGGTAAGTGTGAGGCTTGGTGCACCCTAGAACCGGTTTAAACCCCCAGTGTCCTACTTTGCCACTGACCGTTCCAAGGCAGTGGCCCTATTGTCAACCCTTTTGTGTTTGTGATGTCGTTTGTATTTATTATTACTTTTGACTTCTTGTTTGTTTGCGTGTTTGTTACTGTGTTTTGTGGTTAACTGTCCTCCTTGAATGCTACTTTCCCTGTCCGATATTTTTATATTTCCTTATGCTGTTATACTGATAAAAATAAATTTAGCAATTAATTTCAATGGCATTTGCCCATATTCTAGGCTATGCGTGACAGAGGTCATTAGCAATTTTGTTAACATAATTAGCAGATATATGCAGGGTATTGTGTTTGAAACGATATCTGAGAAAAAAATATCAAAATGTTTTAATCTACCAGGGTCAGTATTCATTAAGCGTCTTAGCAATATCCTAAGTCAAATTGTATCAATTTTTTAAACACATTTTTCTATCGTGTTATGACATCTTCGTTATATTTTTAATCATGTTAATAATGCCAAAAGCTAAACATTAATCTTAAAATAGACGCTGTGTAGTGTCGCTGAAAGGTTAATAAGGATATTTGAAAATCTGTAAAAAGTCTTAAATTTTGACTGATGTAATAATTTCTACTTAAGTTGCTTTAAGAATACGGGCCCTGCTTTACAGATATTATAATTTCGTTCTTATTTCAATGTAAAGGGAGTTAATTTAAAAAAAAAAAAATTTGGTTCGTTATTGCAATTATAATGACAAAGTTGCTATCGATTGATTTGCGGTTTTCATAACTTGAAACCCAGAACTGTTGTTTCGTGATGTTTACTCATGTTCTTTATCATATTGGTGTTTTTAAATATGAAAAACGCTGTTTTAATTAAATGGGAGATAACTCTGATACTTGCATTGGATCACAATAAATTAGTGATAGAGAAGGTATACTTTTCTAGTATATGCTAATCATTCCTGAAAATTTGCAAAGCATATACGTATGTAAGTCACAATACTATCTCTCATTCGACTACTTTCATTCATCAGAGCAATACATATATATATGCTTAACGCCATTAAAAGTGCAAGTTTTTTATTCTGTGTTTATTTTTAATTAAAATGTCTCCAAGATCGATTGCATAATTCCGATTTTACTTCTTGCAATACATGAAATTGATCGGTCACCAGATTTATAGGGTACGTGGATAATTTCTAACATGTACATAACACTACAATCGATCTTAGAAATAAACATAGAATAAAAAAAACTTTTAATGGCGTTAACTATACATGTACTTGCAATTATACAAGGCAAAGTAGATATTTATTAAAGTATACACAGTATTTTTCAGCAGGAGTCTTTGGAAATTATAAAGTGTCTTTAAAGGGACAATTTCCGTAACTTTTAGCTTATAAAACACACTATAATTACATTCACAAAAATTACCCACTAAACATTATGGAATATTTACTAATTAAAAAATTGTTTCACGGAATTCACTCGTGGAAACAAAAAAAAGAAGTACTGCTTCGTGCGTTTGAACTCGCAGCCTAAACTAAAATTACACTCGCGAGTGCGTAATAGTCGACGTCGCTCCCAACTGAGCTAAACGAGCTATACGTTTTACGCAATACATACTATGTAGAAAACCTAATGCGCCAATGGAAGTAACGTGATCAACAGAAAATGTAAATCATTATTTACAACTAATTTTTTTTCAAACTCACGAATGTATTACTACATACGTCTTTGGGTCTATGCTCATGTGTTCATGTATACATTTCACTGAAACAAATTCAGACAGTTATTTGGTTATACTCAATATCTGCTTACTTACGGACAGTGTCCTAATAAATTGTCAGTGTCTTGGTGTTTATTTTTGTAATGTTAAGCTTGACAATTCGGTAACTAAGAGAACTTAGGTTCTCTCCTAAATATCTACGTACACGTACTGTTATATATACATCCAAGTCGCTGGTATCTTAAGCTGGACTGGACAAACGGTTATATTATGTTACACATATTTCCAACGGAGGTATGTGGATATTCCAACCTGTTTGGTTTCATTTCATCTTAAGCCGAAGGTCATGTTGGCTCTTAACCATTCGGAGGATTTTTAAGAATGGTGATAAAACTGTGTACACATGTTTGTATTGATGTTGGCCATATAGTATTTAGTTTGGATTCAAGAAGTGAAGCTCAAAGTTAACATTAAATTGATTTAAAACTTTTTAAATTAAAGGCCTGTCGAATTTATGCAATATCTCGCTGTCCGTCGTCATCCATTTGTTTATCTTTGTGAACTCTTGTCCTGTATTGTCGTACCATAATGGTTTATTCGTTCGCTGCTCTGGCTACTGTCAAGTCAATGAGTTATTGTGTTATGGCCTTCTAGGCTTTGTTATGTATAATCATATATACATAATCATCTGTGTGCTACACCTATTTTGCTTTTTAATGTTTCCTAGTTTGTTAGAGAATATATCCTGGTGGGGATTGTGTTATTTACACTTTCCCATTTTATTGGAGCGACAATACGGTAAGCATGTGGTTTTGTGAACCCTAGATCCTGGTTTAAACCCATCGGGCGTTTTGACATTGACCGTCCGCATGCCGTACCCTTGTTGTCAATCTTTTATTTAAGGGTTTAGTGTCTTTTTTTGTGCGTTCATTGGGTTATGAACTGTTAGTTGTCGAAGCAGAATGCCCGAGTAAATCTAACCTGTTCACATATTATACCTGTGCACGTGCATGTAATACATTCACTATCCCTTTGATATGCTAATTACTTGTAAGCGTTGACCAATAGATGTATCGAACTTCGAATCAGTCTAAGCATGATTCGATGTTTGAGACATCGGAATTAGAACTTACATTTACAGGTAACTTATTATTACATCATATTATTCATACCTTGTTTAAGGTCTATATATGTTTTTATAAAGATACATACTTTTATTGATGTTTGAAAGTAAAACCTTTGTCCGAGGATCCGTCGGCCATATTTCTATTGTTGTCCGCCATGTTTGTTTTCATATTGTTTTATAAAGCTTTATTGCACGCATGAAATATAGGCCGAAAAAATGTCATATCACGGAAATAACCGAATGTTCATCTCGATCCTTTTACCCGGAGTGATACGGAAATAACCGATAAGTTACGATTGTATACGATTTGTCACGTGTATTGTTTGTCGTCTGCGTTTCATTAGTTCCTTCCATCCTGTTTTCGCGGCAGATTATTGGCTATAGAATCATTATCCGTGGATAAAATAACCACTTGTGACAATTCACCTTGATTAGAAAATTTCAAATTCAATGGATTTCATTTTCATTAAGATTTTGGACAAAAATAAAGGTTGTGTACCACTTACGCGACAGACAAGACAAGACATGAGAACATCAGAATGGACTAGATCTAAAAAAAAAAATCTCCCTGGAAATCAGCGTAGTGAGTGAGCAGAAGTTGAAATTTCGACAAAGCTCAAGTATATGATAAATAGAATAAAAAATGTGTTTTTCATATCACAACCTATATCAGACCCTCGATCCATATCAGCCCTCGAGCTAAAGCTCTCGGGTTCCTATGGCGTCTCAGACTTGATATAGTTTGTAATATGAAAATACCCATTTATTATTCTCTATGTATCCTATATTCAAAAACAACATATGTGATAAATATTAATATTTTACTGTTTTCTCACATGATAAAGTTGTTATGTTACGGTTCGTTCGCTAATATATATATATATATACACAAATACAAAAAATCCGCGGATTCACATGTCTCGCCTAACGGGGGCAGGACTTAAAAATAATAGATAGATGTTGCTTAAATGAAAGGTTCTAAACATTTTAATAACTAAAGAAATAGAGTTTACAGTTTGCTGAGATGACATTTAAGTGTATTTGTTTAAAAACAAAACGCGATTCTATAAAAAAAAATCAAATAATTTTTTTTTATCAGCTCCAAAAAGTAGGTCAAGGTCATAGAATAAATCCATGCATTCAAACAGATGCACTACCCAAGACACCACAGTGTAAACATAGAATGTTTTTTCTTCCAAAGATTAAGCTATAAACTAGGTTTAAACATAGACCTAGATAACAAATAGATTGGACACTACGAAAATTATCTAAATTTCACGTGGCACAGTGCAAAACTTTCACAAAATATTTCCCAATTTTAAACACAAATATCATGAAGAGTTTTATAGATACAAGTTTTATTCATGCCAAATCCTATCACAGATTTAATTTTCTTTCCAGTGCTAGTATTTTGTTTTCTTTTACATTTGGAGCAAACAAGAAGTTTGACGGAAACCAAAACCTTGATTTTTAAGAGAAAAGCGAAAAATTATGATAATGATATTTTTAACTTTTAACATCTTTTTATACAATTTCTTCTGTTGAAAATAAACATAAATTATTATAATCCCATTTTGTCATTCACTATGAATCTCTTGAATGTATTCTCATCCAAATATATATTTGAGTGAGAAGATAGAAGGAAAAGTTAAGGTGCCACGTGATATTTTGGTTACTTCATTGGTTAAGATAGGAAGTTACCTATCTGTTTATTAATATGTCTGTTGTTTAAAGCATCTAGCGCATAATATAGTTCATGAGAAAGTGATGTAAATGTAACAATTAAAGTTATCTGCCCTTTGCTTGGAGGGTGAATGTCACATCCACATTTGCTTTTTGACACGTTGTGATGTACTACCCAAGATACAACTATAAGCGAAGTTTGAATGGTCCTTTGCATAACGTTTGTGAGAAAATGACCTAAACGCAAATGTTGAAAGTAAAAAATATTAAGTTAACTGCCCTTTGCTTGGCGTGTCATGGTCACTTCCACAGATGCTTGTCACGTTGCAATGTACCACCCAAGATACAACTTTACGCAAAGTTTGAAAGGTCTAGTGTATACAGTTTGTGAAAAAGTGACCTAAACGAAAAGGCGAGACAATAATGACAAGATGTGTGTTGCCCTGTAGAACAATTTGAGACTACATGAGGTGACAATGAAAAACGGGATCAGCGTGATTAAATCCAAAGGCATATAATTCATTAGACCTACAGAAACAGATGTAATTATATTCTTTATAAATACTTTTCTTAAATTGTATGTATATATCTGCATGTGAAACATGTTTAAACCAAAGTCATACCAAACTCAAATTGTCAAACGCATCCTTACAAATAATCCAGTGCATACATTACATTAAAGTTCTCCGGCCATATTTTGTTTCATATACATGATTATGTTCATTTAAATCGAAATCAATACACAATAGATATTTACAATTCACACATTGAACTATTCGTGGAAAACGAGACTTAGGTTTTATTTGATGACGTAGAAAACTTTGAACAGGTAAATTAATCCACAGGTAAATGTATTTATCAATTACCTGGCAATAGTTGTGCAGCTATACAATTCTTGTCTTGTTTTATGGGGATGACAACAGGGCAAGAAGAGTGGGAAATACGGTACGTACAGCACACTGAATACCAGTTATTCCTTTCATGGCTCACACAAACACGGGGCCGTTATTCTATCAAGTTATCACCTGCAGTAAGAGACCACATCTATCAAGATACCACCTGTAGTACGAGACCATCTCTATCAAGTTACCACCTGCAGTACGAGACCACACCTATCAAGATAATACCTGCTGTAAAAGACCACATTTAACAAGATACCACCTGCTGTAAGAGACAACATTTATCAAGATACCTGTTGCTGTAAGAGACCACATATATCGAGATAATACCTGCTGTAAGAGACCACATCTATCAAGATACCACGTGATGTAAGAAGCCATATCTATCAAGATAACACCTACAATAAGAGACCACATCTATCAAGATACCACCTGCTGTAAGAGACAACATTTATCAAGATACAACCTGCTGTAAGAGACCACATCTATCAAGATAATACCTGCTGTAAGAGACCATATTTATCAAGATACAACCTGCAGTAAGAGACCACATCTATCAAGATATCACTTGCAGTAAGAGATCAAATCTATCAATATACCGCCTGCAGTAAGAGACCATATCTATCAAGATACCACCTGCAGCAAGAGACTACATCTATCAATATACCACCTGCAGTAAGAGACCATATCTATCAAGATACCACCTGCAGTAAGAGATCACGTCTATCAATATACCACCTGCAGTAAGAGACCATATCTATCAAGATACCACCTTCAGTAAGAGACCACATCTAAAAATATACCACATGATGTAAGAGACCACGTCTATCAAGACACCATCTGCTGTAAGAGACAACATCTATTAAGATACCATCTGCTGTAAGAGACTACATCTATTAAGATACCACCTGCTGTAAGAGACCACATCTATCAAGATACCACATGCAGTAAGAGACCACATATATCAAGATACCACATGCAGTAAGAGACTACATCTATCAAGATACCACCTGCTGTAAGAGACCACCTCTATCAAGATATCACCTGCAGTAAGAGACCACATCTATCAAGATACCACCTGTTATAAGAGACCACATTGAGAAAGACACAACCTGCTGTAAGAGACCACCTCTAACAAGATACTACATACAGTAAGAGACCACATCTATAAAAATACCACCTGCAGTAAGAGACAATATCTATCAAGATACCACCTGCAGTAAGAGACCACAACTATCAAGATACCAACTGATGTAAGAGACGACCTCTTTGAAGGTGCCACCTGCTGTAAGAGACCACTAGAGACCACATCAATCAAGATACCACCTGCAGTAAGAGACCATCTCTTTCAAGATACCACCTGCAGTAAGAGACCACATCTATCAAGATACCACGTGCAGTACGAGATCACCTCTATTAAGTTACCACCTGCAGTACGCGACCACAACTATCAAGATAATACCTGCTGTAAGAGACCACATTTAACAAGATACCACCTGCTGTAAGAGACCACATTTATCAAGATACCAGTTGCTGTAAGAGACCACATATATCAAGATAATACCTGCTGTAAGAGACCACAACTATCAAGATAACACGTGCAATAAGAGACCACATCTATCAAGATACCGCCTGCAGTATGAGACCACATCTTTCAAGATACCACCTGCAGCAAGAGACCATATCTATCAAAATACCACCTGCAGTAAGAGACCCCCTCTATCAAGATACCACCTGCAGTAAAGGACCACATCTATCAACAAACCACCTGCAGTAAGAGACCACATCTATCAAGATACCACCTGATGTAAGAGACAATATCTATCAAGATACCACCTGCAATAAGAGACCACATCTATCAAGATACCACCTGCTGTAAGAGACCAGATTTATCAAGATACAACCTGCTGTTAGAGATCACATCTATCAAGATACCACCTGATGAAAGAGACCATATCTATCAAGATACCACCTGCAGTACGAGACCATAACTATCAAGATAATACCTGCTGTACGAGACCACATTTAACAAGATACCACCTGCTGTAAGAGACCACATTTATCAAGATACCTGTTGCTGTAAGAGACCACATATATCAAGATAATACCTGCTGTAAGAGACCACATCTATCAAGATAACACCTGCAGTAAGAGACCACATCTATCACGATAATACCTGATGTAAGAGACAATATCTATCAAGATACCACCTGCAGCAAGAGACTACATCTATCAATATACCACCTGCAGTAAGAGACCATATCTATCAAGATACCACCTGCAGTAAGAGATCACGTCTATCAATATACCACCTGCAGTAAGAGACCATATCTATCAAGATACCACCTTCAGTAAGAGACCACATCTATCAAGACACCATCTGCTGTAAGAGACAACATCTATTAAGATACCATCTGCTGTAAGAGACTACATCTATTAAGATACCACCTGCTGTAAGAAACCACATCTATCAAGATACCACATGCAGTAAGAGACCACATATATCAAGATACCACATGCAGTAAGAGACTACATCTATCAAGATACCACCTGCTGTAAGAGACCACCTCTATCAAGATATCACATGCAGTAAGAGACCACATCTATCAAGATACCACCTGTTATAAGAGACCACATTGAGAAAGACACAACCTGCTGTAAGAGACCACCTCTAACAAGATACTACATGCAGTAAGAGACTACATCTATAAAAATACCACCTGCAGTAAGAGACAATATCTATCAAGATACCAACTGCAGTAAGAGACCACAACTATCAAGATACCAACTGATGTAAGAGACGACCTCTTTGAAGGTGCCACCTGCTGTAAGAGACCACTAGAGACCACATCAATCAAGATACCACCTGCAGTAAGAGACCATCTCTTTCAAGATACCACCTGCAGTAAGAGACCACATCTATCAAGATACCACCTGCAGTACGAGACCATCTCTATTAAGTTACCACCTGCAGTACGCGACCACAACTATCAAGATAATACCTGCTGTAAGAGACCACATTTAACAAGATACCACCTGCTGTAAGAGACTACATTTATCAAGATACCAGTTGCTGTAAGAGACCACATATATCAAGATAATACCTGCTGTAAGAGACCACAACTATCAAGATAACACGTGCAATAAGAGACCACATATATCAAGATACCGCCTGCAGTATGAGACCACATCTTTCAAGATACCACCTGCAGTAAGAGACCATATCTATCAAAATACCACCTGCAGTAAGAGACCCCCTCTATCAAGATACCACATGCAGTAAAGGACCACATCTATCAACAAACCACCTGCAGTAAGAGACCACATCTATCAAGATACCACCTGATGTAAGAGACAATATCTATCAAGATACCACCTGCAATAAGAGACCACATCTATCAAGATACCACCTGCTGTAAGAGACCAGATTTATCAAGATACAACCTGCTGTTAGAGATCACATCTATCAAGATACCACCTGATGAAAGAGACCATATCTATCAAGATACCACCTGCAGTACGAGACCATAACTATCAAGATAATACCTGCTGTACGAGACCACATTTAACAAGATACCACCTGCTGTAAGAGACCACATTTATCAAGATACCTGTTGCTGTAAGAGACCACATATATCAAGATAATACCTGCTGTAAGAGACCACATCTATCAAGATAACACCTGCAGTAAGAGACCACATCTATCAAGATAATACCTGATGTAAGAGACAATATCTATCAAGATACCACCTGCTGTAAGAGACCACATTTATCAAGATACAACCTGCTGTAAGAGACTAGATCTATCAAGATAATACCTGCTGTAAGAGACCACATTTATCAAGTTACCACCTGCAGTAAGAGACCACATCTATTAAGATACCACTTGCAGTAAGAGATCACATCTATTAAGATACCACCTGCTGTAAAAGACCACATCTATCAAGATACCACCTGCAGTAAGAGACCACACCTAAAAAGATACCACATGCTGAAAGAGACCACGTCTATCAAGACACCACCTGCTGTAAGACACAACATCTATTAAGATACCACCTGCTGTAAGAGACCACATTTATCAAGATACCACCTGCTGTAAGAGACCACATCTATCAAGATACCACATGCAGTAAGGGGCCACACATATCAAGATACCACTTGCAGTAAGAGACCACATCTATCAATATACCACCTGCTGTAAGAGACCACATGTATCAAGATACCACCTGCAGTAGAAGACCAACTCTATCAAGATAACACCTGCTATAAGAGACCACATCTATCAAGATACCACATGCAGAAAGAGATCACATCTATCAAGATACCACATGCAGTCAGAGTCCATATGTATCCAGATACCACCTGCTGTAAGAGACCACATGTATCAAGATACCACATGCAGTAAGAGACCACATTTATCAAGATACCACATGCAGTAAGAGACAACATCTATCAAGATACCACCTGCTGTTAGGGACAACATCTATCAAGATACCGTCTGCAGTAAGAGACCACATCTATCAAGATACCACCTGCTGTAAAAGAACACATCTGTCAAGATACAACCTGCTGTAAGTGGCCACATATATCAAGATACCACCTTCAGTAAGAGACCACATCTATCAAGATACCTGCTACTGTAAGAGACCACATTTGTCAAGACTCCACCTGCTGTAAGAGACCACCTCTATCAAGATACCACCTGCAGTAAGAGACCACATCTATCAAGATACCACCTGCTGTAAGAGACCACATTGATCAAGATACAAGCTGCTGTAAGAGACCACCTCTATCAAGATACCACATGCAGTAAGAGACCACATCTATAAAAATACCACTTGCAGTAAGAGACAACATATATCAAGATACCACCTGCAGTAAGAGACCACAACTATCAAGATACCACCTGATGTAAGAGACTACCTCTTTCAAGGTGCCACCTGCTGTAAGAGACCACTAGATACCACATCAATCAAGATACCACCTGCAGTAAGAGACCATATCTTTCAAGATACCACCTGCAGTTAGAGACCACATCTATGAAGATATCACCTGCTGTATTAGACCACATCTATGAAGATATCACCTACAGTACGAAAACACATCTATCAAGATACCACCTGCGGTAAGAGACACTATCTGTCAAGATACCACCTGCTGTAAGAGACAACCTCTATCAAGATGCCACCTGCAGTAAGAGACCACATCAATAAAGATACCACCTGCTGTAAGAGACCACATCTATCAAGATGCCACCTGCAGTAAGAGACCACCTCTATAAAGATACCACCTACTGTAAGAGACCACATCTATCAAGATGCCACCTGCAGTAAGACACAACATCTATCAAGATGCCACCTGCAGGATGAGACCACATTTATCAAGATACCACCTGCAGTTAGAGACCACATCTATCAAGATACCGCCTGCAGTAAGAGACCACATCTATCAAGTTACTACCTGCAGTAAGAGACCACATCTATCAAGATACAACCTGCAGTAAGAGTCCACCTCTATCAAGATACCACCTGCAGTAAGAGACCACGTCTATCAAGATACCATCTGCAGTAATAGACCACATCTATCAAGATACCACCTGCTGTAAGATATCACATCTATCAAGTTATCACCTGCTGTAAGAGACCACATCAAGATACCACCTGTTGTAAGAGACCACATCTATCAAGTTACCACCTGCAGTAAGAGACCACAGCTATCAGGAATACACCTGCTGTAAGAGGCCACCTCTATCAAGATACCACCTGCAGTTAGAGACCACATCTATCAAGATACCACCTGCAGTAAGAAACCACATTTATCAAGACACAACCTGCTGTAAGAGACCACCTCTATTAAGATACCACATGCAGTAAGAGACCACATCTTACAAGATACTACCTGCAGTAAGAGACAACATCTATCAAGATACACCCTGCAGTAAGAGACAAAATCTATGAAGATACCACATGCTGTAAGAGACCACATCTATCAAGATACCACCTGCAGTAAGAGACCACATCTATAAAGATATCACCTTCACTACGAGAACACATATATCAAGATACCACCTGCGGTAAGAGACAACATCTATCAAGATACCACCTGCTGTAAGAGACCACCTCTATCAAGTTACCACCTGCAGTAAGAGACCACATCTATCAGGACTATACCTGCTGTAAGAGGCCACCTCTTTCAAGATACCACATGCTGTAAGAGACCACATCTATCAAGATACCACCTACTGTAAGAGACCACATCTATAAGGATACCACCTGCAGTAAGAGACCACATCTATCAAGATATCACCTACACTACGAGAACACATCTATCAAGATACCACCTGCGGTAAGAGACAACATCTATCAAGATACCACCTGCAATAAGAGACCACACATATAAAGCTGCCACATGCTGTAAGAGATCACATCTATCACGATACCTCCTGCAGTAAGAGACCACATCTATCAAGATACCACCTGCAGTAAGAGACCACATCTATCAAGATAACACCTGCAGTAGGAGACCACATCTATCAAGATACCCCCTGCTGTAAGAGACCACATCTATCAAGATACCACCTGCAGTAAAAGACCACACCTATCAAGATATCACCTACAGTACGAGAACACATCTATCATGATACCACCTGCGGTAAGAGACAACAGCTATCAAGATACCACCTGCTGTAAGAGACAACCTCTATCAAGATACCACCTGCAGTAAGAGACCACATTAATACAGATACCACCTGCTGTAAGAGACCACCTCAATCAAGATACCACCTGCAGTAAAAGACCACATCTATAAAGATGCCACCTGCTGTAAGAGACCACATCTATCAAGATGCCACCAGCAGTAAGAGACCACATCTATCAAGATACCACCTGCAGGAAGAGACCACATTCATTAAGATACCACCTGCAGTAAGAGACCACATCTATCAAGATACCGCCTGCAGTAAGAGACCACATCTTTCAAGTTACCACCTGCAGTAAGAGACCACAGATATCAAGATACCACCTGCAGTAAGAGACCACCTATATCAAGATACCACCTGCAGTAAGAGACCACGTCTATCAAGATATCACCTGCTGTAAGATACCACATCTATCAAGTTATCACCTGCTGTAAGAGACCACATCAAAATACCACTTGCTGTAAGAGACCACATCTATTAAGATACCACCTGCTGTAAAAGACCACATCTATCAAGATACCACCTGCAGTAAGAGACCACATCTAAAAAGATACCACATGCTGAAAGAGACCACGTCTATCAAGACACCACCTGCTGTAAGACACAACATCTATTAAGATACCACCTGCTGTAAGAGACCACATTTATCAAGATACCACCTGCTGTAAGAGACCACATCTATCAAGATACCACATGCAGTAAGGGGCCACACATATCAAGATACCACTTGCAGTAAGAGACCACATCTATCAATATACCACCTGCTGTAAGAGACCACATGTATCAAGATACCACCTGCAGTAGAAGACCAACTCTATCAAGATAACACCTGCTATAAGAGACCACATCTATCAAGATACCACATGCAGAAAGAGATCACATCTATCAAGATACCACATGCAGTCAGAGTCCATATGTATCCAGATACCACCTGCTGTAAGAGACCACATGTATCAAGATACCACATGCAGTAAGAGACCACATTTATCAAGATACCACATGCAGTAAGAGACAACATCTATCAAGATACCACCTGCTGTTAGGGACAACATCTATCAAGATACCGTCTGCAGTAAGAGACCACATCTATCAAGATACCACCTGCTGTAAAAGAACACATCTGTCAAGATACAACCTGCTGTAAGTGGCCACATATATCAAGATACCACCTTCAGTAAGAGACCACATCTATCAAGATACCTGCTACTGTAAGAGACCACATTTGTCAAGACTCCACCTGCTGTAAGAGACCACCTCTATCAAGATACCACCTGCAGTAAGAGACCACATCTATCAAGATACCATCTGCTGTAAGAGACCACATTGATCAAGAAACAAGCTGCTGTAAGAGACAACCTCTATCAAGATACCACATGCAGTAAGAGACCACATCTATAAAAATACCACTTGCAGTAAGAGACAACATCTATCAAGATACCACCTGCAGTAAGAGACCACAACTATCAAGATACCACCTGATGTAAGAGACTACCTCTTTCAAGGTGCCACCTGCTGTAAGAGACCACTAGATACCACATCAATCAAGATACCACCTGCAGTAAGAGACCATATCTTTCAAGATACCACCTGCAGTTAGAGACCACATCTATGAAGATATCACCTGCTGTATTAGACCACATCTATCAAGATATCACCTACTGTACGAAAACACATCTATCATGATACCACCTGCGGTAAGAGACACTATCTGTCAAGATACCACCTGCTGTAAGAGACAACCTCTATCAAGATACCACCTGCAGTAAGAGACCACATCAATAAAGATACCACCTGTTGTAAGAGACCACATCTATCAAGATGCCACCTGCAGTAAGAGACCACCTCTATAAAGATACCACCTACTGTAAGAGACCACATCTATCAAGATGCCACCTGCAGTAAGACACAACATCTATCAAGATGCCACCTGCAGGATGAGACCACATTTATCAAGATACCACCTGCAGTTAGAGACCACATCTATCAAGATACCGCCTGCAGTAAGAGACCACATCTATCAAGTTACTACCTGCTGTAAGAGACCACATCTATCAAGATACAACCTGCAGTAAGAGACCACCTCTATCAAGTTACTACCTGCTGTAAGAGACCACATCTATCAAGATACAACCTGCAGTAAGAGACCACCTCTATCAAGATACCACCTGCAGTAAGAGACCACGTCTATCAAGATACCATCTGCAGTAATAGAACACATCTATCAAGATACCACCTGCTGTAAGATATCACATCTATCAAGTTATCACCTGCTGTAAGAGACCACATCAAGATACCACCTGTTGTAAGAGACCACATCTATCAAGTTACCACCTGCAGTAAGAGACCACAGCTTTCAGGAATACACCTGCTGTAAGAGGCCACCTCTATCAAGATACCACCTGCAGTTAGAGACCACATCTATCAAGATACCACCGGCAGTAAGAAACCACATTATCAAGACACAACCTGCTGTAAGAGACCACCTCTATTAAGATACCACATGCAGTAAGAGACCACATCTTACAAGATACTACCTGCAGTAAGAGACAACATCTATCAAGATACACCCTGCAGTAAGAGACAAAATCTATGAAGATACCACATGCTGTAAGAGACCACATATATCAAGATACCACCTGCAGTAAGAGACCACATCTATAAAGATATCACCTACACTACGAGAACACATATATCAAGATACCACCTGCGGTAAGAGACAACATCTATCAAGATACCACCTGCTGTAAGAGACCACCTCTATCAAGTTACCACCTGCAGTAAGAGACCACATCTATCAGGACTATACCTGCTGTAAGAGGCCACCTCTATCAAGATACCACATGCTGTAAGAGACCACATCTATCAAGATACCACCTACTGTAAGAGACCACATCTATAAGGATACCACCTGCAGTAAGAGACCACATCTATCAAGATATCACCTACACTACGAGAACACATCTATCAAGATACCACCTGCGGTAAGAGACAACATCTATCAAGATACCACCTGCAATAAGAGACCACACATATAAAGCTGCCACATGCTGTAAGAGATCACATCTATCACGATACCTCCTGCAGTAAGAGACCACATCTATCAAGATACCACCTGCAGTAAGAGACCACATCTATCAAGATAACACCTGCAGTAGGAGACCACATCTATCAAGATACAACCTGCTGTAAGAGACCACATCTATCAAGATACCACCTGCAGTAAAAGACCACACCTATCAAGATATCACCTACAGTACGAGAACACATCTATCATGATACCACCTGCGGTAAGAGACAACAGCTATCAAGATACCACCTGCTGTAAGAGACAACCTCTATCAAGATACCACCTGCAGTAAGAGACCACATTAATACAGATACCACCTGTTATAAGAGACCACCTCAATCAAGATACCACCTGCAGTAAAAGACCACATCTATAAAGATGCCACCTGCTGTAAGAGACCACATCTATCAAGATGCTACCTGCAGGAAGAGACCACATCTATCAAGATACCACCTGCAGGAAGAGACCACATTTATTAAGATACCACCTGCAGTAAGAGACCACATCTATCAAGATACCGCCTGCAGTAAGAGACCACATCTTTCAAGTTACCACCTGCAGTAAGAGACCACATATATCAAGATACCACCTGCAGTAAGAGACCACCTATATTAAGATACCACCTGCAGTAAGAGACCACGTCTATTAAGATATCACCTGCTGTAAGATACCACATCTATCAAGTTATCACCTGCTGTAAGAGACCACATCAAAATACCACTAGCTGTAAGAGACCACATCTATCAAGTTATCACCTGCTGTAAGAGACCACATCGAGATACCACCTGTTGTAATAGACCACATATATCAAGTTACCACCTACAGTAAGAGACCACATCTATCAAGTCTCCACCTGCTGTAAGAGGCCACCTCTATCAAGATACAAACCTGCTGTAAGAGACCACATCTATCAAGATACCAAATGCTGTAAGAAACCACATTTATCAAGACACAACCTGCTGTAAGAGACCACCTCTATCAAGATACCACATGCAGTAAGAGACCACATCTATCAAGATACCACCTGCAGTAAGATACGACATCTATCAAGTTATCACCTGCTGTAATTAACCACATCAAGATACCACCTGCTGTAAGAGACCACATCTATCAAGTTACCACCTGCAGTAAGAGACCACATATATCAAGATGCCACCTGCTGTAAGAGTCCACATCTATCAAGTTACCACCTGCAGTAAGAGACCACCTCTTTCAAGATGCCACCTGCAGTAAGAGACCATCACTTTCAATATACCACCTGCAGTAAGAGACCACATCTATCAAGACATCACATGCCGTAAGAGACAACATCTATCAGGATACCACCTGCAGTAAGAGACCACATCTATCAAGATACCACATGCTGTAATAGACCACATCTATCAAGATACCACCTACTGTAAGAGACCACATCTTTCAAGACACCACATGCAGTAAGAGACCACATCTATCAAGGCACCACATGCAGTAAGAGACCACATCTATCAAGATACCACCTGCAGTAAGAGACCACATCTATCAAGATACCCCATGCTGTAATAGACCACATCTATCAAGATACCACCTACTGTAAGAGACCACATCTATCAAGATACAACCTGCAGTAAGAGACCCCATCTATCAAGACACCACATGCAGTAAGAGACCACATCTATCAAGACACCACATGCAGTAAGAGACCACATCTATCAAGATACCACCTGCTGTAAGATATCACATCTATCAAGTTATCACCTGCTGTAAGAGACCACATCAAGATACCACCTGTTGTAAGAGACCACATCTATCAAGTTATCACCTGCAGTAAGAGACCACAGCTATCAGGAATACATCTGCTGTAAGAGGCCACCTCTATCAAGATACCACCTGCAGTTAGAGACCACATCTATCAAGATACCACCTGCAGTAAGAAACCACATTTATCAAGACACAACCGGCTGTAAGAGACCACCTCTATTAAGATACCATATGCAGTAAGAGACCTCATCTTACAAGATACTACCTGCAGTAAGAGACAACATCTATCAAGATACACCCTGCAGTAAGAGACAAAATCTATGAAGATACCACATGTTGTAAGAGACCACATCTATCAAGATACCACCTGCAGTAAGAGACCACATCTATAAAGATATCACCTACACTACGAGAACACATATATCAAGATACCACCTGCGGTAAGAGACAACATCTATCAAGATACCACCTGCTGTAAGAGACCACCTCTATCAAGTTACCACCTGCAGTAAGAGATCACATCTATCAGGACTATACCTGCTGTAAGAGGCCACCTCTATCAAGATACCACATGCTGTAAGAGACCACATCTATCAAGATACCATCTACTGTAAGAGACCACATCTATAAGGATACCACCTGCAGTAAGAGACCACATCTATCAAGATATCACCTACACTACGAGAACACATCTATCAAGATACCACCTGCGGTAAGAGACAACATCTATCAAGATACCACCTGCAATAAGAGACCACACATATGAAGCTGCCACATGCTGTAAGAGATCACATCTATCACGATACCTCCTGCAGTAAGAGAACACATCTATCAAGATACCACCTGCAGTAAGAGACAACATCTATCAATACACCACCTTCAGTAAAAGACCACATCGAACAAGATACCACATGCTGTAAGAAACCACGTCTATCAAGATACCACCTGCTGTAAGAGACCACATCTATTAATATGCCACCTGCTGTAATAGACCACATCTATCAAGATACCACCTACTGTAAGAGACCACATCTTTCAAGACACCACATGCTGTAAGAGACCACATCTATCAAGATACCACCTGCAGTAAAAGACCACATCTATCAAGATATCACCTACAGTACGAGAACACATCTATCATGATACCACCTGCGGTAAGAGACAACAGCTATCAAGATACCACCTGCTGTAAGAGACAACCTCTATCAAGATACCACCTGCAGTAAGAGACCACATTAATACAGATACCACCTGCTGTAAGAGACCACCTCAATCAAGATACCACCTGCAGTAAAAGACCACATCTATAAAGATGCCACCTGCTGTAAGAGACCACATCTATCAAGATGCCACCTGCAGTAAGAGACCACATCTATCAAGATACCACCTGCAGGAAGAGACCACATTTATTAAGATACCACCTGCAGTAAGAGACCACATCTATCAAGATACCGCCTGCAGTAAGATACCACATCTTTCAAGTTACCACCTGCAGTAAGAGACCACATATATCAAGATACCACCTGCAGTAAGAGACCACCTATATCAAGATACCACCTGCAGTAAGAGACCACGTCTATCAAGATATCACCTGCTGTAAGATACCACATCTATCAAGTTATCACCTGCTGTAAGAGACCACATCAAAATACCACTTGCTGTAAGAGACCACATCTATCAAGTTATCACCTGCTGTAAGAGACCACATGAAGATACCACCTGTTGTAATAGACCACATATATCAAGTTACCACCTACAGTAAGAGACCACATATATCAAGACTCCACCTGCTGTAAGAAGCCACCTCTATCAAGATACAAACCTGCTGTAAGAGACCACATCTATCAAGATACCACATGCTTCAAGAAACCACATTTATCAAGACACAACCTGCTGTAAGAGACCACCTCTATCAAGATACCACATGCAGTAAGAGACCACATCTATCAAGATACCACCTGCAGTAAGATACGACATCTATCAAGTTATCACCTGCTGTAATTAACCACATGAAGATACCACCTGCTGTAAGAGACCACATCTATCAAGTTACCACCTGCAGTAAGAGACCACATATATCAAGATGCCACCTGCTGTAAGAGTTCACATCTATCAAGTTACCACCTGCAGTAAGAGACCACCTCTTTCAAGATGCCACCTGCAGTAAGAGACCATCACTTTCAATATACCACCTGCAGTAAGAGACCACATCTATCAAGACATCACATGCCGTAAGAGACAACATCTATCAGGATACCACCTGCAGTACGAGACCACATCTATCAAGATACCACATGCTGTAATAGACCACATCTATCAAGATACCACCTACTGTAAGAGACCACATCTTTCAAGACACCACATGCAGTAAGAGACCACATCTATCAAGACACCACATGCAGTAAGAGACCACATCTATCAAGGCACCACATGCAGTAAGAGACCACATCTATCAAGATACCACCTGCAGTAAGAGACCACATCTATCAAGATACCCCATGCTGTAATAGACTACATCTATCAAGATACCACCTACTGTAAGAGACCACTTCTTTCAAGACACCACCTGCAGTAAGAGACCCCATCTATCAAGACACTACATGCAGTAAGAGACCACATCTATCAAGACACCACATGCAGTAAGAGACCACATCTATCAAGATGCCACCTGCTGTAAGAGACCACAAGAGACCACATATATGAAGATACCACCTGCAGTAAGAGACCACATCTATCAAGATGCCACCTGCAGTAAGAGACCATCTCTTTCAAGAATCATCATGCAGTAAGAGACCACATCTATCAAGGTGCCACCTGCAGTAATTGATCATATCTTTCAAGATACCACCTGCAGTAAGAGGCCACATCTATCAAGATACCACCTGCTGTAAGAGACCACATCTATCAAGGTGTCACCTGCAGTTACAGACCACTGTTTTTTATTTCTTTATTTATAATTGACACATACCTGTGTCAAGAGACATACTTTATTATTGAGTCCAATTTAACACTTCCGTTTGTCATCCGTTGATGCAGCTTGGCAATAGCTAATGATAGATGGATATCCTTGTACACATTTGCAACTAAAACGATTATCAAACACGCATCCACTAGTAACAAGTGCTCTGTTATAACCGTCTGAATTCGTTCTTGCATATCAAACAACAACTTGACAGACACTTTTGATTGTACGTTAAATGTCAATCCTTATGGATGAATGGGTTATACAGTACTATTTATACCAGGAATAAGTAGATGATCTGTCTCCATCACAAACAAATCACGTAATGCATAACCTAAACTGTGCTGAAAATATGACGTTGAACACCAAACAACAAGCCTGCACTTTAAATATGAAGGAGTTTGCACGTATTATATGGCTCACCTGTCTCCATTTAACCACTTCAGAATAATCTGTTTAACTCGTCGTTTAGATTGAGGTTAATTGGCATTTTCGAGATTATAAATGGATAAAAAAGGTTAAATGACGCAACTAAATTGTCTAGATGACAAATGTCTCTATCATGTCTAAAACAAGCGCAAATAAAACATCTGTGTGACATGAGATCTTTAGAAATGTATAATTGTGAGTCTATGAGATTCGTATTTCATATGTTCGTACTCATTTTTAAACCGTCCACAGTGTCCTTATGACATAATCTCCACGAACAATTACGAATGACTGTTAAGTTTTATTATTATACCTCTCTTAAAATGACCATGCTAAATCCCCATAGACAACAATGTGTAATCTTTTACTATCTGACTCGAGGATGATAATATCAGGGTGTTAGTAAAAACATTCTTGCATACCGGGCAAGGATATCCGTCATTTTACCGGGACTAGATATTCCATCTCACGCTAGTGTCGAGATAAAATTCACGCGCGCCAACATCCGGTATGCAGGAAAACATGCAACACTTTATTAGCTGGCGGCATCAATGCACAACATTTCTCTGACATGTAAGAAAAAAGAATCTATTATGGGTATTCGGTTTAGATAGGGAATTCCAACCCTCGGTATAAGTGTTTTAATCGGAACCTCGGCAGAGCCTCGGTTCCGATAAAAACACATATACCGAGGGTTGGAATACCCTATAGCCGAGGTTCCGATTAAAACACTTATACCGAGGGTTGGAATTCCCTATCTTCAAGATTATAAGAATCTTTCATGGGTATCCGGTGAAATTGCTATTCAACTCATCATAACTTCTAACTTATTTTATCGATTTCAATATACTACAACTCATTTTTTAGTTACATTAATTCCAATCCAAAGATATATCTTTCCACTACAGCCGTTGAAAAAAAAATGAAAAACATAATCCGGCAAAGTGAAATATGTACAGAAAACCTTATTTTTGCCCGAGTGGATTTCGGTATAATAAAATAAATATCACATTCATGAGATGTTAATAGTACACGTAGTAAGAATGTTCAACCTATCAACCTCTCATGAATGTGATATTTATCTAATAACAGCGATTCTTTACAGTCGCAGTTGATTTAAATGTCATTTGTTTGGAAAGCGTTCGTAACTAAGTGCTATATGCATGTGCAGTCATTTAAAACTTGATGCTTAGATATCTTGGTAAATGAAAGAAAACTCCGTGTTCAAACAGTAGGGTAATTATGACAAAATCTCTGCGAGAAGCTGAAGTCATATTTAAAAGTAGAAAATGTTTCGTCTATCTATTAATCAGTTATTCACTTGTCCATTGAAACATGTTCTTATGCTATCATTTTTTTCTTTCAAATACTATTACTGGAATATGATTGTTTTCTACAAACTAACAAACGTGAATGGGATATTTATGTAATAGCAGCGATACTTTACAGCCGCAGTTGATTCAAATGTCATTTGTTTGGAAAGCGTTCGTAACCAAGTACTATATGCACGTGCAGTCATTTAAAACTTGACCTGTTTTGGAAATGCTTAGAGATCTTGGGTATGAGATAAAATTCTTGTATTGTTATGAACTAAACTATAGACGAATAATAACGCGCGTTTATTTCTTAATCAAAGTCACCATAGTGGACGCTTATGTTGTTGGGAAGCCATTCTACTTTTCAACTCTTGAATTTTACCGATATCTGATGAAGACGATTACTACTTTTCTATTTCAATATCTGTCTGCATTAATTTAGTAATACTCTCATACGAGGGCTGTTAGGAAAGTTTTGAGACACCATAGATCAAACTTATATTTTGAAGTCTTGATTAGTCTTGATTAGTCTTGATTAGTTGTGTAAATTCACATATACAATTATCTTAGTATACTGGCAACTGATCAATTCAACATTGTTTGCAGAACTTACATTGTGATCATGGTTAAGGACAATCGTAAAAACTCGGCCAATGCCGTCATTCTTCGGGATCCCGCCTCGTGTGTATACCGAGCTTCGGTATATATTAATCAAAATCTTGACATTTTGCTAGCCGGAAGGCAACGGCACAAACAGCAGTGTTGCTATTTAAACAATATTGCCATTACCCATACGTGTTGGTGTATATTCGCTTTGCATGTTTGTTTTTTAAAATACAGATGAAAGTTTTATCACTGCTTTCATGGAAAATAAGCTATTGATGGAGCAATCGGTTGAATGACATTGCAAAATTTGGATGATAACTTTGATTTTGAATGCAAATTTGTTTTGGCGGCAATCTAAGGCGCGATGACGTAACCAATATGTAAACCTTCGATTTACATTCGAGTAATGCTGCGAAGCAGTGTACAAGATGTTGCGAATGGTTTCAGGACACCGAAGATTTACCCTTTTTATCCCTCCACACCCACCCGAAGATTAAAAAACTACAATTTACAAATTCTTCTATTGAACAATTTGTTAGACAACACCATCATATTTTGCATTTATCCGAGAAAAAAGTACTGATCGACAAAACTTAAATAAAGCAAATTTGACAGTTTTCTATACATTAAGCTAAATGTTGGAATTCGTCAGATTTTTTGATTGACTTCATTAATTGATAGGTGGTTGGATACAACGTATTCACTCACCATGGCGAGCGGACGAGTGGAATCATCATTACAACTGGTACAGGATGTCGGAACCAGCATAATCTTATTTGGGTATTTGGAATGGCCATCATATGAGCAAAGATGATATGTCACTACAGAATAACAGTCTCCTCAAGAAGAGAAAGTGTGTTTATCCTATGTTTAATAAATGGTTGTCTATGACTGATATGTACATTTTTCTGTCAAGCATTTACATCCAGCATTGGATAATTACAAAAACAAATCATTTAATAATATAAAATACCATCTGGACTGCTGTGAAAATTGATTTAGATAAAGAGCAAAGATAATGTCAACTACAAAAGAATTGTATCGCGGTGATGTCTCCCTGAAAAAGGAAATATACTTTCTATGCAATTGTTTCTGACCGATAGTATTCTTTCAGGCATTTTTAATCTGTAAGCAGTCAAGTCATTGCATTTTAAATGTAAAGGGACACACGGCAATTTGATTTTTTTTATTAAAATTCCCGGCGTCTCATTAGTGTATTCAGTCATTTTTATTAATTACGAGAATAGTATCAATCAAATTGTGTGTGTATATTTTTAACTATTGGTTATATTGCACCAATTACTATGGCAATATTATAATTAAACATATGGTCAAATAACAAGAACAAATTAAAAACTCAAAATTTGATTTCATTGTATGTCAAAATGAAACTGGATAAATAAATTGAGATGCTAATTTCAAAGTTTGATAAACACTTCAAGATTGCCGAGTGTCCTTTTAAGACAATAACACGGAAGTGAAGTGTATGTCAGTATGAAACTTGTTATCTTACATGTATTTAAATGATTCTAAGTCAAGGTTAGAATGGGTCACTTGGGGCGAAATTCAAACAGATATATGTTATCATTATTTATGGTGTATAAAATATACTAATCCACTAAATCTTTTAGCAAAATAGAAATTAAACATATATTAATACATTATTGAATAAATGTTGGTGTCAGTCTTTGTGATTAAAATTAGTTAGATAAAGTTTCAGCATGTAAGTTTAGAACCCTCTGTACAGATTTAAATTAGGATCAGTTCTTCCTTAAGGCATGTGCAATTAACAGTTTTTAACTTGATCTTAGAAGGCCCCAACAAAATATGTGTTTGTAGGTTAGATTTTAGTTACTAGTAATTACTTACAATTGTCATGAAAGTCTGTTCTGTCTTCCAACGCGATAAAGACATCCATGAGTAGATGAAAGCCATGAAATGTATTGTAGAAATAGCATGCTTATCCCAAATTACTATCCAATCGCAAATGCAGAACTTAAATACACAGTTGCGCGATGGATAGTTTCACACGACAGCAAGAGGTCATGACTGTGTCCCATTTCCTTTATGGTCTAGCACAAATGCTGGCTGCTGTTATCACCTAATGAGTATCTGTCTTGGTTTCTTGCTATACTAGGATATGCAGATGCTAAAAATATAAAATGTATAGCAAGTATAGTTGCAGTACATGAACATTATCACTGTGTAGATGGTATTATGAAGAATGAGTTTTTTCTTTTCATTTTTTTCTACTGATAGTATCCACAATTAATTTTAATTATCACGGCAGCCTCAAATTATGAAGAAGTGTATGTGGGGTTTTGTATCACTGATTAACACAAGTTGAGTGAGAGCTTTCATATGCACATGGAGTAATGTGTTTCACTTTGTGACTGAACAATTGAATTGGGTTTTACTTCGCACCAACACATGAAGGTTATACGGCGCCTAACAGGAAGGCACATGCCAGGCTCATCCTCCATTTACATCAAGATAAAATATGGAGTATGGGCCTCGAACCTTCTAACCTGCAGAGTTGCTGCACATTCTATAATAAACAGTCCTGTACGATGGAGCCACGTTTCCACGTTTGCATATGCTGTGTCATGATGAAGACCATGAATGGGGGAAGGGGGGTCCTACCCCTCTGCCTCTAGCGGGATTTACAGTGGTTGTAATTTACCCCGGCAACCACACGAGGAGTGATATATCAAACACTCGCTTCTACAATACATGTACATCAACTTAGATATGAGTATTTGCATACATAGAAAGTCTACTTTATTATGTTATTTTGACAGGTACTAGTATGAATATACATTTCTATTTCCTAGCTGTAACTAGACTGCAATAGCTACCTCAATAAAAGACTATCTTGAAAGCCAATGTTACTGGATACAGCTACACGGTGAATAATAATTAAATACCACAGCTAAGTGTAGGTAATATAGTGCTGGTATGGTAAACAGAGATCTTGGGTTCCAGTCTAGATTGATGCACATATTTGCATCACCTGTTATACCACTTCACGAACAATAGTCTACAACATCCTTTGCTAAAACAACTTGTCACTTTGAATAGCATAAACTTAGTGACGACTGACGAAACAACTCCCACCTGCTACTGTTCATATACAGAGGCATACTGTTACGGTATATTGAATATATCATATTAAACGCTGTATCATGAACAGAAAGCAATAGCATTCATTTAAACATATTATTATGTGATGACATCCATCAAAATGTCCGCCATGACACAGTAAAACAAACAAATCGGTAAAACCAATGGATGCTGCCCGAAATGTATCCTCAATTTATCACATGGCCTTGCATCACCCAGCAGTTATCAACTGCAATCCCATCAGTAGATTTAAATTACAAAGGGCAATAACTCTAATTATAATAAAGACAGAGTTACAGTTCTTGCACTCTGCACTTCCTAAATTGCCCTCTATAACTGTGTGAAGTGTCATTGCAGTCCTATATGGAGTTTCGAACTTATGCTCCGGACAAAAATTCTAAGTATAAAATGATAAGGGGCAATAACTCCCAAAGTTGAATGAAGATAGAGCTACGTTTCTCTGCACTTCCTCTCATTGCCCTCTATCATTGTGTAAAGTTCAATTGCAGTCCCATCAGTAATTTTGACAAATATTCTAAGTATATAAAATTACAACGGGCAATAACTCTAATTTGAAGGATGGCAGAGTTACAGTTTTTGCACTCTGCACTTCCGCTTATTGCTCTCTATCATTGTGTGAAGTTTCGTTATAGTTTCTTCAGTTGGTTTGAAGTTATGCTCCAGACACTCATTGCCCTCTATCATTGTGGGAAGTTTCACTGCAGTCCTGACAGTAGTTTTGAAGTTATGCTCCGGACAACAATTCTAAGTATACAATTACAAAGGACAATAACTCTAATTTAAATTAAGACAGATTTACGGTTTTTGCATACTGCACAACCTCGCATGGCCCTCTATCACTCTGTGAAGTTTCATTGTAGTCCCATCAGTAGTTCTGAAGTAATACTCCGGACAAAATTTCTAAGTATAAAATTACAAAGGGCAATAACTCTAATTTAATCTCAGCATCTGTTACTCATCACACATACACTCACAGAGTCGTAGTTGATTTGACAACATTAACGCTGTATCCAACAAAATGAGCATAGGGGCCCCATTTTAAAATATGTTTCCGTAATGAAATCCATCAAAATATCAGAACTGACACAGTAGAATAATTCCCAGTCGGTGACAGCGGTGGGTCAATGTTTACCATTTCAATAGGATTTTTTTCTACGCCGCCATCTTGATTCTCTGTGATGAAAATCGCCATTTCCAATCAATCCATATCTCTACTTAACTAATTTATTGTTTCTTATGAACCACTTCCATACAAGCTCACAAAGCCGTACTTCCACCCCACTATTTGTACCAACATTTTGGCCAACAAAGTTTTATCACAAAATTAGTTACCTCCCCTGTTGGTTCATGCTATTGATTCTGTTTTGATTTAAATGAAATCACATCTTTAGATTTTATAGATCAGCTGGTAATTTATTCCAGGATGTATAACACGGTGTGCAAATGAGTTTAATCAGATGGATTTTCTTGCTCTTGGTTTTTTAGCTGTTTTTGACCACTAGTATCTGTGGTTTTGATACGAGTGACGAGACGAAGCTAGAGGGGCATTCATCATTTATCAGAATATAGAATTATCTGTTAAGAGTTTGGCAGGAAATAAAAAATCGAATGGTACATATGACAATTTATATATTATAGAAAATCAACTATAACTAAGATACTGTTTTATGTGTAGGTTTACCACCCCTAATTACATGTAAGCCTCCGAGGTGTAGTCGAATGCAGTTCCAATAAAAAAAGTAATCCCTCCTTATTTGATGAAAATGTCCATTATAAGTAGGGTGAAACTGCCCATTTCTATTCGATTTTGTGGTTGTATGTATAAGAAGCGTATTAATAAGTTTTACTGGATCACTGATGAACATTTTCGAAATTTCGACTCTATGTTTACACTTTGTGAGCAGTGAAAACAGTCAGTCAATGAAAACAGCTGTACCATTGACCTGTTTAGTAAACAAACAAGAACTTTCTTACATGTCTTGTGACCCCACCGTTTCTGGTGATTTTTCAAGTGGAAAATTAGTTTTCTATATGAACATTACACTGCTGCATTATTCATACTTGAGTTGACTTTTCAGCAAATCATTAATATGTGACACTTTAACATTGGTGTCTATGGGGAAAATAATTAGTGGTATAATACCTATAAGAGATACGTGCAGTGATTAGGACTTATTCAGATACGTACCTAGGGACACTTTTCCGATAACAATTGGTAAAATAAGCTCAGAAATAAGTTTTCCATAGTTTTTTTACATGGGTTTTGAGCGTTTTTAGTCCAATTTTGTTTATAAAAGCAGTAATTTTGAGTTTCAAAATGTTTTCGTGTTTAAAATTACGTATTTGTGAAGTGTTTGCAATTGAACTATGTTTTTTTTGGTATCAACATGTAGGGTTGCATGTGTGCAACATGTTTACATCAATTAAATCTGCATGGCAACAGGTTTGGTAGGCATGAAACCACTAAATCGTTCCCCTACTGCCCTGAAATAGGATACTGTGAAAAAATTAATAGAGTGTGTAAAAGGTAAAATATTATTCCTTATCATTCAAACTATCTAAATGGGCTAGTAGTTCTGTCTTTAGATAATAAAATACCTAATACATGCTATGTGTTTTATGAAATAATGTCACTTGTTTGCCATTTAATAAAAAGTATTTTATATTAATTTAATTTAACAAACATGATAATAAAAAAAGTGTATATATAACCTTTATTTGTCATAATGATATTCATGTAATATACTAAAGGAAATAAGAAATGCAACTAGGAAATTTTTGCTATATAATTTATATACCGCACATTTAATTCCATGTAATATTTCAGAGAAATTTAAAAATGTTTTGTAAACAGAAAAATGGTTGCAGCTAGTTAGAGAAAGGACACAACTGTGCTGTTGTAGATGTTTTAATCAGAGTACACTTTGTAACACGAAATTCATAAATGTCGAAGTACCGCTTTAAACATTTGAGCAACTGAAATACTTCAGTACTGTCCTTCGATGGCCTAGAGGAAATCTATTGTATCCTGTTTTTTATTTATATGTAGTTTAACAATAGTTTTTTTTTCACTAAGCCCTCGATGAGATTAGACAAATTTACTTCCGAACTTTGCCCACCTGTTTCAGCCAAACGCGTTTTCCATAAATAATGAAACTTTGAAGAAATAACATTTGGTATTTTATGGGTTGTTTTAATCTATTTTACAAAGGAAAGCTTTACTGTAGCCATGTACCATTCGATAAAAAGCAGCATTATTATACATACAATATATATCAAAAATTCCCGTTTTGCGTTTCTTTTTTCCTTTAGTATATGTCCATTGCTGTTTTACACATGAAAACTCCTGGGCGAGATAATAAAGTCATGCTATACATAGATAATAATAAATGGGCATTGTCATATCACACCCTATATCAGGTCGAGAGCTTTAGCTCGAGGACTGATATGGGTCGAGGTCCTGATATAGGGTGTGATACGAAAATAAAACAAAAATATTATATTTATCATATACTTCAGCAATGACGTTGTTAAACTGTCAACTTCAGCTAACTGACTATGTTGTTTTCCAGGGAGAACAAATTCATGTTATTAATAGATATAGTCATTCTTGGGTAAGTGTACACGACATTTACTTTTTTCCGAAACTTGATGTAAAATGCCATGCAATCGAAATTGGGAAAATGAATGTTCATAAGTTGTTATTTCATCCACGGATAATGCTTATATAGCCAAAATTCTGCAGCGAAAACAGGGTGGAAGCAACAAATGAAACGCGGACAAATCGTATACAATCGTAACTAATGGTAGTTTCCGTATCTTTCCGGTGAAAGGGTTGGAAAGAGCATTCGGTTATTTCCGTGATAAGACATTTGTTTTACCCTTTATTTCACCTGTGTGATAAAGCTTTATTGCCGGCAACTAAATCCTGATTGATATGATTAACTAGGCCTATGGCGTGTCGTATAATCAACAATAATGTATTTATAAAAAAGTATGTGATAAATCTCACTTCACAGTTTGTGTTCACCTTTAATGAATAAATTCCACTTCACCATTCTGAATCTGACATTTTCAGGCTAACTGTGCTTTTAATGTACTTCACAATTTAAGGAAAACTAAACACTTCGTGCACATGCATAAAGTGCTGCCGGTTCGCACATTTTGAATATATCATTTCAAGTCAGATGTTTACACAAATGATGATGTTTTGTGCACAGAACATGTTAAATAAAGTTTTTGTTTTACAATTTGATTAAAAGAGAGAATCAACCACCAGACATCAGCTAGAAATAATTTTATTTAAACAGCTGTCCAATCGCGAATATGACGTCTTGAACGACACTATATCACGTTTTTGTTTTCTCCTCGAGAATGTGAATGAAATGAGAACAACTTAAGTATTTGAAGTGACAACAAATCAGAACTTGCAAATAGTATATGGGTGCAACATGTACTTCTGTTGACTGTATAATCACCCTTTTATCACAAACCTAGAACTTATGTTATTCTCCATGTCGTTTAGTCTAGTCAATCGTCTGAGAACAGTATTTAAGCGTCTGAGAACAGTAGAATGCACCTGACTAGGTCATTTGACTGGTTAAGTTTTTACGCGTGCTCCCGTAATGTAGCCGTGCATCATCTTTAAAATGTTCTTTGTTACAAAGCACGATCCTCTTGAAGTGCGAAACATTGTGACAGTCTTAGAAGCGCAACAAGACTGGTAAACATTGGAAAGCATGAACGATATTCATTGTAACCACTTATACAAATTTTAAAATAGCAAACAGTAGGCAGACCCCGCCCAGAATTGAGAATCTGTAACACTTTACACTATCAGTTTAGTTTATACGGTAGAGTGTGTCAGCATCTATGACAAGAGAGCTGATACTAGTTTTGATATTGTTTTTATCCCCACATAGATAGGGATGTTCCCCGAGCAACTTCTTATGGGCTCTGTTATTAACAATTACAGGTAAACGTATTAACTTTTATAATGCTAACCCCTCTTAACTTCCTCCGAGACCTAGGTTTTCGTTTCGTAATTTAACATCGGGAATTCAAAAATGTCATAATACATTTGTTCTAGTTCCTGCTGATAAAGCAGATAATAATGTAAATATTGTTTGACGCCTCCAGTTCAATCTACTGAGGATGATGTGGTTTCCATACATATCATTCAGTGCACTACTTTCAAGGCTGGGGTATACGAAAAGAAAAACAAACTGCCAACCATTATTGGATTCCTAAATTTCATAAAATTCCGTATAAAGCTGTCTTTATTCAAAGTACAGCGCCTGTACCACACAAACATATCCAAGCCTCTAACTTCTTGTCTTGCTACCGCTAAATATCACGTTAAACAGTAGTGTGCTAAAAATCTGAGATTAATTTATTTTGGTCTATTAAAAATTCAGGAATTGTTCTTGATAAAATTTACAATAAACGCCAAGTTTCATCTCTAGAGGAACCTACATGTTCGGCCTGTAACAGTATTAAAGTGTTTTTTACTAACGGCAGTTGAGACAGTTACACTACATGTATGTGGACTTGCCAAGAAGTTTCTGAAGCATTTATTCTTCTATTAGATACTATTTGCGTCAGGTGTGGAACTACCGTTGATAGACAAATTTCTGGTATCCCTATGGATACGTATTCTGCACCTCTTTTCGCAGACTTGTTCTTGTGTTGCTATGAAAGAGATTTCATGTTGAGTCTTTCATCCGAAACTCAGGCAGATGTAATTGAAACCTCGAGTGACACCGCTCGGAATTTTGATGACATATTGAACGTTGACAATCCTTTCTTATATACTCTGGTTAATAATATATATACTAAGGAACTTAAACTCAACAAAGCTAACATTTCTGAAACGGTCGCGTCTTTTCTTGATTTTCAAGAAATGTGAGTGTGTTCGCTTCTTATAAGTCCATTTTTAGGTGTATGCGTTATTCAATACGTATTATGATTAAGACGTGTTGAATATGTATTACACATATAATAATGACAGGAAGCAATAGTTAACATGCAAACACAAAACCCAATTATATGTCTATTTTAATGCTTTTAATTGCAATTTATGTCTATTTTAACGATGTTTAACACAGTTTGAATTACCCCACCCACATAAATCACAATAAAGAAGTATGCATATGAAATTGAAAATTATTATATGCATTTGCACGAAAACATCGAAGTAGAAGGGTAATACATAGTCTACTGTACTAACTACTAACCATGGCAAGCAACTATTTGCTAGAATTGGTACAGTTGTTACAATAGTACCTTCGTAACATATTCTTTGAATTTTATTATAGTCATAACCTATTTTTGTGCAAGCAGAAATAGTGCAAACTGAATAAAGTTACCTAAGAACGATCGACAGTTTATTGCCAATGACGGAGGGTGTTGCGACAATGATGAAAACTATAATACAGGGGTCTATGTATTACCTTGAACTATCCCTCATTGATCTCAATATCAGTTTTTACTTAATTTTTGTCGTTGACAAAAAAAATACTTTTACCTTTAATTTTTAATTTTGTGGGTTGAAGATGCACTTTTAAAGAAACAGAATGGAATGAACTGGATGTTGTTTAACGGATTATCAAAAAGTATATGTTATTATGACCCGCCCCAGAGAGAGGGGAGCTATACGTAGGAATCCGGGAACCTGCCATAATATAAATAACAAATAGATTACTATAGTTCTTTAACTTAAAGGATAGACTGCGATACATAGGACCGACCAGTTTACGTCCCCATCAGACGTATGAGGCTACCTCTGTCTTCACGTGGGAAAGTGTCTTGCCAAATAACACACTGACGAAACTCAGTGGCGCCGTCGAGGCTTGAACCCGGGTTCTCCGGATTTAAAGTCCAACGTGCTATCCATTGGGCCACAAGTTGTATGCGCTCAATGAGGCTGAACGATTAAATGCAAATATCTAAAACGCTAAAACTTCATGATTTCAATGTTATGCTTATTTCCACAAAGCTGGGGTTCACAACAGTCGTTCTTTTCTAGTCAATTTGTGTATCTATGAGTTGTCAAAGAGAGTATACTCCCTCCTCCAGTGTACCAATAGAAGAATCTCTCAATTGCACGGTATTCTGTATGAACTGTCATACGTTGCAACATGTCTATAAGCCGTATATATGCCCATCCCATTGCTACGTTTTGATTGGTAATATCAATTATTGGCTAAGTCTTTGGGATAATAAAAGACAATTCATAATACTCATATCCTGTTTAAATAATTGTATTACCTAAATTACAATTATATTCTGAACAAAGAAAGAAACTTCGGCTGATGTTGATGCTGATCACCAATTAGATAGACCACCAACAATCGTCCAAACAAAGATGTTTTTGAAAAGTTCATTACACCAGGGAGTTAGCCCCCTTTTTTATTAAAACATGTATTTCGGCCACAAAAAAACAAATTAAATCTAAGAAAATTACCGTAATTTGTCAGAGACAATGTTCCCTATATGTTCCTTACCAAAAAGATCACACAAAAACGTAACACATATTGTGTAGATGGCAGATTTTGATTATCAACTTTCATCAAATTACCTCCCTTAAGTATTTAAAAGATTATTGATTGGCAAATTTGAAACGGTTTAATGGGATATGTAATACTAACTTAAGTTTGCTTACAAACATCAAACATGTCAAACTTCTTTTATTAAAACGCTGTTTAAGCTTGTATCATGTTTATACGCCCTCAAAAACTGGCCGATGGAAATACCAGCAAAAAAGTCGGACGTTTCTTTTTTTGTGCAGTATATAATAAGCATAACATATAACATTGAAGGTTTTTAAAACAACAGCAAAAAAACACACACTTACACGTAAGGATCGGTACATAAAACGCTTACTCATAAGCATCGGTACCCAGAATATCGGGATAGTACAAAGTTGAATATTTGAATACTCGGAAAACTATGTCTGACATACCGGTATTACTACAATAATATGGCTTTCTTGATAGTACATTGTGCGAATTAAGGGTGTTCATTTGTAAAACAAACAACTCAAAATGTCCTCAGGATTTTTTTATCGTATCTTATAGATGTGTTTACTCTTTGGCTGCAACTGCTTTGATTATTCAGTAAAATTATGGATATATTTTGAGATGTTTCTAATTAAGTAAGATTGCATACATATATATATTTACAAACAAATTTAAGTGTATCGTTTATTATTTTTCGAGGTTTTGACTTTATTGTTAAACATTTCCTTTTTGATAGGATATACTGTTTTGTCAAGAAGGGTTAAGAGAGAGATTGTGTACACATAACATCAAATTAAGTTAACCAATAGACCGTATTGCCTACTGACCGTTTGAAGTCGCTTACCCTGTGTTCATCACTCTTTATGTTTGTATATTGTCCCATTTATTGACTATATAATTTGATTGTTTTGTTTTAGTTTGTTGTACAGTTTTAACCTACGGTGCAATTGCGTTTGATTACTGTGGTTTATATAGGACTATTTTTCTCATTTTAGGTATATATAGAAGCTACAGTAGTCAATTTATTTTATCCAACGCTTGATGTGAATACGCAATAGGTCCATACATTGTTTTGCAATGACAATGCAGCAGTCTCCTTTGTGGTTTTATTGGGTGGACAGCACATGTAAACATCTTTAAACTAGACATTTAGTTACGATAACAGTTTCAACTGTTTTAATTAATTTAGGTCTTTGAGTTCTGCTCAAGCGTGAGCGGTAGCTAGCATATTTCACTACCGTTCATGAACAATCTCAATCAAACCGAGACTGCAATATTTCGTATATGTCGTGTTCGGCCGTTTCCAAAGGTCCAGTCATATAATGTAATACCTCATCAAAAATCCCATTTTTGATAAATATTGCTTTTCTTAAACCTACTATGATGTGATTTTATAAAAAGAAATTGTACAACTGCAATTAATAAACAAGAGACCATAGGGCCTTGACTCGGCCTTGCCACAAATTGCTCATGTTCACGAAACAACTACAACAACAATTTCCTAATATAACTCTATGTAAACTTGTGCCTGGAGTCAAAATTTACCCCAGTATTACAATTTGAACGAACTAGTTAAAGGACCATAAGCTTATACTACATACAGAATATTAGACACGTAGCTCATATAGATTCGAAGATATTTAAAGGCTTTACCTTAATGGCTTTACCCAAAGGGCACCTGACGAACTTTAAGTCAAGGGTCACCATTTGAACATACTTCGTAGGGAACCATAAGCTTATGCTACTTGCAAATTATTAGACGTCTAGCTAGCTCTGGTAGTTTTAGAGAACATTGTTTTTCAAAGATTTTTTTTATATATAGCTCCATGTAAATACGTGACCCCTGTGGTGTGGCCAAATACGACACCAGGGTCACCATTTTAACAAATTTGGTAGAGGACTATAATCTTATAATACCTGTAAAATATTAGGCATCCAGTTCTTGTAATTCCAGAAAAGGGTTGTTTTTAAAATATTGTCCTATATAACGTTATGTCCATGGGGCGATGCCAAATATGACACCAGGTTCACCATTTTAGTTTTTCTTGTAGCGGGCCATAGGCTTACCGCCAAGTTTAAAATAGCTAATTCTGGCACGTAACCGTAGTTAGGAAATACCTTCTTTTGGTTTTTATTTTATATGTTTAGTGTGTTTGATGTAATTTCATTTGGTAGATTATGTCTCATTTATTTTGCTCTTATCAATTGAAAACAAAAAATATATATTTCAGCAATTCTTTAAAAAAACAACGCAATCCGGATGTATTTCCTTTAAGGAGACTTGCGTTATAACATAACTAATCCAAAAAGATTCCTCTTATATTCCTTGTCAGGAAATTAAAGACCTCGCAACTGTGAATTTGCATGAACATGTTATCCAGAAAATATCACCATTCCTAAATAGATTGTTCAATGATTTATTGCAAAATGGCAGTTTTCCACTGGAATAAGGTGACGTATAATTGCACCGGTATACAAGCGCCAAGCAATTAAAGAGCAATTTCATTATGACTATTTTAAATGTGCATTTAAACTAAGTCGCGTGATGAATAATGTATAATAGATACATCTTACGCCGTATACATTATCTTCACTTTACGATCTATAGTTAGAATATATTTATCAACAACTAATGGGTGATTTTATTGTATGGCAGTCGATTTCTTTAACCTCAGCGTGGCCTTGTGGTACAGAGTCCGCCTTGCCTGCTTGATGTCGATGGTTCAGTCTACAGCTTGGTCATAGCATAGTGTCCACCCTGCATGCGGGATGTCGATGGTTTAGTCTACAGCTGGGTCATAGGACAGTGTCCACCCTGCATGCGGGATGTCGATGGTTCAGTCTACAGCTGGGTCATAGCAAAGACTTCAGAACAATGATACTATTAGCTCCCTAACTTGACGTTCAGCATGTAAAGGGTATAGTTATAGGACTTGTCGGCCCAATGTCCGTATAATGTAATTGGGTGGGTATGTATCATGTTGTGAGTTAACTGCATGATATGACAGTGTGACAGCACTATAAATAGAGTTTAATTAACATTGTTGAAGTGATACGGGAAATAATTCACGAGTGAGAAAGATTCTTGCGATATAGAAACAAGTGCGTAGACGCAATGGTAGATGTGTTTTGTTTTTTCATTCACTCGCATTCGCTCGTTCGTGAATTGAATCACACGTCTACCATCTCGTGAAGGATTTCTCTATAATCTTTCCCAGCAGTTAAATAATCTGATTCTCTATGTATTCTCTTAAACCCTCCACGACTCGTTCTTTCTTTGACGATTCGAAACTTATTAAATTACGCAACGGATAGAGGAACCATTAAATAACAATTCATTTAACATAGTTACTATGGTAACAACAAATTTGAAATTTTATCCTATTATAAATAAGTGTCTACGTACCTGTCAAATTCTTGCATTTTAATGGACATAACCAAAGCAAATACAAGTTCTTCAAGCGAAAAAATCATTTTCTTCATCATTATTAAGACATATTATATATTATGTGATGAATTATAGAAATTTACCAGTTTGAGAAAATCTATAACATATCCCTTCCTCTACTGTGCTATCTCGCCTAGTGTGCACGATAGCACAGTAGCCAAATGTAATCTTTCTCACTCGGGAATTATTTCCCGTATCACTTCAACAATGTTAATTAAACTCTATATTATTACGATTCCAGCGGAATTTACATGCCGAGCACATGTTTAATTTTTCAATTTAAGGCTAAATCAATTTTATATTATTCTTCGGAGATATGGGTTACGAATTCTCTAATATTAAAGCATGAACAAATCAGATTTTGTAAAAACTGAAACGTTACTTCGCAATATACATGATATACTGAAAGGAAAAATAAACGCATAATCAAAAAATTGCCTATACTACACTATTATATACATCTAATTCCACGTAATACTCCAGATATACCTCAACGTGTTTTGTACAAAAAGGGGGTACAACTAATTACAGAAAGGACAACTCTGTCATGTAGTAGATCTTTTAATCAAAGTATACTTTGTTACACGAAATTCATGCTGAAGTTTCGCTTGAAAAAGTCGAGCCATTTCAGTGTTGTGTTTAATGTTAGGAGATTGTAACGTTTAAATCCTAAGTTTGCTCACCTGTTTGAGCCAAATGCGCATTCTGTCGATATTGAAACTTTAAAGTGGTAACCATTGGTGTATTCGGTGCTGTTTAAACCTTCTTTCCGAAAGGACAGGCCTAATTTAGCCCTGTACCATTCGATTAGCAGTAGCATATTAAACATACAATGTATAGCGAAAATACCCATTATGCGTTTTTTTTTCCTTTCAGTATATATGCTGGCTTCGATAAATAAATTCGAAAATAGCAAATTATTGAAAACTATAGAAATTATTGGTAACATAAATATTTACTATATATCTTTACGAACGGTTTTTGGTTATGTATTAATTGCCATCGAACTATAATTATAATGTTTTCAAATGTAAAACAGCTTTCTTACAAGGATTAAAGGACTTTGTTTTCCAAAAATGGAGAAGAGATATTAATAACTCTCTCAAATCTATGCAGTATACATCTCTCTCAGATTTAGAGACTTACTTGTTTCTTACTCTTAATATGGTACGATGGACCATAACAAGACGATGCACGATAACATTTCGACTTCAATAACGCGATGGACCGTCGTACCATCTTGCCGTGCCCTTAACGTTTCTTTCTCTGGCATCTACCAAGCCACTGAGTACCTACTTTGTGGTAATCTTTGTGTTATACTTATATCGCCTAACTGCTGCCTTGTTTATTAGAGCATATATCCTGGAGGAGATTTCTTTATTTTCCCATTCCTGTATTAGACGACAATAAAGTGAGAATGAGGCTTGATGCAAATGGTTTAAAAAACAACGTTTTTTTTCCACACCTTTCCAAGACGGTAACCTTTTATTAACCATTTTTTGTCGAGCCTTTCTACTGATCTCGACTTAGCGGTCACAATGTCGCTCGGGTGTATATGTTTCAGTTCGTCCGTTGGTCCGTGCTTCCGATTTTCATTTATTAATATTGTCTTTGTTACTTGCAGGATTTTCAAAAACTCTATCAGAATGTTCCTTATATGAATCCCAGATCACGTACACAATTTCTGATGGTTGTGACCTACTTTCGCCGAAATATAGGTCACATCCGGTCTCGCTACGACATACGTATTTTGCTTATTTCTTGCAGGATTTTCACCACACTTCACCAACATGTTCATGTTAATCTGCAAAGTTTCGGGTTGCTACGACCTACATTCGACGAAATATATATCACGTCCGGTCTTCGCTACGACATATGTATCTAGCTTCTTCTTGCAGGCGTTTCACCAGAATGTTCCTTAAACATATCTTGCACCATGTGTAAAATTTCGGGTCGCTGTGACCTGCTTTCGCCGAAATATACGTCACGTCCGATATCCACTACGACATGCCTATCTTGCTTCTTTCTTGCATGATGTTCACCGAAATTCACCAGAATGTTCCTAATATGCATCTAACATCATGTGGCTACTTTCTGGTCGCTGTGACCTCCTTTCGACGAAATATAAATCACGTCCGGTCTCCGCTACGAATGTGTATGCTTCTTTCTTGCAGGAGTTTCATCAAACTTCACCAGAATGTTCCTTACATGCATCTTACATAATGTGCACTACTTTTATTAATGTTTGTTTTTCAAAGATAAACAACGCCGTTTGATTGAATGAAGAAAAATATACATTGGCATCAGATATTTCCGTGCTAACTGTATTTGTTTCATGTCTATTAAAAAATCAAGAGACGTTCTTGATCAGATTTGGAAACAACATTTTGGCCTATAGCACTAATAGATCTCTTTACAATACTAACGGCAAATTAGACAATTACACTCTTGTAAAGCATTTATGAAACTACCGTCTACAGACGGTATGTGTACGAACTGGGCACCTCTTGTCGTAGACTTGTTTTTGTATTGCTATGAAAGAAATTTCATGTTGAATCTTTCATCAGATGTTTCTCAACTTATTCGATTTTCTAAAGCGTGTAGTCGAGTTGAGGAGTTGAATATTCGTACCGTTTGCATAACTATGAAGCTGCTCCATCTGTGCTACCGTTACCATAAACTTCGAAACAAATTTATTTTTGAAATATAAAGGTAATTTAAGAACTCTTCTGCGACAAGGACTTCCACAACCTGGCTTATATGGTAATGTGATTTACAAACTTCGTAAGATCCTTGGTTATAATCACTTTCATACACTGTTAACTTGTTAAACAATTAATCAAAATAGGTAATGATCCTATCATTTTGCAACGGTACGTTATTGTCAGTCCATTTGTGTTTGTGATGTCACTTGCCTTGCTTTTTATTAACTTTGTAATTGTTGTAGTGTTAATGCGTATTTTTGGTTGACTATGTTCGTGAAAGCTACATTTTCTGTTCGAATTTGTATACTCACTTTTCCCAAATTAGCGATATATTTACCCTCTCAGTTTCCTTGAAATCATTCTAACTGGCAATAAAATACACGCCCATTCACTGAGAATCTAGCAATGCGAAATTGATAAGATACTCTTTTAAGTATTCTCTCACATATTTTCAAACGATCAAATCACATGTATGACTTAGTAACAGCACTTCTTAAATAAATACTCATTTGACAGTTTCTTGCCAAGAAAGCACGGAGTTGGCAGGCTGGTCGTTGAATATGAATTAGTTTGTATGTATTACTGTTCACCTGGAACCGGTCTCCATTAAACCACTTCTGTGTAATCTGAATGGTTAATAGTTTCCTGTATATTGACATAATAGTAATCACGGATCGTTTAGGTTGGGATCTTGATTGGCATTCACGCGATTATTAATGGAAATAGAAAGTATATGTAATGGTTTAATGGCGTAAATAAAGCTTCTAGACAAGCGAATATATGTTCCTGTCATGACTGTAGACACGGTCTTCAACTTTGTTGACACGAGCTCTAGAGAAAAGTATGATGGAATGCTGGTTCGGAGGATTTAACTACTGATAAATAAATCAATGCTGTTGAGGAAAACACAGATATTTTCTTACTTGTGGAGTTATACCTAATATACGTCTGCAGTGTCCTTATGAACTAATCTCCACCAACACGTACGTAACTACAATTTAGTCAATGATGAGTTCTAACAGATAACATTTAACGGTGCTTTACAATCTTTGTAGGGTCAGATCTTTACTTTTTCTGAAATAGTTTCTTGTACGTTTTATAAAAGGTTGCAGTATGTTGAAGATTGCCATGTTTCGGAATACGATTCGCTCGAAGTTTCATCTTGAAAGAGCGGGTCTGAAACTAATGATGCAGAACACTATATATCGTCCCATCAACGCAATAACTCCGTAAGTGCACTTTGGTAAATTGTTCAGGAGAGACAAAAAACTGTTTTTTTCCTTAACAATGGTACATATAAAGACACTGCCTTAGATTTAAGTGTAATATACCTTTACTATGGTCATTCTTTTATGATATTTAAATTAAAACTATTTTTAAATGAGTTAATGATAATAATTAAATCATAGTGACTTTGTGCGCTGAAAAGTTCAACGCAACAACTCCGTAAGTGCACTTACGGAGTTGTTGCACTGAAAAAAGTCAACGCAACAACTGCATTTTGCTAAGTTTAATAGTCTTAAATGCTGTTTGTGAATAATTGAGCTGGATATTATTATTAATACCTAACTTGCATTTGTAGTTGCTTATGATTTAAGTCTATATAGCTTAACATATAAATAGTTCAGCCATAAAATTAAAAAAATTGGATTCAGACCTTAAATGTATGGCCATGTCGTAAAAAATGCTAAAAAAATCACAGTTTATTTAATGGCAATTCTATATTGTAAGGGTAGTAAAAAACTGATTCATGGCTTTTTCCAAGTGTTTTAGGAAAAAGGACCCTTGTAAATGACCAAACTGGGATTCTTTTCTTCGATAAAATGGCCAATAGGGAATTGTTTACGTCAACATCTTGTAAGTTGCGATGAGATAATAGCCTAATAGGTACAGTTTGGAACACTATTACATCAATAACATACTACTTATATTGATTAGTATGTAACATAAGGGATGTATCAGTACATTACATGTACAAAATACACTATTTTGCATTGGGAACGGGTCCTAGAAAAAGGCCTGTGAATCCACGTTATCGCAAGATATTGTACTATGCCATGTAACTTGATAATCAGATATTGGCAATTATAACATCTAAAGGGGATGGTCAATAATGAATAATCATTTTAACTCCTTATTAAACATGTAATTTTTACATTCACTTGATACTTTCTGAAGGGAAAAAACTTCCAATTTCAAGTAGACTTCATTTTTCAAGTAGGATGAGCTACTTCCCACATGGAATTTGCAATTCACTACCAGCGTTTAAAATATAAAAAAAAGTATAAATGCTGAGAATTTGTATATCAGTTCTTAATTAAGCAATATTTCAGAAGGATTAGTATTGGCATTGCAATCACTTCACTCATAGAAATATTTTCTTTTCTTCTAAAAAACGTATTCACATTTCACTCAAGAAAGGTTTTCTATAAGGTTAATCTGACACAGTTCAGCATATTTATATGATTTTATAGCATGGCAACCATGACAGCTTTACAAACTGATAAGTAATAGATAGAGTATGGTGTCATTGAGTTGGTTAATTTAAACATCGAGATGGGTGTAGCCCATCAAGGTGTTTAAATTAACCAATGAGATGAAACCATACTCTATTTGTTTTATAGCATGTCCATTTCAGCTCCCTGCCATACTCTAACTTCCAATAACTGGTAGTTGCCACACATTAATTTTATACATTTTTAAAAGTCATGTCCTGATACACAATTGGAATAATCTTTTTGGTACAAAGTTTACAGAAATTGGTGGGGTATCTTTCCATCACATAACTTGCGATGTGAGAGTATAATAAAACCATGACAAAAATATCATAATACAGTTTGGTTTGAGTGTAATAAACATGAAAAATAAATAAGGTCAAATCATCACATTTTGGCCTTTTCTGTTCAGGTCAGTGTACAGATTTCCGAAACTGGTAATTCCAGGGTTACGGAAATCAGTGAAGCAGTTCTGACTGTTTAGAGTGTTACAGAGAAGTCTAAAGCAGCTACATTTATAAATGTGTATTTCATGTGGCATTTTTGGAGTATGTGGTAAATAGAATCTCACTTTCATGCCTATTTAATACTGAATTTACTAAACTTATTGGATGCAATTTTATCCATTTTGTTTAATAAATTTAATATTAGAATGGCACTCTTTTATTTATAGGTTCTGGTGGCTTTGAATGTTTACTTACACATGGCATCATACTTACTGTTAGGGAATACCATCATGGTCTTATTTGATGGTCATCATGTCAGTTGGATCAAGTGTCCAAGTTAGTTTCTAGGGGATGTACATTTGACATTCATGCCCTCAATGGCAGTGTCTAAGTTCTTAAATCACCGAAGTCAGTTCATTGCCAACTGAGTAACATTATAGGTTTTATTACATGATTTGCTTGTTTGTTTGTATGGTGTTTTATATCATTTATATATGACGGTCAATTTTATTTTTTGGTGGTGGAAGCAGACCACCCACTTTACTGGGTAGAACCAGCACTATACACCTCCCGCCATCCATAAGAATTGACTTTTCCTCACTAACATACATGATTCGGGAAGCTTGTATGACCAAGTCCACTGAGCAGTTAGTATTGTTGGTTGCACATTCAATGGTGGAATGAACATATTATTCTGTTATACACGTTAATCTGAACTGAACAGTTAGGTTCAACTTATTTATTTTACATTGATTGTAACAAAAGCTCTATGAACTTATTTGAATCACTCTTTATGTCTTTCTGGGTAGAACCAGTACTAAGCAAATGCAGATAAAGTGTCTTGCTAAGGGACACAACACATAATTATGGTTATGGCAGGAATCGAACCCATGACTTTTCGGTCAAGGGTTCAATGCTCTACCACTAGACCACAACGCTCCATAAAACAGTTAAAAGAGTACAGTGTAAAGTCCTTGTTTTGGTAGAAGCCATTGCTTCCAAAAGCATATAAACACCTTAGGATTCCCTTTTTGCAATTATTTAATTCCAAATATATGAAAAGCCATCACCTGACCCCATAGAGTAAATGGTTAAGTTAAAGTTGCTTAACTTGGGTGCAGAGTATAAACTTGATGCATAGCATCATGGGGTCAATTGTTGCAGGTCAAAACAAATACTAATATGACTTGTCTTAATGTCTGAGTAATTGGTTTATCAATAATAAATAATTTGACCTCAGGTCTTAAGTAGATTTTCACAATCAAGCATAGTCCTCACCATCACCTGTACACAGTTTGATGCCACTAAACCAATTTAAATTACAATTTGTTTGTAACAGGATTAATTATATTACACAGACACAAACAACACATGCACATTTCCTTTCTATGAAATTGGATAGCATACAGGTAGTTCATTTCTATGAAGTAGTTATTAAAAAACACTGGTAATTATTTTCTGTTATCATACCTACCTCAAGTAAAATTGTTAAATTTGTCTCTGAAACATTTCCCCTATTACCCGCTACACCATTATATGCACACAAATGAATCAAAAAGTCTTAAGCACAATGTTGAACATGCTGAATTTCCATAGACGGACCATGAAACACTTTCAATTATTGCCCGCTAAATACACTGTTACATGCACACAAATGATGAGCGCTCGTTTAGAAAAACTCAATGTATACATATAAAATTATAATCTTTGCTTTTACTGTTGATTAAAGTGTAAAAACAATCTTTGTAATGTTTTATTTTAAAAGAATGTTTATTTTACAAGAATATTCAGCAGAACCAATTTTTTTTTAAATGTATTTTTCAGTATAATAAAATAAATATTACATTCCTGTGAGATTGAGTGAATATTCTATTATTCAATAAGGATAAAACCAATATCCAGTATAGTATTCTATTACTAAAGATAAAACACAGGCAATCATATTTATATTGATAAAAACAAAATGACAAATATTTTTGTCAATTTCTAATTAACAGTTCCGTTGTAAAGATGTAAATTGCTCAAATATAACTTAATCTTAATAATCACACTAAAATTTAATATTCTTTCTTCTTAATCTATGGTTTTAGAGCTCAATATCAACCTGTGTTGATCAGTGATTTAAGTTTTATTTTAGGGGAAAATTGTAAAATGTTTCCTTTTTTGTATGAATAATATATATTTTATAAGCTACATAATAAATTAAAAACATTATGACATCATATTAATTTAGTGACATTACTGTCTTGTCACAAGTCATGATACTCAGATTAATTGAATGCAATAACTCAGTAAGTGCATTTACAGAGTTATTGTTAGTGCACTTACAGAGTTTTTGCATTGAAACATTCAATGCAACAACTCCGTAAGTGCACTTATTGAGTTGTTGCATTGAACTTTTTCATGACTGCAGATATTGAGTTATGCTTCTAATGAAATAAAATCCCGAAAAGTGCCAAATCAACTCTAATCTTCTGATAGAACATGTATCTCAATGTGAGAGACCCATTTATGCAAAAAAGTGATTTTCTGAAAACGTGTCGCTTACGGAGTTATTGCGTTGATGGGACGATATGGCAATGATCTAAAGTTAGATGCATGTAACAAAGTCCAGCTTCGACTGTAGCATTCATTCACATTCACTAAAATACGCATTCACACCTATCTAGAAGCAGAGTACTCAACATTACAAATATAAAAGAAGTGACAACAGCCGGGTTACCGCATTGGAAAGGTCAATGGCCATACGGCCTATTGGGGTTCGATCCAGGTTCTTTGTGCTTTTCAACTTCGAATGTTTTATCTACTTGTATCGGCTAAATGTTTATATTTTAAGCTCACTTTTTATTTTCATTTCCTTCTAATTGCATTGAAATATCTTAAATCTGAGCACCAAGGCATGCGGTTCATCATACGCTTCGAACATTCGTAAGCTTTCACTTTTATATCGCTTAAAACCGATTCTTTCATTTGCCGGGACATTGTCCGCACGTAAGCAAATATTGAGCGTAACCAAATAACGTCTGATGTTTATTCAGTGAAATGTATAAATGAAAACATGAGCATAGACCCAAATAAGTCTGTGGTGATATCGTGGTAAGTTTAAAAAAAGTAGAGTTATTTATTGCTTATAATATTTACATTGTCGATCACGTGACATCCATTTGGGCTGCGAGTTCAAACTCAAGAAGCGGTAGTTCGTTTTTGTACCGCTATTGAATTCCGTCAAACAAACTTGTTTTTATTTAGTAAATATTCAATAATGGTTACGTGTAATGTCTGTCAACGTAACAGATTGTGTAATTATTGTGTTTTTTATATGCTAAAAGTTACGGACATTGTCCTGTTAATACTATGTCAGCATCACAGGTAAACATTTTCGATTCCATCGTAACTTTTCAATGGTATATGTTTACAGTTTTCTAGATTCACATTTTAACGTGTTCCTAGATTAGCTGTAACTCATTTGCTTTTGAAGCTTCTACATTTTGTATCTTTGCATTAGAAATATTTCTGTCGTAACCAATACATCGTACGCACAGTTTTCAACTTGTACATACATCTTTCCGTAGTCACTCGAAACCGTCGTTGCGCCGTGTTTACTGCCAACTGAGAATAATCTAAATTGTACTATTAACTTAAAGATCAGTTTAGTACAAATCGCTTACACTGACGTGCTGAACATATTTTTTCCGCTAGGTCGAGCATGTTTGTTCCGTAATATGAATGTTATCGTTTTAAATGACAATATTGAGAACGGTCAGTAAAATAATTCTAAAATTAAACTCTTTCTGTCTGAAGTTGTATTTGATTGATTGAACTTCCGTTAGGACTGTCCGTTTTCTTGATTCATCTGTAACCGTAGACAGCTCATGTACAAATATTGACTGATCGTTTATCCTGCACTCTGGTGAGATCTTATACAATAGTGTTAAACTAATTATTTTGCCCTTTAAACCTAAATACAACCTTGATTTGGCCGGTTGGTTGATGAGATGAAAACCATAATCAATAACAACTTCTAGTTTTGGCGGGGATTTCTTTAATTACACTGTCCTGTTTTAATGGGATGACAGTAGGGTAAGTGTGAGGTTTGGTGCACACTAGAACCGGTTTAAACCCCCAGTGTCCTACTTTGCCACTGACCGTTCCAAGGCGGTAGCCCTATTGTCAACTATTTTGTGTTTGTGATGTCGTTTGTATTTATTATTACTTTTGCCTTCTTGTTTGTTTGTTTCTGTGTTTTGTGGTTGACTATCCTCCTTGAATGCTACTTTCCCTGTCCGATATTTTTATATTTCGTTATGATTGTTGTTTGTTTCAAATATACGTGTTTTGGTTGATTGTGTCGTGGTTATGTTATACTGATAACAATAAGTTTAGCAAGTAAATTGAATGGCGAATTCATTTTCGCATATTCTAGGCTATGCGTGACAGAGGTCATTAGCAATTTTGTTAACATAATTAGCAGATATATGCAGGGTATTGTGGTTGAAACGATATCTGAGAAAAAATAACAAAATGTTTTAATCTACCAGGGTCAGTATTCATTAAGCGTCTTTGAAATATCTTAAATAAAGTTGTATCAATTTTTTAAACACATTTTTATATCGTGTTATGACATCTTCATTATATTTTTAATCATGTTAATAATACCAAAAGCTAAACATTAATCTTAAAATAGACGCTCTGTAGTGTCGCTGAAAGGTTAATAAGGATATTTGAAAATCTGTCAAAAATCTTAAATTTTGACTGATGTAATACTTTCTACTTAAGTTCCTTTATGAATACGGGCCCTGCTTTACAGATATTATAATTTCGTTCTTATTTCAATGTAAAGGGAGTTAATTTCATTTTTTTTAAATTTGGTTCGTTATTGCAATTATAATGACAAAGTTGCTATCCATTGATTTGCGGTTTTTATAACTTGAAACCCAGAACTGTTGTTTCGTGATGTTTACTCATATTCTTTATCATATTGGTATTTTTAAATATGAAATATGCTGTTTTAATTAAATGGGAGATAACTCTGATACTTACATTGGATCACAATTAATTAGTGATAGAGAAGATCACCCTATGTCATACAAATGTTTTATAATACTTCACATTATACAATAGCATTCAATTTCTTTAAGCTAAATGTACTTAAGGACTTGCTGAACTTTTTTGAATTCAGTATACATTCCTATTCGACTGTATTACTGACATGTAATATTCGGTTTCAGGATTAATCGTACCGTTTACTTTCGTTTCATGCTCATTCTTAACATTGTCATGTATGTCGACAGGTTCTATACACTCAGTAGCTTTTCCAGCCCTTGCTTGTGTGCAAGAAATCATATAGTATTGTATTGATTTCAAGATCGCTATAAATGAGACATTGTGACATTGTGACGAATTGTGTTCATTTTCCTAGAGGGCCACTGAACATTTGCTACAAAATGGTCTATTCATCTCTAAAAGCATATAACTTGCTGTTGAATTGTCGATATGGCTTCCGTGGTTACACATTTGTTACACACAGGTATTAAGGGAAATCCACAGCAACTTGGCAATATAGGTCGCAGAGTGAGCACCATTTAAACATGGCAATATCTGTCACTGGTTGGACACCATTTAAATATGGCAACATCTGTCGCTGGGTGGACACCATTTAACCATGACAACATATGACGCTGAGTGGACACCATTTAAACATAGCAACATATGTAGCTGAGTGTACACCATCTAAACATCGTATATCGCTGGGTGGACACCATTTAAAAATTGCAACATCTGTCGCTGGGTGGACACCGTTTAAACGTGGCAACATCTATCGCTTGTTGGACACCATTTAACCACTTAATACCAGCAGTGTGTCTTCAGGCCACCGTGTGGCTCTTGTTTTAAATGTATTTTCATCTTGTTATTTAACATATTTATATGCAAATTAAACTTCTATTTCCCGGCAGTATGTTGATTAAATGTGGAACGCCAATAAAGAACCGCACGCTGAAATTATTGTGCAAATGAAGAGTATGATAGCGATTGCACCATGTGATGTGAATATACGATGCTTGATGCAGAATTAAAACGAAAGGCTCAGCGGTGGCTATGATGTGTTTTGAATGAAGGGATTTATTTATACAAACTGTATTTATTTTCCATGCCAATACAATACTTTGTGACACATACAACTGCTACTTGAGTATTTACTGAGAAATGAGTGTGTACAGTTTACCTATATAAATGAATGTACGAGCATGGGACCACTGGGACCAATGCAGCCATGTTTTTTCCATGAGGATATACTTTTCTAGTATATGCTGATCATTCCTGAAAAAACCCGATTGTAAACAAAAATATGCACAGCATTTCTGGCGATGTTTTCTTTGTTTTCAGTTACCAACATCTATCACATGTACGATGTACATACGTGTTGTGAGTCGGAGATGGCCATCCGACCCCACAATTTGCAAAGCATATACGTATGTAAGTCAAAATATTATCTCTCATTTGACTACTTTCATTCATCAGAGCAATACATAAATTATATATATTTAAAAATAAACACAAAATAAAAAACTTGCACTTTCAATGGCGTTAAGCATATATATATATATATATATATATATGCTTGCACTTTCAATGGCGTTAAGCATATATATATATATATATATATATATATATATATATATATATATATATATATATATGCTTAACGCCATTGAAAGTGCAAATATATATATATATATATATATATGCTTAACGCCATTGAAAGTGCAAGTTTAAACACAAAATAAAAAACTTGCACTTTCAATGGCGTTAAGCTAACGCCATTGAAAGTGCAAGTTTTTTATCTTTCAATGGCGTTAAGCATATATATATGCTTAACGCCATTGAAAGTGCAAGTTTTTTATTTTGTGTTTATTTTTAATTAAAATGTCTCCAAGATCGATTGCATAAATCCGATTTTACTTCTTGCAATACATGCATTTGATCGGTCACCAGATTTGTAGGGAATGTGGATAATTTCTAACATGTACATAACAATACAATCGATCTTGGAAATAAATATAGCATAAAAAACTTGCACTTTTAATGGCGTTAAGTATACATGTACATGCAATTATACAAGGCACAGTATATATGTATTAAAGTATACACAGTATTTTTCAGCAGGAGTATTTGAAAATAATAAACTCGGTTCGATGGGATAGCTTCGATACAGTTTACCCTAAAATGTAATGGTTACCAAAAACTGTGCATCTAAGAAACACACCGTCTGCAACTGGGCGATTATAAAGTGTCTTTAAAGGGACAATTTCCGTAACTTTTAGCTTATAAAACACACACTAATTACATTCACAAACATTACCCACTAAACATTATGGAATATTTACTAATTAAAAGCAAAATTGTTTCACGGAATTCAATCGTGGTACAAAAAAAGAAGTACTGCTTCGTGCGTTTGAACTCGCAGCCCAAACTAAAATTACACTCGCGAGTGCGTAATAGTCGACGTCGCTCCCAACTGAGTTAAACGGGCTATACGTCTTACGCAATACATACTTTGTAGAAAACCTAATATGCCAATGTAAGTAACGTGATCAGCAGAAAATGTAAATCATTATTTACAACTAATAATTAAAACGTCTTTTTTTTCAAACTCACGAATGTATTACTACATACGTCTTTGGGTCTATGCTTATGTGTTCATGTATACATTTCACTGAAACAAATTCAGACAGTTATTTGGTTATGCTCAATATCTGCTTACTTACAGACAGTGTCCTAATAAATTGCCAGCGTCTTGGTGTTTATTTTTGTAATGTTAAGCTTGACAATTCGGAAACTAAGAGAGCTTAGGTTCTATCCTAAATATCTACGTACACGTACTGTTATATATACGTCCAAGTCGCTGGTATCTTAAGCTGGACTGGACAAACGGTTATATTATAAGTTACACATATTTCCAACAAGAGATATGGGGTTATTCCAACCTGTTTGGTTTTATTTCATCTTAAGCCGAAGGCCATTTTGGCTCTTAAGCATTAAAAAGCGGAGGATTTTTAAGAAATGGTGATAAAACTGTGTACACATGTTTGTATTGAGTTTGGCCATATAATATTTAGTTTGGATTCCATAAGTGAAGCTCAAAGTCAACATTAAATTGATTTAAAACTTTTTAAATTAAAGGCCAGTCGAATTTATGCGATATCTCGCCGTCCGTCGTCATCCATTTGTTTATCTTTGTGAACTCTTGTCCTGTATTGTCGTACCATAATGGTTTATTAGTTTGCTGCTCTGGCTGCTGTCAAGTCAATGAGTTATTGTTTTGTGGCCTTCTAGGCTTTGTTATGTATAATCATATATACATAATCATCTGTGTGCTACACCTATTTTGCTTTTTAATGTTTCCTAGTTTGTTAGAGAATATATCCTGGTGGGGATTTCGTTATTTACTCTTTCCCATTTTATTGGAGCGACAATAGGTAAGCATGTGGTTTTGTGCACCCTAGAAGCTGGTTTAAACCCATCGGGCGTTTTGACATTGACCTTCCGCATGCCGTACCCTTGTTGTCAATCCTTTATTTAAGGGTTTAGTGTCTTTTTTTGTGCGTTCATTGGGTTATGAACTGTTAGTTGTCGAAGCACATTGCGCATAATGCCCGAATAAATCTAACCTGTTCACATATTATACCTGTGCACGTACATGTAATACATTCACTATCCCTTTGATATGCTAATTACTTGTAAGCGTTGACCAATAGATGTATCGAACTTCGAATCAGTCTAAGCCATGAATCGATGTTTGAGACATCGGAGTTAGAACTTACATGAAATAAATATTGTATATAAATATTTACAGGTAACTTATTATTATATCTTATTATTCATATCTTGTTTAAGGTCTATGCATGTTTTTATAAAGATACATATTTGCATTTTGTGCTTTTATTGATGTTTAAAAGTAAAACCTTTGTCTGAGGATCCGTCGGCCATATTTCTATTGTTGTCCGCCATGTTTGTTTTAATATTGTTTTATAAAGCTTTATTGCACGCATGAAATATAGGGTGAACAAATGTCATATCACGGAAATAACCGAACGTTCATCTCGATCCATTTACCGGAGTGATACGGAAATAACCGATTAGTTACGATTGTATACGATTTGTCACGTGTATTGTTTGTCGTCTGCGTTTCATTAGTTACTTCCATCCTGTTTTCGCGGCAGATTATTGGCTATAGAATCATTATCCGTGGATAAAATAACCACTTGTGACAATCACCTTGATTAGAAAATTTCAAATTCAATGGAATTCATTTTCAATAAGATTTTGGACAAAAATAAATGTTGTGTACCACTTACACGACACACAGACATGCACATCAGAATGGACTAGATCTATAAAAAAAAAATCTCCCTGGAAAACCGCGTAGTGAGTATGCTGAAGTTGAAATTTCGACAAAGCTCAAGTATATGATAAATAGAATAAAAAAATTGTATTTTCATATCACACCCTATATCAGGCCCTCGACCCATATCAGCCCTCGAGCTAAAGCTCTCGAGTTCATATGGCGTCTCAGGCCTGATATAGGGTGTGATATGAAAATACCCTTTTATTATTCTCTATGTATCCTATATTCAAAAACAACATATGTGTAGGAAAGTATATGAAACATATTAATATTTTACTGTTTTCTCACATGAAACAGTTGTTATGTTACGATTCGTTCGCTAATATATATATACACAAATACAAAAAATCCGCGGATTCACATGTCTCGCCTAACGGGGGCGGGACTTAAAAATAATAGATAAATGTTGCTTAAATGAAAGGTTCTAAACATTTTAATAACTAAACAAATAGAGTTTACAGTTTGCTGAAATGACATTTAAGTGCATTTGTTTAAAAACAAAACGCTATTCTATAAAAAAATATCAAATAAAAACAAATCATCAGCTCCAAAATGTAGGTCAAGGTCATAGAAGAAATCCATGCATTCAAACAGATGCACTACCCAAGACACAACAGTGTAAACATATAATGTTTTGTCTTCCAAAGATTAAGCTATAAACTAGGTTTAAACATAGACCTAAATAACAAATAGATTGGACAGATTGGACACTACGAAAATTATCTAAATTTCACGTGGCACAGTGCAAAAATTTCACAAAATATTTCCCAACTTTAAACACATATATCATGAAGAGTTTTATAGATACTAGTTTCATTCATGCCAAATCCTATCACAAATTCAATTTTCATTCCAATGCTAGTATTTTGTTTTCTTTTACATTTAGAGAAAAAAAGAAGTTTGACGGAAACCAAAACCTTGATTTTTAAGAGAAAAGCGAACAATTATGATAATGATATTTTTAACTTTTAACATTGTTTTATACAATTTCTTATGTTGAAAATAAACATAAATTATTATAATCCCATTTTGTCATTCACTATGAATCTCTTGAATGTATTCCCATCAAAATCAGTGAATACTTGAGCGAGAAGGAAAAGTTAAGGTGCCACGTGACATTTTGGTTACTTCATTGGTTAAGATAGGAAGTTTTCTATCTGTTTATTAATATCTGTGGTTTAAAGCATCTAGCGCATAATTATAGTTCATGAGAAAGTGATGTAAATGTAACAATTAAAGTTATCTGCCCTTTGCTTGGAGGGTGAGGGTCACATCCACATTTGCTTTTTGACACGTTGTGATGTACTACTACCCAAGATACAACTATAAGCGAAGTTTGAATGGTCCTTTGCATAAAGTTTGTGAGAAAATGACCTAAACGCAAATGTTGAAAGTAAAAATTATTAAGTTATCTGCCCTTTGCTTGGCGTGTCATGGTCACTTCCACATTTGCTTGTCACGTTGCAATGTAAGACCCAAGATGCAACTATAAGCAAAGTTTGAAAGGTCTAGTATATACAGTTTGTGAAAAAGTGACCTAAACGCAAAAGTTGACCGTAAATTTTATTAAGTTTTCTGCCCTTTGCTTGGAGGGTCAAGGTCACTTCCATATTTGCTTTGTCACGTTGCGATGTACCACCCAATATACAACTATAAGCAAAGTTTGAAAGGTCTAGTGCATACAGTTTATAAGAAAATGACCTAAACGCAAAACTTGAATGTTGACGCCGCCGCCGCCGGAAAAGCAACACCTATGTCTCGCTTTTTCTTCGAAAAGGCGAGACAAAAAAAACAAGATATGTGTTGCCCTGTAGAACAATTTGAGACTACATGAGGTGACAATAAAAAACGGGATCAGCGTGATTAAATCCAAAGGCATATATAATTCATTAGACCTACAGAAACAGATGTAATTATATTCTTTATAAATACTTCTCTTAAGCTGTATGTATATATCTGCATGTGAAACATGTTTAAACCAAAATCACACCAAACTCAAATTGTCAAACGCATCCTAACAAATAATCCAGTGCATACATTACATTAAAGTTCTCCGGCATATTTTGTTTCATGTACATGATTATGTTTATTTAAATCGAAATCAATACACAGCAATATATATTTACATTTCACGCATTGCACTATTCGTGGAAAGCGAGATTTAGGTTTTTTTTGATGACGTAGAAAACTTAAAACAGGTAAATTAATCTACAGGTAAATGTATTGATCAATTACCTGGCAATAGTTATGCAGCTATATAAGTCTTGTCTTGTTTTATGGGGATGACAACAGGGTAAGAAGAGTGGGAAATACGGTACACTGAATACCAGTTATTCCTTTCATGGCTCACATCAACGCGGGGCCGTTAATCTATCAAGTTACCACCTGCAGTAAGAGACCACATCTATCAAGATACCACCTGCTGTAACAGACCACCTCTATCAAGTTACCACCTGCAGTACGAGACCACAACAATCAAGATAATACCTGCTGTCAGAGACAACATCTATCAAGATAATACCTGTTGTAAGAGACCACATATATCAAGATAATACCTGCTGTAAGAGACCACCTCTATCAAGATACCACCTGATGTAAGAGACCATATCTATCAAGATACCACCTGCAATAAGAAACCACATATATCAAGAGACGACCTGCTGTAAGAGGCCACACTTATCAAGATACAACCTGCTGTAAGAGACCACATCTATCAAAATACCACCTGCAGTAAGAGAACACATCTATCAAGATACCACCTGCAGTAAGAGACAACATCTATCAATACACCACCTTCAGTAAAAGACCACATCGAACAAGATACCACATGCTGTAAGAAACCACGTCTATCAAGATACCACCTGCTGTAAGAGACCACATCTATTAATATGCCACCTGCTGTAAGAGACCACATCTATCAAGATATCACCTGCTGTAAGAGACCACATCTATTAAGATACCACCTAGTGTAAGAGACCACATCTATCAAGATACCACATGATGTAAGAGACCACATCTATCAAGATACCACCTGCACTAAGAGACCACATCTATCAAGATACCACCTGCTGTATGAGACCACATTTATCAAGATACAACCTGTTGTAAGAGACCACATCTATCAAGATTATACCTGCTGTAAGAGACCACATTTATCAAGATACCAGCTTCATAAGAGACAACATCTATTAAGATACCACCTGCAATTATAGACAATATCTATTAAGATACCACCTTCTGTAAGAGACAACATCTATGAAAATACCACCTTCAGTAAGAGACCACATCTATCAAGACACCACCTGCAGTAAGATACCACATCTATCAATATACCACCTTCAGTAAGAGACCACAACGAAAAAGATACCACATGCTGTAAGAGATCACATCTGTTAAGATACCACCTGCTGTAAGAGACCACATCTATCAAGATATCACATGCAGTAAGAGACCACATATATCAAGATACCACATGCAGTAAGAGACCACATTTATCAAGATACCACCTGCTGTAAGATACCACATATATTAAGATACCACTTGCTGTAAGAGACCACATATATCAAGATACCACCTGCTGTAAGAGACAACATCTATCAAGATATCACCTGCAGTAAGAGACCACATCTATCAAGATACCTCCTGCTGCAAGAGACCACATTTATCAAGACACATCTGTCAAGATACCTCCTGCTGCAAGAGACCACATTTATCAAGACACCACCTGCTGTAAGAGACCACCTCTATCAAGATACCACCTGCAGTAAGAGACCACATCTATTAAGATATCACCTGCTGTTAGAGACAACATCTATCAAGATACCACCTGCAGTAAGAGACCACATCTATCAAGATACCAGATGCTGTAAGAGACCACATCTATCAAGATACCACCTGCTGTAAGAGACCACCTCTATCAAGATACCACCTGCAGTAAGAGACCACAACGAAAAAGATATCACATGCTGTATGAGACCAAATCTATTAAGATACCACCTGCTGTAAGAGACCACATCTATCAAGATACCACATGCAGTAAGAGACCACATCTATCAAGATGTCACCTGCAGTAAGAGACCACATATATCAAGATACCACCTGCAGTAAGAGACCACATATATCAAGATACCACCTGCAGTAAGAGACCACATCTATCAAGATACCGCATGATGTAAGAGATAACCTCAATCAAGATACCATCTGCAGTAAGAGACCACATCTATAAAGATACCACCTGCTGTAAGAGACCACCTCTATCAAGATACCACCTGCAGTAAGATACCAAAAGAGACCACATCTATCAAGATACCACCTGCAGTAAGAGACCATCTCTTTCAAGATATCACCTACAGTAAGAGACCACATCTATCCAGATACCACCTGCAGTAAGAGACCACATCTATCAAGATACCACCAGCTGTAAGAGACCACATCTATCAAGATACCACCTGCAGTAAGAGACCACATCTATCAAGATACCACCTGCTGTACGAGACCACATTTATCAAGATAACACCTGCAGTAAGAGACAACATCTATCAAGATACCGCCTGATATAAGAGATAACCTCTATCAAGATACCATCTGCAGTAAGAGACCACATCTATAAAGATACCACCTGCTGTAAGAGACCACCTCTATCAAGATACCACCTGCAGTAAGAGACCACAACGAAAAAGATATCACATGCTGTATGAGACCAAATCTATTAAGATACCACCTGCTGTAAGAGACCACATCTATCAAGATACCACATGCAGTAAGAGACCACATCTATCAAGATGTCACCTGCAGTAAGAGACCACATATATCAAGATACCACCTGCAGTAAGAGACCACATCTATCAAGATACCACCTGCAGTAAGAGACCACATCTATCAAGATACCACCTGCAGTAAGAGACCACATCTATCAGGGTACCACCTGCAGTAAGAGACTACCTCTATCAAGATACCACCTGCAGTAAGAGACCACATCTATCAAGATACCACCTGCAGTAAGTGACCACATCTATCAAGATATCACCTGCTGTAAGAGACCACATTTATCAAGATACCACCTGCTGTAAGAGTCCACATCTATCAAGTTATCACCTGCAGTAAGAGACCACATCTATCAAGATGCCACCTGCTATAAGAGACCACATCTATCAAATTACAACATGCATTAAGAGACCACATCTATCAAGATACCATCTGCTGTAAGAGACCACCACTTTCAAGATGCCACCTGCAGTTAGAGACCACATCTATCAAGATACCACATGCAGTAAGAGACCACATATATCAAGATACTACCTGCAGTAAGAGACGTCATCTATCAAGATACCTCCTGATGTAAGAGACAACCTCTATCAAGATACCACCAGCAGTAAAAGACCACATCTATAAAGATACCATCTGCTGTAAGAGACCACCTCTATCAAGATACCACCTGCAGTAAGAGACCACAACGAAAAATATACAACATGCTGTAAGAGACCGCATCTATTAAGATACCACCTGCTGTAAGAGACCACATCTATCAAGATACCACATGCAGTAAGAGACCACATCTATCAAGATGCCACCTGCAGTAAGAGACCACATCTATCAAGATACCACCTGCAGTAAGAGACCACATCTATCATGATACCACTTGCAGTAAGAGACCACATCTATCAAGATACCACCTGCAGTAAGAGACGACATCTATCAAGATACCACCTGCAGTAAGAGAATACCTCTATTAAGATACCACCTGCAGTAAGAGACCACATCTATCAAGATACCACCTGCAGTAAGTGACCACATCTATCAAGTTATCACCTGCTGTAAGAGACTACATTTATCAAGATACCACCTGCTGTAACAGTCCACATCTATCAAGTTATCAACTGCAGTAAGAGACCACATCTATCAAGATGCCACCTGCTGTAAAAGACCACATCTATCAAGTTACAACCTGCATTAAGAGACCACATCTATCAAGATACCACCTGTTGTAAGAGACCACCACTTTCAAGATGCCACCTGCTGTAAGAGACCACCTATTTCATGATGCCACCTGCTGTAAGATACCAAAAGAGACCACATCTATCAAGATACCACCTGCAGTAAGAGACCATCTCTTTCAAGATGCCACCTGTTGTAAGATACCAAAAGAGACCACATCTATCAAGATACCACCTGCAGTAAGAGACGATCTCTTTCAAGATATCACCTACAGTAAGAGACCACATCTATCCAGATACCACCTGCAGTAAGAGACCACATCTATCAAGATACCACCAGCTGTAAGAGACCACATCTATCAAGATACCACCTGCAGTAAGAGACCACATCTATCAGGATAACATCTGCTGTACGAGACCACATTTATCAAGATAACACCTGCAGTAAGAGACAACATCTATCAAGATACCGCCTGATGTAAGAGACAACCTCTATCAAGATACCATCTGCAGTAAGAGACCACATCTATAAAGATACCACCTGCTGTAAGAGACCACCTCTATCAAGATACCACCTGCAGTAAGAGACCACAACGAAAAAGATATCATATGCTGTATGAGACCAAATCTATTAAGATACCACCTGCTGTAAGAAACCACATCTATCAAGATACCTCATGCAGTAAGAGACCACATCTATCAAGATGTCACCTGCAGTAAGAGACCACATATATCAAGATACCACCTGCAGTAAGAGACCACATCTATCAAGATACCACCTGCAGTAAGTGACCACATCTATCAAGATACCACCTGCAGTAAGAGACCACATCTATCAGGGTACCACCTGCAGTAAGAGACTACCTCTATCAAGATACCACCTGTAGTAAGAGACCACATCTATCAAGAAACCATCTGCAGTAAGTGACCACATCTATCAAGTTATCACCTGCTGTAAGAGACCACATTTATCAAGATACCACCTGCTGTAAGAGTCCACATCTATCAAGTTATCACCTGCAGTAAGAGACCACATCTATCAAGATGCCACCTGCTATAAGAGACCACATCTATCAAGTTACAACCTGCATTAAGAGACCACATCTATCAAGATACCACCTGCTGTAAGAGACCACCACTTTCAAGATGCCACCTGCAGTAAAAGACCATCACTTTCAAGATACCACCTGCAGTAAGAGACCACATTTATCAAGATACCACATGCAGTAAGAGACCACATCTATCAAGATACTACCTGCAGTAAGAGACATCATCTATCAAGATACCTCCTGATGTAAGAGACAACCTCTATCAAGATACCACCTGCAGTAAAAGACCACATCTATAAAGATACCACCTGCTGTAAGAGACCAGCTCTATCAAGATACCACCTGCAGTAAGAGACCACAACGAAAAAGATACCACATGCTGTAAGAGACCGCATCTATTAAGATACCACCTGCTGTTAGAGACCACATCTATCAAGATAACACATGCAGTAAGAGACCACATCTATCAAGATGCCACCTGCAGTAAAATACCATATCTATCAAGATACCACCTGCAGTAAGAGACCACATCTATCATGATACCACTTGCAGTAAGAGACCACATCTATCAAGATACCACCTGCAGTAAGAGACGACATCTATCAAGATACCACCTGCAGTAAGAGACTACCTCTATCAAGATACCACCTGCAGTAAGAGACCACATCTATCAAGATACCACCTGCAGTAAGTGACCACATCTATCAAGTTATCACCTGCTGTAAGAGACCACATTTATCAAGATACCACCTGCTGTAAGAGTCAACATCTATCAAGTTATCAACTGCAGTAAGAGACCACATCTATCAAGATGCCACCTGCTGTAAAAGACCACATCTATCAAGTTACAACCTGCATTAAGAGACCACATCTATCAAGATACCACCTGTTGTAAGACACCACCACTTTCAAGATGCCACCTGCACTAAAATACCATCACTTTCAAGATACCACCTGCAGTAAGAGACCACATCTATCAAGATACCATATGCAGTAAGAGACGACATCTATCAAGATACCACCTGCAGTGAGAGACCACATCTATCAAGGTACCACATGCTGTCAGAGACCACATCAATCAAGATGCCACCTGCATTAAGAGACCATATCTTTTAAGATACCACCTGCAGTAAGAGACCACATCTATCATGATACCACCTTCAGTAAGAGTCCACATCTATCACGATACCACACGCAGTAAGAGACCACATCTATCAAGATGCCACCTGCAGTTAGTAACAATATCGTTTAAGATACCACCTGCAGTAAGAGACCACATCTATCAAGATACCACCCGCAGTAAGAGACCACATTTATCAAGATACCACATGCAGTAAGAGACCACCTCTATCAATATACCACCTGCAGTAAGAGACCACATCTATCAAGATACCACCTGCAGAAAGAGACCACATCTATCAAGATACCACCTGCAGTAAGAGACCACATCATTCAAAATACCACCTGCAGTAAGAGACCACATCTATCAAGATACCACCTGCAGTAAGAGACGACATCTATCAAGTTACCACCTGCAGTAAGAGACCACATCTATCAAGATACCACCTTCAGTAAGAGACTACCTCTATCAAGATACCACCTGTAGTAAGAGACCACATCTATCAAGATACCACCTGCAGTAAGTGACCACATCTATCAAGTTATCACCTGCTGTAAGAGACCACATTTATCAAGATACCACCTGCTGGAAGAGTCCACATCTATCAAGTTATCACCTGCAGTAAGAGACCACGTCTATCAAGATGCCACCTGCTGTAAAAGACCACATCTATCAAGTTACAACCTTCATTAAAAGACCACATCTATCAAGATACCACCTGCTGTAAGAGACCACCTCTTTCAAGATGCCACCTGCAGTAAAATACCATCACTTTCAAGATACCACCTGCAGTAAGAGACCACATCTATCAAGATACCACATGCAGTAAGAGACCACATCTATCAAGATACCACCTGTAGTAAGAGACCACATCTATCAAGGTACCACATGCTGTAAGAGACCACATCTATCAAGATGCCACCTGCATTAAGAGACCATATCTTTTAAGATACCACCTGCAGTAAGAGACCACATATATCATGATACCACCTGCAGTAAGAGACCACATCTATCAAGATACCACATGCAGTAAGAGACCACATCTATCAATATACCACCTGCAGTAAGAGACCACATCTATCATGATACCACTTGCAGTAAGAGACCACATCTATCAAGATACCACCTGCAGTAAGAGACGACATCTATCAAGATACCACCTGCAGAAAGAGACTACCTCTATCAAGATACCACCTGCAGTAAGAGACCACATCTATCAAGATACCACCTGCAGTAAGTGACCACATCTATCAAGTTATCAACTGCTGTAAGAGACAACATTTATCAATATACCACCTGCTGTAAGAGTCCACATCTATCAAGTTATCAACTGCAGTAAGAGACCACATCTATCAAGATGCCACCTGCTGTAAAAGACCACATCTATCAAGTTACAACCTGCATTAAGAGACCACATCTATCAAGATACCACCTGTTGTAAGATACCACAACTTTCAAGATGCCACCTGCAGTAAAAGACCATCACTTGGAAGATACCACCTGCAGTAAGAGACCACATCTATCAAGATACCATATGCAGTAAGAGACCACATATATCAAGATACCACCTGCAGTAAGAGACCACATCTATCAAGGTACCACATGCTGTCAGAGACCACATCAATCAAGATGCCACCTGCATTAAGAGACCATATCTTTTAAGATAACACCTGCAGTAAGGGACCACATCTATCATGATACCACCAGCAGTAAGAGTCAACATCTATCAAGATACCACACGCAGTAAGAGACCACATCTATCAAGATGCCACCTGAAGTTAGATACACTATCGTTTAAGATACCACCTGCAGTAAGAGACCACATCTATCAAGATACCACCCGCAGTAAGAGACCACATTTATCAAGATACCACATGCAGTAAGAGACGACCTCTATCAAGATACCACCTGCAGTAAGAGACCACATCTATCAAGATACCACCTGCAGTAAGTGACCACATCTATCAAGTTATCACCTGCTGTAAGAGACCACATTTATCAATATACCACCTGCTGTAAGAGTCCACATCTATCAAGATACCACCTGCAGTAAGAGACCACATCTATCAAGATGCCACCTGCAGTAAGAGACCACATCTATCAAGATACCACCTGCAGTAAGAGACCACATCTATAAAGATACCACCTGCAGTAAGAGACCACATCTATCAAGTTACCACCTGCAGTAAGAGACCACATCTATCAAGATACCACCTTCAGTAAGAGACTACCTCTATCAAGATACCACCTGTAGTAAGAGACCACATCTACCAAGATACCACCTGCAGTAAGTGACCACATCTATCAAGTTATCACCTGCTGTAAGAGACCACATTTATCAAGATACCACCTGCTGGAAGAGTCCACATCTATCAAGTTATCACCTGCAGTAAGAGACCACATCTATCAAGATGCCACCTGCTGTAAGAGACCACATCTATCAAATTACAACCTGCATTAAAAGACCACATCTATCAAGATACCACCTGCTGTAAGAGACCACCTCTTTCAAGATGCCACCTGCAGTAAAATACCATCACTTTCAAGATACCACCTGCAGTAAGAGACCACATCTATCAAGATACCACATGCAGTAAGAGACCACATCTATCAAGATACCACCTGTAGTAAGAGACCCCATCTATCAAGGTACCACATGCTGTAAGAGACCACATCTATCAAGATGCCACCTGCATTAAGAGACCATATCTTTTAAGATACCACCTGCAGTAAGAGACCACATCTATCATGATTCCAACTGCAGTAAGAGACCACATCTATCAAGATACCACATGCAGTAAGAGACCACATCTATCAATATACCACCTGCAGTAATAGACCACATCTATCATGATACCACTTGCAGTAAGAGACCACATCTATCAAGATACCACCTGCAGTAAGAGACGACATCTATCAAGATACCACCTGCAGTAAGAGACTACCTCTATCAAGATACCACCTGCAGTAAGAGACCACATCTATCAAGGTACCACATGCTGTCAGAGACCACATCAATCAAGATGCCACCTGCATTAAGAGACCATATATTGTAAGATAACACCTGCTTTAAGAGACCACATCTATCATGATACCACCTGCAGTAAGAGTCCACATCTATCAAGATACCACACGCAGTAAGAGACCTCATCTATCAAGATGCCACCTGCAGTTAGAGACAATATCGTTTAAGATACCACCTGCAGTAAGAGACCACATCTATCAAGATACCACCCGCAGTAAGAGACCACATTTATCAAGATACCACCTGCAGTAAGAGACCACATCTATCAAGATACCATATGCAGTAAGAGACCACATATATCAAGATACCACCTGCAGTAAGAGACCACATCTATCAAGATACCACCCGCAGTAAGAGACCACATTTATCAAGATACCACATGCAGTAAGAGACCACCTCTATCAATATACCACCTGCAGTAAGAGACCACATCTATCAAGATACCACCTGCAGTAAGAGACCACATCTATCAAGATACCACCTGCAGTAAGAGACCACATCTATCAAGATACCACCTGCAGTAAGAGACCACATCTATAAAGATACCACCTGCAGTAAGAGACGACATCTATCAAGTTACCACCTGCAGTAGGAGACCACATCTATCAAGATACCACCTGTAGTAAGAGACCACATATATCAAGATACCACCTGCAGTAAGTGACCACATCTATCAAGTTATCACCTGCTGTAAGAGACCACATTTATCAAGATACCACCTGCTGGAAGAGTCCACATCTATCAAGTTATCACCTGCAGTAAGAGACCACCTCTATCAAGATGCCACCTGCTGTAAGAGACCATATCTATCAAGTTACAACCTGCATTAAAAGACCACATCTATCAAGATACCACCTGCTGTAAGAGACCACCTCTTTCAAGATGCCACCTGCAGTAAAATACCATCACTTTCAAGATACCACCTGCAGTAAGAGACCACATCTATCAAGATACCACATGCAGTAATAGACCACATATATCAAGATACCACCTGTAGTAAGAGACCACATCTATCAAGGTACCACATGCTGTAAGAGACCACATCTATCAAGATGCCACCTGCATTAAGAGACCATATCTTTTAAGATACCACCTGCAGTAAGAGACCACATCTATCATGATACCACCTGCAGTAAGAGACCACATCTATCAAGATACCACATGCAGTAAGAGACCACCTCTATCAAGATACCACCTGCAGTAAGAGACCTCATCTATCAAGGTACAATATGCTGTAAGAGACCACATCTATCAAGATGCCACCTGCATTAAGAGACCACATCTATCAAGATACCACATGCAGTAAGAGACCACATCTATCAAGATGCCACCTGCAGTAAGAGACCACATTTATCAAGATGCCAATCTATCAAGATGCCACCTGCAGTAAGAGACCATATCTTTTAAGATACTACCTGAAGTAAGAGACCACATCTATCAAGATTCCAATCTATCAAGATGCCACATGCAATAAGAGACCATATATTTTAAGATCCCACCTGAAGTAAGAGACCACATCTATCAATATACCACCTGCAGTAACAGACCACACCTGTCAAGATGCCACCTGCAGTAAGAGACCACTGTTTTATTTTTTTATTTATAGTTGACATGTACCTGTGTCAAGAGACATACTTTATTATTAAGTCCAATTTAACACCTCCGTTTGTCATCCGTTTATTCAGCTTGGCAATAGCTAATGATCAATGGATATCCTTGTACACATTTGCAACTAAAACGATTATCAAACACGCATCCATTAGTAACAAGTGCTCTGTTATAACCGTCTGAATTCGTTCTTGCATATTAAACAACAACTTGACAGACACTTTTGATTGTACGTTAAATGTCAATCCTTATGGATGGCTGTGTTATACAGTACTATTTATACCAGGAATAAGTAGATGATCTGTCTCCATCACAAACAAATCACGTAATGCATAGCCTAAACTGTGCTGAAAATATGACGTTGAACACCAAACAAACAAGCCTGCACTTTAAAATATGAAGGAGTTTGCACGTATTATATGGCTCACCTGTCTCCATTTAACCACTTCAGAATAATCTGTTTAACTGCAGTTTTCCGCTAACTCGTCGTTTAGATTGAGATCAATTGGCATTTTCGAGATTATAAATGGATAAAAAAGGTTTAATGACGCAACTAAATTTCTAGATGATATATGTCTCTATCATGTCTAAAACAAGCGCAAACAAAACACCTGTGTGACATGAGTTCTTTAGAAATGTATAATTGTGAGTCTATGAGATTCGTATTTTATATGTTAGTGCTCATTTTAAAACCGTCCACAGTGTCCTCATGAAATAATCTCCACGAACAATTACGAATGAATGTTGTTATTATTATACCTCAATGCCCATGCTATATCCCCATAGAAAACAATGTATAATGTTTTACCATCCGACGCGAGGGTGATAATCTCAGGGTGTTAGTAAAAACATTGTCACATGCCCAGATTTGATGCGCGTTGGTGTGTCTACTGTTTCGGTGATGTCATTGGCTCAGTATGGTGAAATTGCTATTTTAACTCATCATAACTTCTAACTTACTTTACCGATTTCAATATACTACCACTCATTTGTTTAGTTACTTTATTTCCAATCCAACGATATATCTTTCCACTACAGCCGTTGAAAAAAAGTTGTTTTTTGGAAAAAAAAATAATCAAAAAACATAATTCGGCAAAGTGAAATCTGTACTGAAAATGAACCTTAACATTGTTTACAGAACGTACATTGTGATCATCGTAGTAACGCATGGTTAAGGACAATCGTGAAAACTCGGCCAATCCCGTCATTCTTTGAGATCCCGCCGCGTGTGTATATCGAGCTTCGGTATGTTCCAAAAAATCTGGATATTTTGCTAGCCGGAAGAGAACGGCACAGAATGCACTGTTGCTATTTAAACAATATGGCCGTTACCCATACGTGTTGAGGTATAATTCGCTTTGCATGTTTGTTTTTAAAATACAGATGAAAGCTTTATCAGTAGTATATAAAGTAGCGGTTCTGGTGCAGTTTTTTCATCGTCGAGTTTTATGCAACGAGTCAGTAAATTTGTCGGCCGGCAAGCCAACCGACAAATTTAAAACTCACTGCAACCCCCCAATGAAAAAACTCCCCCAGAACCGCTACTTTATATACTACTTATTAATAATTGATAAAGACTTGCTACTTGTTTAATCAACCCCAAATAAAACAACTGTAGATCAGGTAATCAATATTTTTCAAACCCAACACCGCAGACGATTTCGGTCTTAGGTGTTAAACAAAGTTGGGAGGAACAGCCCCCAGTTTGTATGATACCCGCAAATAATTGATCTTGGTACTTTTTTTGGAGAGCGCAACTATTTCATTTTTCTACTTTTGGCGAAGTTTTCAAATCACACAACCCAAAACAGTATCAGGTTTAGTCTTGGCTGTTAAACAAAATCAGAAGGAACAGGACATTCATCTTCACCATCGCTATACATATCACAATTTTCCATGGAATATTTTATTTTTCTGCATTCGCATATTTTACGTTTCAAATTGAAAAGCTTTTTATTGGTATGATTAAGTTTTTTTTAGATAATAATTAATTTTTAATTGTAATCGCCCTCTTTTGTTAATTTGACTTTTCCTAGTATCTAGAAAATCAGCACGAATCACATCATATTCCACCCGACCCTGTTTGCATGCCAAAAATGCTTTCCTATATTTGCCTTTCAACTCCTCAAGTTTTTCACATGTTTGTTCCATATATAAAGTATTATATTATTTTAATTATTATTTATATGCTAGTGTATCCTGACCATTGTCTAATATGTACCTTTTATTATCATATGCAGTCAAACTTTTTTTATTAATTTCATAGCTGCCCAGTTTGTGTTAGATCTGATAACTTTCATTTTATGATGAGCTTCTGTTGCCATGCATAAACTATTTTTGTATTTATCATGCGTTATCTCTTTTTTGACAACACATTTTTTAACACCTTTGCATTTCTTTGTTTCAGTATTATCAGCCAAAATGTATGAGTATGACTAGCTCCTCAATCCAACAAACTCTACGATTAACGCACCACAGGCTTCATCTTTCATTTTATCAATAACAATTTTGTTATCGCTGAAGTAAAACTCACTTTTTGGATCATAATCACTGTTATCAAAAAATTCCCTGTCTTTGTAAAGATCAGCATACACATCTTTTGCTCTAATTTCATAACACAGAGAATCAGTGTCAGTAAACAATAATTTGACTTTTTCATTGTATTTGTTTTTAGCATAATTGTAGTGAAACTTATACATCAAGTATTTTGACAAGTCCAAAATACACATACCAACATAACAAGGGCGATTTAAGACAAGTCTTTCTTTCATTCTGTTTATAGCAAACAAGTTTTCGCTAAACATCTTACAAGAAATAAACGATGGTCTTGCAGCATATTTTAAAAGAACTTCCTCGTCATGCGTCAGCTTAACATTAACTCTCTTTCTCTTTCCATCGTCTTACCAAAAACCGAATTATTCATAAGCTTGAAAAAATCTTTCTCGAAAGCATATTTACCAGCTGTCCTTTTTGTAGTATTGAAGTCACTTTCAACCATTGAGACTCATCAAACTGGAGTATCCTGTGTATCACTTTCAACCCCAAACTTTTATACAACTTTAAATTTCTATAATGTGTAACATATTTTTCCTTGTCCTTCAATGTAGTAACACGTTTGCTAAATTTACTAGTTCCCAAATCAAACTTACTCTTCAAGTTCTTGCAGTAGTCCGACAACCACTCATCTTTTGTATTTAGACTTTCCGGAGCGAGAGGATAATCATTATGCGAGTCATGCAACTCTTCTGGATATTCGAGATCACACTCAACAATATAGTTTGAATTCCCTTCTTCAAATGTATCGACCCGTTTAAAATTACCAGTTGGTAGCGACTGACACATCTCCCACCCGTACAAGTTGTTAGCATCAAGATACATTATATACTTACTTTGTTTACTACTATCATAGTTTTCATGTACTTATTATTAGCTTTCGAAAATATACTCGCAATATAACTCACGCCGCCTCTCATTCCTTTTTCTACAAATAGATATTTATCAATATCAGTAATCCAGTCAAGTTTAATCCCAGTCATTTTCAAACAGGCATCCCTGGGACTACTGAAGTAATGACAAGGATCTAATTTGTAATACTCATAGCACATTTTGTTGAAGTTCTCAAAAACATCAGCTAGCAGCAAAACATCACTTTTCAAATAAAGATCATGATATACCCCCATGTTTTTGATCTTGAACGTCTTCCATATGTTTTTAGCATGCTTATAATCTTCATCTGAGATATTTGCATCATTTAACTGAGAGTAGAAGCTTTTCTTGTCAGGCAATTGTTTTTCCTTGAAACATTTAAAGCTATCCATATAAGCATACGGGTAAACTCTTTTTTCCTTCGAAAGTTCTAACTTTTCATCAGAGTATTCTTGAGAGATATATTTAAACAACGGAATGTTTTTCACCAAGTTATCGAGTGACTGTGCCATGAACTGAAAACTATCTATAAACACTAAATTTGGTCCTAACATAAAAGCCATATACCTTTCCATGTTATTTGGTATAACATTTATCTCTTTTGTAAACTCTCCGATGTGCTGCATTATAAAGTGAGCATCATAACCACTCAAATTATGGAATACAACAGATATCTTTTTAATCAGTTGAAACTGAGATTGCATGCATCGTGGGCACTTCCTCTAAACTTCCCAGTTATGTGACAATGTTCTCTAACTGCTCTATCACACGTCATATATCGTTTATCACAAATATGACATTTTTCGGCTGCCTTAAATTCTTTTTCTTTTGCCGCTGTCATTGTCAAACCTTTTTAAAAACATGTATTTGCAGTTCTTTTACCATATGTTTCGTCCTCTATCATTTGTTCTAAAAACTTATAAACAGCATTTGGTCCTCTGTATGTTACAACCGGTTTGGAATATTTGTCGTCATAGCAGTAGACAACTTTGTATCCGTAACTACAATCAGTATGTTGCTGATATGCATCTGTATACGAGTGTTTTAGAATTATTTGTAGCTGAAGATATTTTTTCCGTTATTGCTTCAAAGTCAGCATATGTAACAAATGGAACCATTAATTGCCTCTTATAGTCTTTAAAGAAAACCTTTTCACTCGCAAAAGGCATTTTTATTGCTTGCTTGCCAATCAGATAAAGACAATCAGGTTTAGGTTTTTCTAAGACTTTTTCTAATTTAAAGCATTGCAGGCATGTTTTGCAGAACCATTTTTCCCCTTCGTATAATGTTTGATTAAACATCAACCGGTTAAAATCCTTTATCCACACATAATGATTTTTTTCTTCTTCAACAATCAAAAGCATATCACATTCTTCTTTTACTTTATTTTTTGATATGTATAGAGGATACACCCCACTTTTTTCATATCCAAATATATTAAAACATATATTGTTTTGTTTTTCTATTTTGGGAATTTGCTTCAATGTAACAGGAAATGTAATTACATTGTAATTAAGATCAACAATGTGCTTTTTATACTTTGCTATTCTTTCTAAATTTGCGGCTGCTGGAAATTTATATGCTAAATGGCACTATCTGAAGCACTCGTCATCTTTTTTATTCATTATATTTATTAAAAAATGTTTAGGGTTAGAAAGTTCTTTTGGTAATTTCAAATAGGAGCTACCCCTTAAAGGCTTATACTTCACCCTGTTTACATAATGCATATCCACTGATTCAATTACCCAGACACTTCCATTCCAGAGCCAGTTTCCAATTCTGTCAATAATTTCATTAGTTGCTGTATCTAAAGCATACTAGATATTATTTTCATTTAAGATTATTGTTGCCCGGGACGCGAAGTAAGCTTTTTTATATGTAGCTGTCTCACATCATTGATTTTAACTGTTCTAGATAAAGTCATTTTCAAAGTAAGACATACTTTAACTCCTTTAGTTCTTTGTAATTCCGCCTTGAAGACTGCTTTTCGCGTCAGGCGAAGCTGCGCGAGTGGACTTAATCTATCCACAATACCCACAGAGAAAACCTTAACATATTGTTTCGGGGATCTTTCGATTTCTTTTACACTCATTATATAATATATATAATACAGAATTCTTTAAGCCCTTATTAATTAATTTAACCAGCATGAAAAATAGTATTCAATAACTTGCCGTAGTAATAAATAAAAAAATCCATAGTAATGGGACCGTATGTCGCTCGTGTGATCATTTTATCACGCGATCTGTTTAATCTTTTGATATCATGTTTTCTTATTATCCATGGTAGTTTCATCTTTTGGGCTTCGGTTATAATCTTTTCCGTCAAATCCTTGAAGTTTGCATACGGATATATGGAAACAAGTTGCAAAATAATTGGTTTAGTAACCATTCAATTTATACTTCTCAATATACCTTTCCAGGGGTTCAGTAAAACTATCATTTGCTGCAGATGGAGTATTTTAAAAAAGCAAGATGGAATGATCTCCCCATCTGGAATATTAGATGTTTGCACATATGAAGAAAGTTGCTTGAAACTCTTATGATATGATTATTTATTAAAACCTTTTTCTCTGCTATTTTAGTTGTGTTCATCAAAACCGCAATTATTGGGTGAATTGCTCCAACGATAGCTATGAAAGCAGGAACTGCGGGGATTAATACCAATGCAGCGGTAGAACCAATTATCCCACGTGTGCTTTGTAACCTCGTGTTAATTCTACCGCATAATTTGTAACTAAGTCTGTATGCTGCCGCTTGTCGAGTCAAGTAACTTATTAATTCCTCCATGCTTTTAATTTCTTTCATTATAATAATTAGATTAATTGAAATATTTAGAAAACAATTGCTCATGTTCTCCGGCTGATATATTACCATTTTTTAATAACTCGTCGATTATGCTAATACCTTTATTCGTCAACTGTGGACTATTATTTCTCGATTCAATACTTCCGCATACTAACTCCAGCTCATTAACCAAATCATCGGGACTATTGTAATATTCTACACAACCACCTAAAATCTTCTTGTACTTTGAAGAACCTTCGAGTATGCTTTTCCATTGTTGTAACGCTTCGTTATCAAATCAATACTTTCATATCTAGCACAACTGTTTCTCCTTGTCTAGCAATAAGTTTGTGGTGGCCAACAAGATTAGGTATATCAATTTGTAACACACCGTAGCGGCCATCTTTACTAACTTTGTATGAATTTATTTGTTGTTGTAATCCTTTTCCAGTCCAAGAAAAGACTTCACTATTCACAAGTATATTCCTAATTCTATTTCTATACTTATTCAATTCGTCTGTCACTTTCTGTAGTTGATCTCTGTCCAGTTCATATGTTTCTTTTTTTCAATAGGTCTGTTTTTCGTTTTTTATTTGTTTGGTTAGGTGAGCTTTGTCCTGTCCAATTTGATAGATTATAGTAGAAATCTTCACAAGTATGTATTTTGCGTTATATTCATATACTCCTTCAACTATCTGTGATGGTATTGGGAAGTCGTATGAGTTTATCAACGCTTTATCAATACCAGCATCCAAATCACCCTTAATTAATACCGCGCGTTTTGCATCTGATAATGCTTTATCAGATTCTTCATGAAATATCTGGGGCAACCCTTCATATTTGTGATACTTTTGTGCTTCCTCACCTATAGCTCTAGGAAGAGTGGCTAATTGCTGACTTATTTTTGGAAGAGTAGCTAACTGCTGACTTATTTCTGGAAGATCAGCTAACTGCTTAGTTAACTGTACTGACTGATCTTTTAATTCACTAGTTACCGGTTTAAATATTTTTTTGTATAAATCGCGACTAGCTTCTTTTTCTAGTCTTTTTTGAATAACTTTATTCTCGTATTCTTTGACAAGATTACTCGATGTTTGCATTTTATCTGCTAATTCTGTCCACTTTAACAAAGACATGTATACTATAAGGTTAGATAAAAATAAAATTAAATAAGCTAAGTTGTAAAACATGCATGATTTATTTTTTAGTTGCTTTCTTCGTTGCTTTCTTGGCAGCCTCGCTCGTTGGGTTTTTATCAGTTTTGCTCGTTGTTTTTTAGCAGTCTTGCTGGGTGGTTGTGAAAATGTCGCCAGTCTTTTCCTGGCCTGTTCTAATAATTTGTTTGCTTCTGCAGTTTTTTTTATAAGCTCATCTTTGTCTTTTTGTGTCTTGGCAAAAGCAAGTTTTCTTTTTAGCCCATTTAAATCTGCAAGAGACGACATAATGAAAATCTGAACGTCTAGTTTGTTTCCTTTTATATTTCCTGGTCTTTTTAGTCTTCTTGGTAGCGCTGTTGACGCTTCTTTTGGTTTAGGCAGTTTCTTAGATATTTTTTTTAATCCATAATATCTGACTTGATTAGTTTTGAAACATTCTTACTCTGTTCCGAGTTTTTTCCCAGATGGGATTGTTTCTATTCCACAATAAACTTTAGACATTATACTAGTAGGTTAGATAATATTATCCAAGTATATCATTATACTGGAAATTCCAAACTACGGTATGAAGACAGACAACGGTAATTTCAAACAGATATGGAACTTCATGCCAGACTGTTGTTTTAGAATGCTTATATGCGATAATTCAGGATCTGGCAAGACAAAAACATTAGTTCGCATGTTGTTAAAACCTTTAGTTTACTATGACAAGATTTATTTGTTTGCTAAAAATTTGGAACAGTCAACGTACCAGGTCTTGTCGCAAAAACTTGAAAAGATCGCAAAAAAAGAATAAAATTCCAGTCGAATATATACTGGAGTGTTCGAATGATCAAGTTATCCCAGTGAATAACTTGGACTCTGATACCCAAAATATAGCTATTTTTGATGATTATGTTTACGAGCGTAACCAAAATGATATTGTCGATTATTTTATCCAAGGCAGGCATAAGAATTGTTGCGTGATTTACTTATTACAATCCTACTACAAAACACCCAAAGACATTCGTTTGAACTGTTCTCACTACATCTTCTTCGCCACTCCAGTTAATTGTGAGCTGGGCATGCTTTCCAACGAACAAGGTGTTAGCAAAGAGCAGTACAGAAACGCAACTGACAAACAGTATGATTTTATGTATCTCGATCGTCCTAGGAAGTTGGTCAAAAGAAACTTCAACGGTGAAATTTAATCTAATCATATTAATGGGACTTTTTAATGATTTTGGAAGCGAGGAAACTAGTTCAGGTGGTGTTAATATTACACATTTTGATATTGTGCTGTCTGAGTATGTAAACCATAAACATCTGGGTAATTATCTTCACAAGGGTAAAAATCAGGAAAATATTCTGAGAAATGATCTCAACATGGATGAAAATAGAATTACTAATGTTGGTAATCCAGAAAAAGCAGACGATGTAGCAACAAGGCAATTTACTCAAAGAAGAATAACAAAGATCATACGTGATTATACATGTAGTAGGGATAAAATTCCAGACATGATGAAAAATTTGACAACAGGTGTTGGTGACAATATAAGTCTGATACAAAAGCAATTACAAACAAACCGTGAAAAAATTATTGAAATTCAAAACGGTTTGAAAGATGAAATAACATTTCTGGGTGATGCTTTAAAAGAGTTAGAAAAAAAGAAGATGGATTGAAAGATAGAAAACTACAAGAAATTAAGTGAACAAATAAGATCTGGTGTTCAAAATATTAATACTCGGTTGGAGAAATCAATAAACAAATTGTTGATAACAATGAACTTGAAGCCGCTGTTACTACTGCTACAAAACAAATAAGGACTGCTTTTGCTGCTGAAATAACTCAAATAAAAATATTACATGGGCAAACAGGCATTAACGTTGACAATATCGACAAAGAGTTTCAAAAAGAAAATGGTTGACGGTAAGTCGCTGGAGACTGCTTTGAGCAAAATGGTTGATAAAGCTGCCCAGGATGGAAAAAAAGCTTTTGATAATGAAATAACTCTTCTCAAAGGTGCATTAGGACAGGATTATGCAAAATTAAATGAGAAAATGGTTGACACTAATAAACTAGAGACTGCTATAGAGGATGTTTCAAAGCAATTGAAAGCTGCCCAGGATGATAGGAGCAAAGCTTTTGACAGCGAAATAGCTTCATTGAAACAGTTTAATCAGAAATCTGATAGTCGCCACACTGCAATTCTGAGCATAATTGATGAGTTAAAATCAAAAGTAGAATATTTAAGTCGGATTCTAATTCTAGAATATACAATAGATGATGGTATAAGCATCATGATATATAATAATGCAGAAAGCCACGGCTAATTTTCATATCCAACACGAAAACCACTTGAAAGAATCAAACGTGATGGGTTTCTCAGCGCGTTTACTCTTGTAACCAATCCATTTGTAAAAACTGTAGAATATGCTACAGAATTGGGTGGAGGCTTGGTAATTGTAAAACCAGGTCATTATATAGTTGAAGCAGACCTTGCATATGCAGTTGTAAATACAAACAATCGTGACGTGGAGTCTTTTAGTTTGTTTGAATCGGGTGCTCAAGCAAAAATAGAAAACGGTAAACGAATACTCAAAGGAACATTTGAGGCATATCTTCCTAAATCTAAATATTGGACCATCTCTCCATTCAACATAGGTAACACTACTCAAGTTTTCGATTTTGAAGAAACCAGCTTTAAACACAAAGGTGCTTAATTTTATCTACTAATATGTATAATGGTAACAAAAAATTGTATTATCATCAGAAAGGGCCGCATTAATTAATAGCTCAAATAGATCGAGTAATTTGTAAAACTGTATTTGATAGACCATTGATATTAGACAAGAACACACAGTATGGTATTGGGCTCGATAATATTAATTCTATGACTTACTCATGGTATAATATTAGCGAGGATTTTAATAACAAAGTGATAAGGAATCACAATGGAAAAGATAAAGATCCAAAAGCAATTATTTTTACAAATGGAAATTACAGTTATGCTGATATCGATAATTATATAAAAGAAACATTGACCGTAATTGGTGATTTACCTGCTGACTCGTCTGTTCCGATAAGAATTGAATTTGATTTATCAAGTTTCAAATGTTTAGTTACCATTCATAATAACTTTATGCTTGATTTGAGGGAATCAAACTTTCACACTTTGATTGGGTTTGACAAAGATGCGGTTATTAGAGAAACTAAATTTGAGACAGTAGTACCAAGCATAACAAATTATATCGATACTTTATATATCCACTGTGATTTGATAAGTAATTCTATTGTTGATGGATCATATGGGGATGTTATTTATGAAACATGTACAGCCGATCTTACAAGATCGTATCCTTTCAAAGATGAACCGATAAGAGTCGGGTTCTGTGAAGTAAACAAAACGATCATTAACAGTATTAATATTTACATAACCGATATCTCCGGTAAAATTATTAATCTCAACGGAGTTCATACGGCATTTCGATTTTAATGTAATTGAGTTATTTACGTTTTATTTAACATATGTTATATGACGCGATTAAATTAAGTTTATGCTACTAGTATGGGAACCTATACTGAGGTTGATCGATTAACTGGAGCTGGCATATTTGACATTTTTTCCAAAGTTGGATCTAAAATATTTACTGAGTCTAAACAGCAGGTAGGAAAGCATTATAAACTGCTGGAAAACAAATCATAGAGAGTGGTTCTAAAAGACTTGGAGATGAAGTAGGTAAAATGGCTGCTGATGACTAAGTTTCGATTATTAAACCCAAGACAAAAGGTAAGATACTTTTAAAAGAACTTACAAAAGCTGCTACAAAAGATGTTGTGGCTGATAATATAATTGAAGAAGATGTAAATGCAAAAAATAACTAATTACTATCTGGAAGAGGAATTCATGCGAGAATTAAACGATTATTTCAATCTAATTACTAGTATATATAGATGTTTCGAAGTGATAAATATAATACTAGATATGAATATGTACCTGTTCAGTTAGATACCCCCATAACTTTACTTGGAGCTAATACTAGACAAATGAAAAGTGGTTATCAGTTTACGTTAAATGATAGAAGTTCTTACTTTGATTGGTATAACGCATTTTTTAAATAGATTTTAAAGTAAACAAGCTTGCTGACGGAACCGGTTTTGCAGACTCTGACAGAATTGCTTTTAATTAACGATGCAGCTTCATTGATTGATCAAATGCAAGTAAAGCAAAATGGAAAAAACAGTTTATGATGAAAATAATCTTTACAGATTTGTTAACGTTAAAAGTTTGCTTGAAATGTCTGGCGATTATGCTGTCGCAGGATGACCCTAGTGGTTGGGGCTAACTCAGGAAAGAATCAATGACGGTGAATGCATTTACATAAGTTAAATGCAACTTTTAAAATATGATAAATATATATACAATTATCTAAAAAAACAAGCGAATACACAGATGAAATATGAAAAGAATGTTCTCAGGAACATTTAAGACGTTCTTAGTATTGTAACAAATACTGAATATGTCGACTGATTATATACCACACTAAAGTGTTGTTAAAGTTATACCAATGTTGATCTATGATCTGGCGCGATAACTATGATGCGCGAGAGCTCATGAAGATGATGATGCAAGAATCCAATAAGTGATTGTCATCAAATGCCTTCTATAAGGGTTGATGACGCGATAGGTATGATTATTAACCTCCACTTAGGTTGTGGATGATGTTCCTCCAGTGAGCACTGATAACGGGCCTCTTGTCCCGGGGTTTGTCGCTACTAGAACCTGGCCATGTTGCGCAGGTACGGGGACCGTCTCCACCGCTCTTAACGTTATGCGTGGAAGCTTAGCTCCACTCCGGAAGGCTTATATCCAAACCTGGATGGCTTATATCCAACCCTGGATGGCTTATATCCAACCCCAGATGGCTTAGGCTGTAATTATACATACGTTTTAGATGTCGGTTGATAAACATAACAATCTTGCATACTTATCATTACCCAAACAAATCATTATTTAATAAATATATGTAAGCTGTACTAATAATGAGTAGCAATGTATACATATTCTACAACGCCATGTATACGCCATGTACGTCACTGTTAACCAATGCCCCTAATACATGTAATATATAACGTTATCAAATCACTCGTATATTACACTCACTGAGTTATGCATGAACACATGTATGTCACCTAATGCCCATATTATACAACGCTATGCATACGCGTCGAACATTTATACTAGTCACTCTTCTCATTGTTAACTAATGTTAACAATCGTGTATTACAGTCACTGAGTTATATGCCAACGTTGATAAATGGAGTATAACGTAATCAATCAAACGTGGGTTTCGACTATGTCTAGCCCCGGGTTGAGCAGAACTCAATATTAATAAAATCAATAGTACACAATTTTAACCATCCCGAAGATGGCATGCATATGGCGGTGGACATGGAGTATCTTTCTTCCCCATGTCGTACGGCGTATGGTCCCAGTATCTAATAAAACTAAATGACCCGAAAGGGCGAAAGAAACATAATGGAATTTAGTTGGGAGCAGCGGTTCTGAAGCCTGCATATCACAAGTTACAGTCAAAAGACTAAATTAAAAAGCAGACAACATATCCTATAAGTGGTTAAACAATACCCAGAGCCTTTAATCGGCCGGAACCACTGAATCGAAAATTAAGTAAGAAAACAAAAAGAAATGAAAAAGTACCACCGATAATTAAATATAAGTATCGGGCTCAGCGATCTCCAATGATCGAATGAATAACAGTACTGATTGCAAGCGCGGGGAACCCGTTACACATAGGGTGATACGGTGTTATCATGATTTGACGCAAAGACAATAACCTGCTAACTTCAGCCATAAGTTCTGACGTAAACTGTGACCTACAATCAGTCAGCATTACCTCTGGTACACTTAGCCTACTGAACATATCAACTAATGCCTCAGCTACTCTCTCAGTTTCAATTGAGGGCAATGCTACTGCCTCCGGATACCTAGTTGCATAGTCTACCATGGTTAAAATGTACCTATTTGTCCTATAAGACACTGGAAAAATTGGTCCAACTATGTCTACGGCTACCCGCTTAAATGCTGTATCTATCAGTGGCATCTGACCTAAATGTACTTTGGTCACTCGACCTTTTGGTACTGTCCTTTGGCATACATCGCAGGACCTACAATACCTGGTTACATCTCCACTAACGCCTGGCCAGTAAAATTATGCCAATACTCTATCTGACGTTTTCTTTACGCCTAAATAACCTCCCATAATCGACCCATGAGCTACCTAAAGCACTGTCGTTCTATACTGGGTAGGTACCACTAATTGGTGAAACTGTCTACCACCACTATCTTCAAATTCTCTGTACAATAATCTATTCTTATGTACAAACTTACAACTACCGGACCCTTTACACTTCTTCACTACGCCATTCTTGGCCTTCACTTTACAAGGATCTAATGACTCTTCTTGAGATTGTGCTTCTACAAACTCCGCTTTGGATATGTCACCTACGGCTGCAGGAACCTTTAATTTTCTATAAGCCTGAGCTTGCTTCTGAACGTGCGCTCTAGTCTCTACTGCATCACTTATGCTACTCCTCTACTCCTAAAATCGGACACTACCGGAAGTACTGAACCTTCTATGTTCCCTATCGTTAAATCATACATCGGGTCGTCCATACATAGTGCCTCTGTAGTCCCTTTAAAGAAAGGTGTATCTACATCTATTCTCGCTATTGGAACGTGCTCTACCGACTTATTTAACAACATACACGGTGACTGTTTACCTACCAACTGGTCATCCGTAACTAAACTACGCCTAACTACCACACCTGTACAACCTGTATCCCTCATTACAATTACGTCCGTGCCATTCACTCTACCATCTTCCGTTGGAAGATTTGCATACGGAAAGAGACATGTTCCGATATTCGCCATTACGCCATCCGATCTAACACAACAGCTACTACTCTCGGTTTTAATAACCGGACTATTACTACCTCTGCCTCTACCTCTACCTCGGTTTTGACCACACCTACATCTACCAAAATTCCATGGGTTGTTAAAACCTTGGTTCCGACTGCCTACATTGTTGTCCACTCTACTATTGTCACTAAAATTGTCTTCGACAGCGGATACCTTTCACCGCTTTCCTACACTCATGTGAAGCATGATTCCCATTACAGTGCCGACAACGAATAAAAGGTCTACCTATGTTGTTACCACTAATGCTACCTCCTCTAGCACCCATCGAACTACCTCCACCTCTCTAGTTTCCACTCTGGACTTTCTGTTTATTACTATCATCGTCCCCATGCCTATCTCTAAAACTTCTGTCTTTCGACACTACATTATGAGCTCCACCTCTAGCCTCGGCAAACTGATCTGCTTGTGTTGCCATTTATTCTGCACTAGCTAATTTCTTTCTTACAGAAATAAGAACAGATCTCTACTACAAATATTGAATAGCTGGTCCCGCAACAAGAACTCTATTAGGCCTTGATAAGTCTGCGCTACCTTCCCTAACTCTAACCACCTATCTAAGTAATTTCTAGACCTACTAATAAACTGAATAAATGACTCGCTTTTCTCAGGCAAACAAGCTTTAAACCGCTTTCTTAAACCTTCTTCAGTTAACTCAAATCTCTTTAAAAGAACATCCTTTAACTTGTCATAGTCAAGAGAATCTACACTAGGTAATCTAGAAAATACATCTAAGGCCTTGCCTCTCAATAACGCACTTAAATGAACTGTCCACTTATCTTTGGTCCATTCCTGTAACTCAGCATAACGTTCAAACCGTAACAAGTAATTGTCCATGTTATCTTTGCCAGCATCAAAGTATGGTAACTTAGGACCTTTAAACTTCCCAGAATACCAATCTTTCCCTGCAGTTTTACTGTCCTTACTATCTGTCTTAGCTGCTTCCAACTCTAAAGCTAACTTATGACCAAACTCTGATTTCTCCATCTCCATCTTTATCTTAGCCTCCGTTAGTCTACCATCTTTTTCGAACCTCTCATGTTCTAACTCTTGCTTCTCCCTTACTATTCTACTTTCATCATCTCGCTTCTCTTGAACTAACTTATCTTCTAATTCTAGCTTCTCTGTAGCTAATCTACTTTCGAATTCTAGCTTCTCTGTGGCTAATCTACTTTCTTCATCTCGCTTCTCTTTAGCTAATCTACTTTCTTCATCTCGCTTCTCTTTAGCTAATCTATCTTCTAATTCTAACTTATCTTTAACTAATCTACTTTCTTCATCTATTTCCTGCTTTGCTAATTCTCTTTCCTTAAGTCTAAATTCCCTTTCCCTAGCCTGTTCGTCTTTAACAAAGGTTCTAAGCTCCACTCCAGTATACCCTAACTCCTTACCCATATTCGTAAGTTCCTTTATGGACGTCATGATTATAGACATTGTGGAATACTCACTACAATAACTACAATACACAAGTCACTAATAAGTCTATTCTACTAACTACTAATGGTAAGTCACTGTGTCCCCAGTAAATACCTGGGCATCATCATAGGACAAGGTACATACACATTTGTACTAGCGCTAACTACTAACGGTTATGTATAGATAGTATCTGGCTTCCACAAAACATATACACTACATAAAATATCTATATTTGATATTGGACATACACCTTAAACGATCATAGAAATGTGTATAGCATGTACATGTATATTTACCCTTCAATATAAGTATAGTCAAGTGTCACAACATGAGTAGAACGTTTTGTTCGTCAACCTAATTGGATGCTTTTGGTATATCAAAGGAGGTAAAAACAAACACCCAAATTATTGAGCAAAAGTGCCTCAGACGCAATCGTGTAGACCACTGCAACCTCGCGCCAAGGAAAGAACGTACAAAACAGTTTGGACTCACCCTACCCTTGTCATGTCTTGACTTGTCTTCCAAGCTGTGGCCGTGATCGTCTACAGTCGCCTTGATGGATCAGAGGGTGGTACACAATTCTAAAATAATAAGTAGAGATGTAGTATATCATGATAAAGATCATTTATTGATTCTTTCCCTCCGTAGTCGCCCAAGATTCTACTACTCTGAAAACCATTTGTCGCAGGATGACCCTAGTGGTTGGGGCTAACTCAGGAAAGAATCAATGACGGTGAATGCATTTACATAAGTTTAATGCAACTTTTAAAATATGATAAATATATATATAATTATCTAATAAAACAAGCGAATACACATATGAAATATGAAAAGAATGTTCTCATGAACGTTGAAGACGTTCTTAGTATTGTAACAAATACTGAATGTGTCGACTGATTATATACGACACTAAAGTGTTGTTAAAGTTATAAGAATGTTGATCTATGATCTAGCGCGATAACTGTCATACGCGAGAGCTCATGAAAATCCAATAAGTGATTGTCATCAAATGCCTTCAATAAGGGTTGATGACGCGATATGTATGATGATTAACCTCCATTGAGGTTGTGGATGATGTTCCTCCAGTGAGGACAGATAACGGGCCCACCTTGTGTCCCGGGGTTTGTCGCTACTAGAACCTGGCCATGTTGCGCAGGTACGGGGACCGTCTCCACCGCTCTTAACGTTATGCGTGGAAGCTTAGCTCCACTCCGGAAGGCTTATATCCAAACCTGCATGGCTTATATCCAACCCTGGATGGCTTAGGCTGTAATTATACATACGTTTTATATGTCGGTTGATAAACATAACAATCTTGCATAATTATCATTACCCGAACAAATCATTATTTAATAAATATATGTAAGCTGTACTAATGATGAGTAGCAATGTATACATCAACGCCATGTTTACGCCATGTACGTCGCTGTTAACCAATGCCCCCAATACATGTAATATACAACGTTATCAAATCACTCGTATATTACACTCACTGAGTTATGCATGCACACATGTATGTCACCTAATGCCCATATTATTCAACGCTATGCATACGCGTCGAACATTTATACTAGTCACTCATCTCATTGTTAACTAATGATAACAATCGTGTATTGCAATCGCTGAGTTTTACGCCAACGTTAACTAATGCACGTATTATCCACTGTTATCAAATTAATAATGTTTTACAATTAATGATTAATTACAATAATTACATCTAATAAAGTAAATTGCCAGTCTCAAGTAAATGTTTCAGAAACATCAAAGCTAACCGGATGTCGTAACCTCGCCAAACAAGATGGCACCGCCCACTGAATACAAATGTACGCTAAAAGTTAATAAAATAAAAACTGACCACATATTGCCTGTGAATTCGCCATCCAACTCCTGCTCCAAACAAAGCAATTACAAGCAATCCCGGCCAGATCTAGAAGACAATGGATTTTATAGCAAACGTTACGCCCAAACCATTATTTCCCCCGTTCAGTCCGTGACAAACGTGGCTAAATCTGCAGTATTGAATCTACACGAAAGGACCCCTACACAACTTTGCCTTTTAAGGAGATAGACCCATACTTTTACATGCATTAGCACAAAACTAAACTTATTAAACGGCCCTTTCGGACGCCCTCTGGCGGCCACTTAAAATGTGCACGGTTTTCTGTGTTACCTGAATATATCATGAACATTGTGAATTTGGTTCAACTAAACAATGAATTAGGGTGTAACTAACAGGTGCTTACAAGGGCTATGTACGACCAATACGCTCTACCCGTGACATTTTGTGACATATGCGAAGACAAACAAATATTTTTATTTAGATAATACGACTGCTACAGTACTTCGACATGATAAAACTGGTTATAACTTAGGATTTGTGGCTCGCCATGCTTTAATCATAATTTATCAAAAAGTTGACTCTATAATTCCATTAAACAAATATTCCTTCTTTGAGGGTTTGGAAACAAATATGCTGCCTCCTAGTCAGATTCAAATCAGCCTGCAACTGACAGATGATAATGTGTTAATTTTCAAAGATGCTGGTGTTGGTGATAATGGTCGAGTGGTTATTAATAAATTAGTTCTGTGGATACCTCAATTGATATTTAACTCGGATGGTTTGGCTTATGTTATGTCAAATCACATGACATCAACAAAGTGGACTTACCTCCGTGAGATGATACAAGAAAACGGAAGTTCTCTAGCAACCGAATTCGTATTTAGAATAACGGCTGGTGTTAAAAAACCCAAACATGTTTTTGTGTATTTGCAAAGATCAAACAAAAGTTCACACCAAGAGCAAAATCCTCACCTTTTGGATACTTTTCGTCTAAATGCTGATGATGCTGCTTCTTTTTTGCAAACAGCCAGATTGGAAGTTGGAAATGGAGTACATTATCCAGAAACTGAATACAGCCATGATAATATTATAAGAATATTCAGAGATGTTATTAATTATTATTACAAACAAAATGATAAAAACACTGGAACTTTACTCAATGTGAGTAATTTTCGAAGTCATTTTGGAATGATATATTTCGATTTAAGTTACAAAACTGGATTTAAGATATAAGCTAAATATAGCTCCAGGAGTTCTTTATAAAGTTTATGCTCTGGTTCTCTATGAGGAAGATGTCGTTATTGATAATGTCGAAAATGAATTGGTAATAGTTTAATCTAACATAATATATATGACTTACGTAAAGTATTCGATAGATTTGACAGATGGCGAGAAACGAAGTCTGGCTAAAGCATATGTTACAAAAGTGAATTAACGCTCAGGCTGAAGAATAATCAACTAACTGGGGATTTTCCTTTGTTGTTGACAGCTACTCAGATTAACATTATTAACAAAGCTAAATCCAACGGATATGGGTTGGATGTGAATATATGAAAATCTGAGAAGAGATCTCAGTCCAAGAATGGAGGCTTTTTGAGGGCATTAGTTGGTTTGTTGACTAAAACAATATTACCAACAGTTGCTAGACTCGCTCCGAAAGTATTAGGACCTTTGGCAACAGGAGCACTGAGTGGTTTGGCGAGTAATGGAATCGGTAAACTATTCGGAAATGGAATGGTAACTATCCCTAGTGGTAAAAGAAAGGCACTTCTTAAATCAAGTGGGCTAACACCATCACAAAGACAAAAGATAATAAAGTCAAAAGGTTGCTGCCCTATTAAACTGACAAGACATCAACAACAAGATGGGGGATTTTTTGGATTGCTCGCATCATTAGGAATTCCTTTAATTGGATTAATTATTTGCGGTTTGACGGGAAAAGGTTTACAAGCAGGCAGAAAAGGAAAAGGCTTGAGAGTAGACAAAGGTTTACAAGTTGATCCGCAATTTAGATATTTAGGTTAATTTTTTTAAATTTTTAAAAACGAGCCACACCCGATTACCGGCAGCCGTAGACACAGTTCGGCAGCCGTAGGCACAGTTCCCGGTAAACAAAACAAGTTTCAAAAGGGTAAATAAATCTAGTTTTATGACTTAAACTATTAGAAAAGTGAATCGGCCATTTTAATTTGGAAGGAATGTTGTGTATGTCACCTGATTCCCGTGAAATTTGAACCGATATTATGCAAGTTATGGTAGGTTAAATGTTGAATTTAGGCTAAAAAATGTGATTGTTGAAAGTTAGAGACCTGGTACTCGGTAAATAGTAAAGTTAAAGATATTTCAGACATACTGCCATAAAATATAATCTGTCCTGAATAAACAGTCCAAATTTTATCCCAAAGAACATTTTATTAAAATAATTGTGGGTTTTTAAACACGACCGGGTATTGAAAAATGGCAGGAGTACGGTACAGTTCCATTATTTATTGGCAGGTAGCTAGTACAGTTCCAAAAAATGGCAGGCGTATGTTACAGTTCCAAAAACATCGGACGCTAAAGTCTTCTCTCCTTTGGTATAGTGGTGTTATTTCGAAAACACTAATGAAGAAGTACTGTATATAGAATTATATACATCTTCGGTCCTTCCATAAACGTTTAAGAAAACCCACCAACCGTAGAAAAACGTGAATATAGGCTCGTTTGAACCTTCATTCTTTACCAAGAGTGTTGATAGCATTACCAAATTGTTTCGTATTTTCTCCACGGTGATTATTAAAGTTTCTTTTAATGAAATTGTGTCGCATAGCCTACGTAATGTTTCATTGTCAGATTGAAAGTAATTTGTGTGTCCATAACTGTGCAAGTGATTCTGATTTTATAACAGAAGTGGATGTGTGTATGCATTCTCAATAAAAGATTTGGTATAACATCAAATTGCAAGGCCATAGCAGTGCAGTCATTAGCTGATGGACAGCACTTTCGACTAAAAGGCAAATAAGATGAAAGTGAATAGACAAATAGAGATATATTCTTTGTCCATTCTGCATTTGTTTATTTTGAATGAGATTCACAAAATGGATATATGTCACTTCCCTGTTTTTATAAGAGCCATTTTAGCCATTATATCATCATATTGTCCTTATGATTACTAACAATTCCAAAGTCATGAAAAACACCCTGCATTTATTCTTTAATGATACAGACCAGTTTAAGAACAGTGGTTGCTTGTTTCAATTATGTATTACATGTAAGTTTGGATTTTATTCAAGAATTTAATTTTTGTTTTGTCTTATCGTACCCTACGTATTTGAATAATAAGGCTAGAGGAAATAAAATGTGTGCTTTACAGATGAGAAATGTTATTAAACTGCCCGTTTAGTAAGTGTAATTTAACAGAAGGTTAAACTGAATTTGTATTCTTGTTGTTTTCAGAAAAAAAACATTGTGCAATGCATGTGTATGATGTGGTCATTGTTGTGTTGTTTTGTTATTTGTGTTAATTTATGTATCCTGTGAAAACACATGGCACATAAGGAATCACTTCTGTTTGTTGTTTGTTATCGCTTTTATTAGTACCAGGGTATTTGTTTGGCCAGTATATAGCGCAATCCGATTGCATTGCATAAAATGCCTGGCAAATAAGGGATCACTTCTGTATGTTGTCTTGTGGTCACTTTTATTAGTACCAGAGTATTTGTTTGGCCATTATATTGCGCAATCTGATTGCATTGCATAAAATGCGTGGCAAATAAGGGATCACTTCTGTATGTTGTCTTGGTTACCAGAGTATTTGTTTGACCATTATATTTAGCTATCCGATAGCATTTCAGATGACGCGTGGCACATAAGGGATCACTTCTGTATGTTGTCTTGCTGTGACTATTACATGTATCATGATTATTAGTACCAGAATATTTGTTTAACCATCAGATTTAGCTATCCGATTGCAGTTCATTATAACGCGTGGCACTATAAGGGATCACTTCTGTATGTTGTCTTGCTGTGACTATTATTAGTACCAGAATATTTTTTTGGCCATCATATTTAGCAATCCGATAGCATTTCATACTTTTTTCAAGATGAGTGGCATTTTAACTGGGGATTCAATACTTAGTCATTTAGAGTCTTATGTGGAAAAAACTACTTCGGTTGTTTGCAAAAGTGGGGCCTACATTGAAGATATTTTTCCACTACTCCTTAGAAACAATTGTTTGCCTCATGCAAGGGTTATAATCATTCATGTAGGTACAAACAATATCAGCCGTGTTGACAGTATTGGTTCTTGTATGCAGAAAATGAGAAAATTATATTGTGATATTGAAAACACAAATCTACATGTCCAACTGGTAGTTTCCAGTGTGTTATTGAGGAGTAGTAATAAGTATCTGGGCTATGATGATCATGAACACATTGCACAGTTGAATGAAGTTATTCATGAATTATATGTACAGGTAGAAAATATGTGTAGTATATTAGGTAAACAATTCATAGACCACTCACCATACTTTTCAGTGGATCATTTGACTAAAGATGGGTTGCATCCATACTTTAATGGAAAAGCTCTTTTAGCTGACAAATTTGAGTTATTTCTGCAAAAAAACTCAGATAACTCTTACCTGTTTGACACGCAGATGTATCCTTCGTTGGTTTTTGATGAAGCAGACCCTATTGTTAGATATACTAGGGAAAACTCTTCCAATTTAATCACACTTCATTTGAGACAGTCCGTAGGAGAATCAAATGGGAAATATGATAAATTACAAGCACTGTACAGAAAACATGATAAAAGAAGAAAGCAGGTAAGTGGCCGTAAACCTTTAATAAAGTATCACTATTCTAAGTGTCAGTATTCTGCACGTTTTAATCAGCTTACAAAGCATTTTGATCATGTTCCTGCATCTCATTCAGCAGTACAATCCAACAGTATAGTTGATAGCAACAAATTTTCTCCGTTAATACAACTTGAAGAAGACACATTAGAAGATGATTTTACAAGCAGTACTGATGATGAGGTTGAATTAATACAGACCAAATACAAGGTAAAAAAGCAGAAACGACCATCCAAACCAAATAAACGTCAGAGGAAAAGATCAAGACACACACAGTTGACAGTAAAGCATGAGAAACAGGTATTTATGAATGTCATTTCCACGCAGGAAGCCAAGTCCCAAAAGGTATTTGTAGAGGAGAATTGCAGAAGAAAAACTATATTTCAGGAAACATCTACCCAAATAATTATAGATGCATCTTCTTTAAAAGGGAAATTAAATACATTTGTATATATAACAAACATAAACCAAGTGAAAAGATAAGTATTTCCTCCCTGATTTCTTTTATCTCTGTAGTAACAAATACTCCCGAAGAAGTGATATTTCTTAAAACATTACACGGTAAGTACTTACTTGAAAATGATATGCTTTGTTCTTCTGTTACCAACGTTGTCGTATATCAAAAAATGAAAGGTGGCGTAAGAGGTAGGAAGAGAAAAAGTACAGACATCCATCCTGATAAATCATGTTATTGGCACATTCAGGATAGGAAAGATGATGAACAGGTAGTATGTTTGTTAAAAAGTGTATACCAGTACATCTTTTACTATCTGATGCAATGGACTATTTCTCTCACTCCTCTTCTGACTGTTTAAAACTTATGAATAAATTTGGGGCATGTGCATCAAAAGACACATTAAAAATATTTCAAACTAATATTTCTATGAAGAAAATCGACCAGGGTATCAAAGTGTCTCCAACAAATTTTACGATTGTTTCTATGGATAATATAAACAAATGTCCGACTTATGCATATGTTAATTCTGGTAATGATTCTCGTGGATTTGATTGCACATCTGTGCAAATGGTAGAACCAAAGCCTAGTATTCATTGGAGTAACCTTGAAATCAGCACTAACTTCAATTCTCTTCAATCTGTAAAAAATGAAGATGGCATTCATTTTAAAACTGTTGTTGTTGAAACAGTCAATTCATTTTATAAAAGCATAGCTGCTATTCTTTGTCGTCAGTTCAGAGATGCTGACAGAAGTTTACCAGCAGGCAATATAACAGATAACGATTTACATGTGAAAGAAGTGGAGTTTCTTAATATTTTAAAAATACATATTGAATGTGTGTTGTCTACAAATAATGTTGTGTTCCATAATAGAGAAGATATGTCTGGCAGTTCTTATGAAATGATGGCCATTTCATACATATTTAACTGTAAAGTAACTATTTATATCACAAATGAAAACAATATTTTACAATCTTCAGAAAAATTTTCATATAACAAAGCACCACAAGATAACTTTAATCTTCTGATAAATAAGGAGCAGCTGTTTCAGCCAATATTTTGTTTAAAGGCATATCAATCAGAAAGCTATTTTGATTGTGATAATGGCTTCAACTTTAATAAATATAATACGACAAGTAATTCTATGTTCGATTTGTATGTTCAGAAGTCGCATTCCGATATCTCTCAATGCAAAATACCAAGAACAAGATCACTTGCAGATGTTTGTAGCAGTAGTGTGATAAATGAATTTAAAACCTTAATAGTTTCTGAAATTGACCAGAGTAATTTATCATCCTTTGATATACAATGTACAGAGTTTACTTTAGAAGAAAAAGAAGAAGAAGAAACTCTGCGTTGTCAAGCATTCAATTATAGTTTACTTAAATATTGTCAAGAATTTCATTTCGAAAAGATGTGTTTGCCAAATTTATTTGAATTTTTAGAATGTCAGACACACCCAGTTGTTGAAAAAAGTAATGTTGAATATCTTTATGTTCTTGATGAAAATGCTGACAGCAAAGATACGATTAGAAATATATTATATAAATTATATCATGATATTGGAATACACTACAGAGTTAATTATTTAGTTGTTGTGGGTGATGGCAAGACCTATGATTTATTGATAAATTTAAAAAATGACCTAAAACATGAATTGGAATGGCTTTTGCCATACCCTGGAGATTGGCATATCTTAAAAAACTTTCAAGGTATAATTATGAAAATATATCTCGATGCTGGGTTAAAAGAGCTTATTGAATTGTTTCACCATGGTGTTTTATCTAAAGTAGTTTGTCAAGCTACTAGCTTTGACAAGACACATGCATTTATATGCCAGGTATGGGAAGCATTTATCAGATTTGAGATACAGTTTTATTTACAACATCATAACGATGATTTTGAAAATTTAGACTTAGATCTTGATTATTTAGTCATTATCATTAATACTTTATATACTAAATTAGGTAAACACTGTCAATTTCAAAACGAGAGTCCTACTAAATTACACGAACTTTATGATAACATGTCAATACATAATAAGTCATTTGAGGATAAGTTTAGTATATTCTTTAACAAGTTATGTGAAAAAAATAGTATTTTGAAGTTTTGGCACAACTTCATTCATGGTGACTGTATGACATATTTTGCATATTATGTAAGTTTACGTCATGGAAATTGGGCATTACGAAACTTTTCCGTGAAGTATATATCAAGACTTACTCAAGTTACAGGATCAACATATTACTCACGACTTTTACCTTAAACTCTTTTAGATATTACTCGATTTCCATCAAGTGTTATTGACCATTTCAAACATGGAGGTTTCAAGATGAATATTTCTGGTAGAAGTTGCCATTCCCAGGGTATTGATGAAGGTCATGAAAGTTGCATCAAAAGGGATGTGAAATCTGTTTTAAATTCATCTTCTCAGTCATCATTATCAACATATGCACATTACATTCCATTCAGAGCTAATACTTTAAAAAAAAATATTGTTTCGGCATAAATGCATCATTAGCAACACCTTTCTCAGCTTGTTTTGCAGAGACATTTGAAAAAAAAGTATTGGTTTTAAAGAAACATTTAACTGAAAAGTCTGTTTTCATGGCTGCAGATTTCAGTGGTGAAACAGAAGGAATTCAGCATCTTTTCACTTGCAAATATGCAGATGCCATACACACTAAGAAACTTCTTTCATTGTTTTCCGATGGAAATGAACATCTTTCGTGTTATATGTTAAAATGTCAGCATGAAAAATTATATGCTTTGCCGAGACAGAAAAGTCAAAAAAATGTTGGTTTTGATAAAAATTTCAACAGGACTATTGGAAAGGTGAAACAAACACTGAGAGAAAAAGAGCTGCAACTAAAGCTATTGCGATTACAAATTGATTGGTCTACTGCAAACAAAGTGGTCTTAAAAAACGATGTTCAGCAGTTTATTACTTTACCTAGGGCTATTGCAAATTCAGATAGGACTCCATACTATAAAAGTGACCAATGCAAGTCTTTGAAATTTTATCGCGACCATTTTGGAGGTGCTTTTTTAACAGCAAACAATCTTGCTTTATATGATTGTGTTGTAATTGATGGCATGGTGCTGGTCTACTCTGCTCCATTGTTCAAAATAACTACGTTTCGTGAGTATGTTTCTTCGTTTTTTGAAAAACATATACGTACATACTTTGATTATGGTATGAAACATGTTCATATTGTCTTTGATGAGCAATCAGGTATTGTAACACCAAAACAACTTTTGAGAAATAACCGGGATACTGCAAGCGCACCAGTTGTGTCCAATTTTACAATTGATGAACATACTGGTTTGCCAAAAGACTGGCATAAATTTCTTTCAGCTAGGATAAATAAAAAAAATTGTAAATTATTTGACGGATGAACTGTTGAATATTGGTCATGCATATCTTAAAGGAGGGCAGACTTTTGTTGTTGGTGGAGGGTTTTTACAGGCTGAAATGGCAAAAATAACTGATGGTGAATCAATATGAGACCTCAGTAAATATAAATCAAATATTCTTGAGGGAGACAGTCTTGTTTGGCTGCATGCTATACTTTCTGAAGGAACACGTATGTTAATATACTCTCCCGATTCTGATATTGTTCATATTGGGTTACCTTTAATCAGTCAATATAAAACTAAAACTTTTACTGTACAACTTGATAAAAATACAGCTGCTTTAAATTTGAACCATTTTATAGAGTTAATCAAAGCTCACTCGAGATTGAAAATGATAAGCCCAACTATTTTACCTGATATAATGCAAAGTATTTTTGTTTGCACTGGCTGTGATTACATCTCTTGTTTTATATACCATGGTAAATTTTCTTTCTTGAAAACAATTTTGAAAGACCCTGAATTGATATCTAGTGGTAAGAAGCCATTTGCTGGAACACTTAAACAGTTTCAGAATGACTGGAATACTGGATTTCTTGCTTTTTTAAGGCAAGTTGGCTCTGAATATTTCTAAAAGTGTGCCAACTATTTCAATGGCGTTATTTCTGAACTTACACCTAGATCCTTATTTCATCACTGTTTAAAGGAGAATAATGACTTAGAAACCTATGTTAAATTCATTGATGTTATAAGAAATGCACTGTTTAAATGTGTTCCTTCAGAAGAACAATATATTCCATCTTTTGAAGCCTTAAAACTTCACTGGTTAAGATGTTGCTACGTTTTGCGTGTCTGGTCACAAGCGGATAAACAACATGTTAACTACCCAGACATTATTGATCATGGATGGTTACTTAATGATGATGTTGTCTCCATTGTATGGGATAGCAAAGAAAACATGGATATAATTGATAACAATGTGAAAATATGGACAAAGGGTTGCTGTTGTAAAATATTTTGCAAAACTAAACGTTGAAATGTCAAAAAGATGGCAATTTCTGTGGTCCTGGCTGTTCGTGTAGTTCTTGTTGTGTTAATAAAAGTATCTCACTTACTGAGATCTCCAATAATCGTGAAGACTTTCATAAAGTGTTAAAATTACATTCATCAGTACCTGGGCAGTCTGAAAAGTATGGTAATGTAATGTCAATATCCCCATTAACACCAAGTCCATTACATTCACTTCATTTGTCATATGATCTTCCATCACCTAACAGTGGTGATTGTCATACCGAAACACCATCTTCTCGTATTAATACTGATGGAGAACAACAAGATTCTGAACATGATGATGATGATGATGATGATGATGGTGATGATAACGATGAAGCATGTGGTGATTATTATATATTTATGGATGATGAAGATGCTTATTTTAATGGATGATGGAAGATGCTATATAAAGATTAATGTTTGAATGTCTTTAAGTAACAAATCAAAAATGTGTAAATTCCACAAAAAATTGATTTTAAGAAATATCCAACTAAGGCCTAAAAAAAATAAGTATGTGGTTCGGGTCACCCGACCCTACCTACGAATACCCGCCGACCCTGACGTTTTTTTGGTCCATTTCGAAAAAAAAATAAAATAAAAATAAAAAAATAAAAAATAAATAAAATAAGAAAAAAATAAAAAAAATAACTAAAAAAAAATAACAATATAAAGTATGTATGTACACAAGTGAAGAAAAAATAGTAAACAATTATAATTACAGTAATTATAGTACATAATTCAGTGCATCTTCTTTGCGTTCATAAAAAAACATCCTTAAAAAAAAAAAAAAAAAATTATCCGACCTAACCTACCTACCAATTTTGAACATGTTACCAGAACCACACAATTTTTTTTAGGCCTAAGTGTGAGCTGGAAGTGAAGGTCCAGGTCATGGAAACATTGACATTTGTATGCCCCTTCTAATATTGGTCACACATTTGGAAGTTTTGCATTTGGGTCTGCTTTCTGTGTTGAAATGGCGTAAAACAGCATACAAACAAACAAACTGTAAAATGTTAAATTTGTTGTTTGTTTTGGCTAATATTCTCATATTGATTTCATGTATTACTTTAAGGTAGTACACTAACATTCATATAAATATTTAATCACCTGTTACCACAAGGTAAAGGTCAAGGTCACACACATACAATGTTTTCGGGTTTAGGTCTGAATTTACTGTTATGTCAAAGTTATATATATATGTATATCTGTTTATGGTCACACAGAACTTTTGCATTTAGATCTGCATTTAATATTCTTCAGCGCAGGGCATAATACTGGGATATCTGACATATCTAGCTTGATAGTTACAAGTAATGATCATATGTATTAACTATGCAAATATCAAATATCAAATCAATTTGTCAAATTATGATGTTTGGAGAAACAACGACAAACTTCTTAAACAAAAGTTCATGCCGCAACAATGCCTGCCTCTCATTGACATTCCTCAACAGGGTTTGACATTAACAGTTGTCCCCTTGTCCTGTGCCATGTAGATTCTACTGGGGACAAGTTAATTGTCCCAGGTGACCTGTCCTACGGACAACTAAATTTTATAAAATGAAATGAATTTTACATCTTTAAAACTTGTGACTGAAAAAATGTCAAAACATTGGTGAGCACATTGCAAATGACAAATAAAATCCATCTTGTTTTCATTGGTGAAATGCCACTGATTGAACGTAATGTCACTTTTATGATTGATCTTGTTTTTTGTATCACTTTTACATGAAGTGCGGGGACAAGTAAATTTGACTGGGGACAAGTGAATTGTGTAAGTTACTTGTCCCATGGACTATGGACAAGTTGCTGAAAAAAGTTAATTTCAATCCCTGCTCAATGTAATAAGTGCATTTTTCCATTGTAAAATATGGTTAGTAAATTACTATAGAAATACATATTATATCAAAATTGCCATAAGTGATCATGCTTAGTGGGGCGGGGGGACGGGTGGTGTCAACGTGGTGTCTACTTGTAGCAGTGAGTTCAGTGTTCTGCTTTATTGTGGTAGCACTACAATACCATGCTATAGGCACAGCATCATACCTCACCCAGTCACATACCGACAAGGTGCTGATCAGTCATAGACCGATTAGTACCATTTGTATATGCCCGTTTGAAAAGCAGGAAATGGTATGAGGTTGTCCGTCTATCCATCCTTCTGTTCGTCCGTAAACAATTGTATATTGAGGACGATAATTTCTAAACCATGACACCCGCACTAATGAAACTTGATTGGTACATGTACATTGCGTTAGGAAAGAGGAGGAACCCTATTGTTTTGGAATGAATGAATGGTGTTTTATGGCACGTCGACACATAAATAGGTCATATTGTGCGCAAAAACCGATGAATCATGAAACAATGAAGTAGTAATTAAAAATAATGTAAACGTATAAAGCTAAAACTATCTACAAATAAAGGATGATATGGTAGCAATATAAATTATGTATATAAAAATAATTATTTATGTAAATCAAGAAATGCCCACCATTGGGCTTGTAAACCAGTTAATGTATATAAGAAAATATTATATTGATTTATATAGTCTGATTTCTTTAAGGAAATCTAAAACAAGACTAAAATCTATAGTATCAAATAACTCTTTCAAAGTATTAACTGTGTAGTATCTTTGTCGCATAGGATCAAAGCCTACACATTCCAGTAAGATATGTTTGACCGTTAACGGTGCAAAACAGGGTATACATTCTGGCAACTGCTCAATAGGTCAAAGGTCACGGTCGTTATGACCTTGTATGCAAATACACCTTCCGCACGAAAATGATAACAACACCCACACTCACCAAACTTCATCGGTACCTGTCCCTAGGTGAGAGAAGGAACCCTATTGTTTCTCGCATCAGTTGCAGGTTCAATTCCCACTTCGAACTTCACTTGTAAGTAAGAAAGTGTCTATTCTGATAGACTGCGAGAGGTATAAGGTACTTGTTCTACCGAGGAAAAATTGTGTGGTCTGCCTTCACCATGACACAACCGACTGTCATCATTTTTTATCCCTAACTTGAATTTCATGCCAATGTATGGATTTTCCTTGAAGTAATGACCAATAGTTCACCGTTGTCATTGTAAATTTTACTGAGTGTAGATGTATATACTTCCGCAGTAAGTGACCTCTAGGTACAGGTGTTGAAATTAACAGAAATTCATTGGTAGATTATAAGTAGCGGTACAGGAAAGGTGTATGGCAACATTCCATGTAACTTTCTCAGTTTTTCCCCAACTAAGGACAGTAGTTATGGTAATGAAGATTGTAGTCTGCCAAGCTGTCATAAATTTTGGGACAGACAAGACACGTGTTCCAGGCAGTCACCATGTAGTAATAGTCCCGTTATTGTTACTTCTTTATGTGTTATGCAATTCCACTAATATTATACAGTATACACAAATGTTATCATAACTCAAAGGACAAAATAAATGCTGAATTTGCTTCTTTGTTATTTATAAAAATATATTACATCTAGTAGATGTATTATAAATCTACACATTGAACATTTTAACATACATGTACTTCATATATTAACAGAACACTAATTCTAAAGGTTTTTTTTTATTTATAAAAGATGTTTTTTTGTAACTGCTAATGGGTGCAAACGTACAAAATATGTCTCATTATAAATTGTTTCTGATATTTTAACTTCATGTGGAATGCAGTACATTTGAAATCTAGTGAGGTTGCAGCAAGAAGAAATACATATATAACAGGTCATGATCATACGTTGTCTTCTGCGCTCCCGTATTAAGATGATCTGCATGTTTTCACATTTATAGTTATATTTCATTTATTTCTTTATGTTCTTTTAACATTTCGTTCTTTTAACATTTCTCAACATTATGTTCATATTCAAGTTAGCAGATGTAGCTGTAGATAGTTGTTAACAGTGAACTTCGGATTTGTGTTTTAAATTGTTTTCAGTAAATTTATTTAACTCAACATTAACAAAATATTTTCAAAATCAACTGTCACTTTCAAGCAAACATTCATCATTAGTACAATAATTTCATTGGCTGAGCACAATGTATTCGAAAAACAGTAAATGAAATGAATATGAAACATGAATTTTATCTTATAACAGATAACTAAACATCAAGAGGACCATGATCTTGATGGTTTATGTAAAAAAGGAATATATACAGTTTAATAACCAGTGTTTTGAGATACGGGAAATATCTCCCGAGCTGCTCCGCACTCGTTCTTATATCGGGGCCATTTCTCTACCTCGGGAGATATTTTCAGTATCTCAAAAACACTGGTTGTTAAACTATATATTACAGAATTTAAAATGACATTTTATTTAATATTTCTAATGATTCACGCCTTTTTACAAGAGTTTGCACGAGAACGCCAAGACAACGTTACGTCATACAAACAAAACAAGTGGAACCGGAACTCTTAAGTTAATTTCCGTAATCGGTATTACCTAGTGGCGGAATCTTAGGACGACGTCCGTAAAACAATCGGAACGTCATTTGGCGTTCCCGCCACTGACGGAAAAGGCCGAGCAATGTTCCGTACTGCGAAATAACTCCCACTGGGAGATATTTCGCAGTGAGAGCAAACGAGTAGATATAGCTTTTCTATTCCCAGTATTTCCTATACAAATCATAGACAAATATGTAATATAAAACAATATTTGTATCCTTGGTATAAAAGAAATGACCAAAAGTTATAATTAAATTTGTAAACCAGAATAAACATACGACTATTAACATGCATATATCGGTGAATTGATACACAGTTAAGACATTAAAATGCTTTTTTTTTTAATTTGAGCCAAAAAAGACATAGAAATGATATCTCAAATCATGTACGGGTCTTTGCTGAACATTTGCAAACCTGTATTAAATAGCGACAGACATAGTCAGTGTCGAATGCAATGCATACACTTTACACCTATATATCCTTGGGTATTTTGCCATTTTCTTTAATTCTGTATCGTTATTCATTCAAATTTAAAACTGTTTCAATCTGAACTTAATTGTTTACAGGTGCCTCTATCTAGTGAAAAGGGCATTCAGAAATTTCGTTGTGCATTGTATATCATTTATTGTGAAGCCTGTTTACGGATCTCCACTTAGCGATCACAATGTCGTCCGGGTGTAGGGTGTATGTGTGTCACTTATCCATCCGTTCATCAGTCCGTTCGTCCATGCGTTCAATTTTTATTTCTTAATACCTTCTTCATTAATTGCAGTAATTTCAACAAACTCCACCAAAATCTTCATTATATGAATCCAACAACACATGCACAATTTAAGGTCGATGTGACCTACTTTCGACGAAATATAGGTCACGTCCTTTCTCTACGACATGCATATGTTGCCTTTTTCTTGCAGGATTTTCACCAAATTTCATCAGAATGTTCCTTATATGCATCTAACATAATGTGCAAAATTTCGGGTCGCTGAGACCAAATTTTGACGAAATATAGCTCATGTCCTGTCTCCGCTATGACATACATCCCTCACTGTTAATGACATTAATTTATTATCTCTTGGGATTGACATTGGTGTTGGTGAAATCAAAAGTCTTGACCTTTATAATAGGGCTGGACATGTAGGTCGTGTCCTTTTAGTTATTAAAACCTTTTCACGTTTTAATACTGACCCCTAGGCCATTTACGATATAATTTATCCTGAAGTATATATATATTTATTTATTTTCGCTTTTAATGCAGCATGTTTTCAATGATATATAAATTATAACATTACGATGCCTATTCCATTGTTCAGCATCAATTATCAACTCTGGTCCACTTTTTCTTTTTTTACAGTATAGAATTCATTAACAATCACATGTATTGTTGTAAAGCTCATGTAATAAGTAATGACTTTGTAAACTGTGTCGTTCTGTTACATGTTGTACCTTTTCGAAGCAGCTAAGCAGTTCTGGAGGTGGGAAAGTTCTAGGCCCATTCTGCATATTGTTATTTCTGGTAGACACTCTGAGCCCAGAATGTTTATTCCTGTTAGTGGCATATCACATTTTTTGTTGGTGTGGCGTGAAACTAAATTTTAATTCATGCCTTGTCGGATAGTTTGAAAAGCTGTTGAATTGATAATGTTATCTTATATAATGTGTATACATATATATGTAAATTGGGTGTCCCGGCTCAGAGATCTCGCTTCGCTCGATCCTGATCCGGTAACACCCAATTTACATATATATGTATTTGTGAAACTGATGAGAAAGTATGGGTTGAACAACCCATACTTTATTTTATATAATTTATAAATATCATATAAAAATATTTATTTAATACAAAACAATTTTATTGATTTTTTTTGTCCACATATTCTAGTTAGAACTATATAACCCCAACTCCTTGTTTTTATTTTTATATTTTTTAATTTTCAAAATCTACCTCAAACCTCAATACCTCTTAATTTTAAACACTCCAAATTATACATATTTTCACCCCAAACACTATAGTATTTTCTAACCGCTCTTGCACCACAACCAACACAAACATGATACTTTGCAAATGTACCTTTTTTTACAAATTAGACAAGGTACTACACGACTTGTTTTTAATCTATACTTATGCAAACTGCAATAATCTGAATCTTGCGTTGATTTGAGTGTGCATGGATTATGCGACCCAACTTTAAGAAACTTGCAAATGTTGATATCCATTATTTTACATACTTATTTTTTCTACTTAATAAAAAAGTTTTAATATGTAATAACAAAAGAAGTATGAGCAACGAAGAGACTATAAAAAATTTAATATCTCTGTTCAGAGAGGGTGTGATAGATAAGGAAACATTATCCCACGGTATAAAAGCAGTGGAAATTTCAAGGTCGGAAGCTTTGAAATTAAAAACTAAATCGTAAGCTAAATCAGAAGCTCCGAAATTGGAAGATAAGTCTACATCATTTGAAAATTGGCGCAAGAGGCGTCATGCCAAGAAAGAACGCGCACGAAAAAAACGTAAGTTGCAACAAGCTGAGAAGAAGGTTCTGGATGAGAAGAAGGCTTTATCACAAATCATAACCGAAGATACAACCGAATTAAAACTAGTTGACAAACCAATATGTGGTTATTTCAAAGCATATGAAATATCCGCTCGCAAATATAAAGATCCTTTAAAACTACTCCGTGATAAAAAATCTATTATCAGGGAACAAATAATCAAGGAGCTGAAAAATATGAAAGGAATAAAATTCCAGTTAGGTCTTACCGTAGAATTATTCAAAGATGATGGTGAGATAAAAAAATATACCACTGCAGTTCTGCATAGTGAACAGAATACACTTTTATCTTCTGAGCGATTAGACGAGTTGTATGAAAAATCATCTTCTGACATACAAGAAAGTTTGGAAAGATTTACAAACACAGCATCAGGATTAGAAGTTGATTACTGTGTTACACTTTATTTGAATTTTGCAAAGTATGAGCCACTAAAAGGCTCATCATATATTATTTTGCCCAAAGTAATATCAAACAAGAAAGCAGTTATAAATGTGAAGAATTATGATGATAAATGTTTACTTCATGCTATAAATGCAGCTCTGCATCCAGCCAAAAAGAATTCTGATAGAGTATCAAGTTATCCTAGCGTAGACTTTTTGAAAACGGAGGGGGTTGATTTTCCAACTCCAGTCCCGCAGATAACCAAAGTAGAAAATCAAAACAATCTTGCTATCAATGTTTATGGATTTACTGCATCAGAAAAACATAATAATGTATCTATTTTTCCATACAGAATATCAGAGCAGCCGAATCACATAGAAAGAATTAATTTGCTGTTAGTTTCTGAAGATGTTGAAGTTGAAGAAGAGAAAGAAGATGATCCCAACAACGAAGAAGGAATCATAGATGATAATTACAACCCCGATGATTTTGTTAATATTACTCAACAAAAACCAAAAGAAACAAAATATCATTACTGCATCATTAAAAATTTAAACAAGCTACTTTACAGCCAAAACAAACATCATGGTAAAACTCATTTCTGTGATCGTTGTCTTTATGGTTACTCTGGAGCAAATCTACTCACCAAGCACAAAGAAGACTGCGACGGTATTAATAAAAACTCTTGCCGAATTGAAATGCCAAAAAAGGTGCAATCACCCAATTCAAAAATTATCAAAATCAGATGCCTGTACCTTATGTGATATATGCTGACTTTGAAAGTATAATCAAACCCCAATCTTGCAAATTTGGGAAGAAATCAGAAATAACAAGTGTGCACGAAGCTTGTGGATCTGAATATCAAGTTATCAGGTATGATGGTAAAGCATCTAATCCTGCTATTTACAGAGGTGAAGATACAGTTGAAACATTTTTAAATTGGTTGGAATGTGAAAAGACCAACATTAATAATATATTTTCTCACCCAAAACCAATAATCATGACACCAAAGGATGAAACAAAGTATGAAAAAGCAATACACTGCTGGATATGCAAAAAGAGAATAACTGATGGTGAGAATTGTAAGGTAAAAGACCATTGTCATTTCACAGGAAAATACAGAGGTGCAGCACATAAAAATTGCAACCTGAAATTAAAAATAATCCCAGGCAAAACACCTATCCCTGTTGTATTTCACAACCTCAAATGATATGATAGTCATTTGATCATGCAAAAAATACATACAATGAAAGGTAATATTACTTGCATCCCAAACAATGCTGAAAAGTACATATCATTCAGCGCTGGCCAACTTAAATTCTTAGATAGTTATCAATTTATGGGTATGCCTCTTGCAAGTTTGGTTGATGCAACAGCTGCACGTGATTTTGAAATTACCAAAGATCAGTTCAAGCAAGCAAATTTACCTATGCGAAAAGTTATTTATCCTGATGGTTATATGGACAGCGTGGAAACAGAATTACCACCGCTAGAAATGTTTCGTAGTAGTTTCTTAGAGGAAGAGATGAAGGACAAAGAAACTATCTTTGCAGATTATTACGAATATTTGCAAACAGTATGGGAAGAGTTCAACTGTAAACATATGCAAGATTATTACAAACTATCTCTTGAGCCTGCATTCTTGCGAAAAGGTGTTTATCCGTATGAATACATGGATAGCATGGAAAGATTTAATGAAACAGAATTACCGCCCATAGAAAAGTTTTACAGTAGTTTGGCAGATGAAAGTATATCCCAAAAAGATTATGAGTATGCTCAGCAAATATGGAAAAAGTTCAACTGTAAAACTCTTGGAGTTTATCATGATTTATATTTGAAAGAGGATGTAACTTTGCTGGCAGATGTGTTTCAAACTTTCAGAAGAACATGCATGAATTCATACGGACTTGATCCTTTACATTATTATACGGCCCCCGGATTATCTTGGGATGCATTACTTCAATATTCAGGAATAGAATTGGAACTTTTGACAGATATTGATATGCACTTATTCATAGAAAAGGGAATGCGAGGTGGAATTAGCATGGTATCGAAACGACATGCTAAAGCAAATAATCCATATGTAGCTGATTATGATCCTGATGACAAAAAGAATTTCTTAATGTATTATGATGCAAATAATCTCTATGGATGGGCAATGAGTCAACCACTTCCGTATTCCGGTTTTGTTTGGAAAAAGAAAAACAAACGTGGTTATTTTTCCAAACCGAAAGCTGGTAAAGGACAAATGCTCGAAGTTGATTCAGAATACCCAAAAGAGCTTCATGATGCTCATAATAATTATCCACTTGCGCCAGAGAAGTTAGTAGTAAAAAAAGAATTGCTGTCTCCTTACCAAACAGAATTGCTAGAGAAAAACATTCTGACAGAACAACTAGTTCCGAATCTGATGGATAAGAAAAAGTATGTAATACATTATACAAATTTAGAGTTGTACTTATCTTTGGGCATGAAGCTGAAAAAAGTACATAGAGTAATAGAATTCAATAAGACGCCTTGGATGGCCGGATATATAAATCTGAATACAGAATTCAGAAAAAATGCCAAATCACAGTTTGAAAAAGACTTTTACAAACTTATGAACAACTCCGTATTTGGTAAAACAATGGAGAATCTGCGAAAGCGAACTGATATAAAATTAGTTCGAACTGATGGATCTGAGAACGAGAGGATAAGAAAAATAATAGCCAAACCAAACTTTAATCGGCGCATAAAATTTTCCGATAACTTATCAGCAGTGCATGTAAATAAAACAAAACTAACACTAAACAAACTAATTTATGTTGGAATGTCAGTTTTAGATTTGTCAAAGTATATGATGTATGATTGGTATTACAACACACTGAAAAAAAGATATGGGAGCGATTGTGATTTATTATACACAGATACTGACAGCTTGCTCGTAGATATAAAAACGGAAGATGCATACAAAGATATGGATGAGATGAAAGATGAATATGATCTGAGTGATTATCCTGAAAAACATCCAATGCATAATGATACAAATAAAAAAGTAGTAGGCAAGATGAAAGATGAATGCAACGGTGTTGCTATAGATGAATACATTGGATTGAGGCCCAAGTTATATTCTATTCTGGTATCCAATGAAAAGCTTATCAAGAAAGCAAAGGGTGTAAAAAAATATGTACTTGCCAAACATATTAACTTTGAAAACTACAAAGATGCATTATTCAACAAGAAGAAATATACTCATGAAATGAATATGCTACGATCGGTAAAGCATGAAATATACGGCATAACAGTAAACAAAGTTACTTTGTCACCTTTCTACTCTAAAAGATACCTTCGAGAAGATGGAATTACAACTGATGCATATGGTTTCTATAAAAACTGATGAATTTGGGTATCAGCAGGAACAATAAGTAATTCTTCTTTGACAAATCCTCTCTGCGGCGCTGGTGCTTTCAAATAATAAACTCTTATGCCTTGCGTCACCATATAACTTTTAATCTTGTGAATATCTACACTCCACATTGGATCAGTTGCTCTGCGTCTTCCACCTTCTTGTTCCCCGGGTTGATATAAATATCTTACACTTGCATTCATACAGATAGGATCATCTTTTAATATTTTTGTTTCAACAGGAGGAGGCTTTTTTGTCTCCGCATTTATGGCTTTAACAACTTCTGGTAATCTCTTTACCCATTCTCTATTAAGTTTTTGGGAATCTATTTCCTTAGCATACTGATAGCCAAACAATCTTTCAGCTAATGTTCTGTTAAATCTTTCAACTAAAGCTTGGTCTCTGTGTATTTCTGTTCTGCCCCGTCTGATATTTACTTTGTGTTTTGCCATCAACTGTGATACTGCACCCATAAATTCTCTGCCTGGATCCACTTGTAATAACTTTGGATATTTCAAATGCCGACTGTATATATTTTCAAATGCTTTAGCAACTTCTTTGCTATCCTTGGAAGTCAGTGGCTCTGCTTCTTTGTATCTACTTGCAATATCAACCACAGTCAATGCATATTTATATGTCTTGCGCCCACGACCAATCCCAAAAGTATCATGCGGCAGAAATAATAAATCAGCTTGATGCACTCCATTCTTAGTAGAAACATCAAACCTAGGTCTAACTATTTTCTTTGGCGCAGGTAAATAAATCTGCCACACAGCTTGTTTCTTTAAAAATTCTAATGCCATTTTTTCACTGACACCAGCCTCTTTTGCTAATTTTTTAACTGCTGTGTAACCTCTCCAAAATCCTTGTGGGCTGTAATAAATCTTTTCCATTTTTTTCTACTAAAGATTAAACTTTATATAACTATAAAGAAAAAATGGAAATCACAACTGCACAATTTGATGAACTGCTTGAAGAGCAAAATCAAAATAGCACAAAGAAATGGACAGACTTGGAAGTAAATAAAATATACACTATTACAGATACGAAAATAGTAGAAACTGAATATGGTCCATCCATGGTATTGACATTATTAGACAACGGTGAAGTATGGGCGCCTGGTCATCTCAAAGATAAATTAGAGAAGAGTGCTAAACCACCATATTATATGCGACCACTTGGATTGAAGCCATGTAAGAATAACAAAAAATATAGGTATCACGCATATGACTTAGTCTTTTCAAAGTAAACATATTTAGTCATTTCAAATCCAAAAAAGTCTAAAGTAATTATAGTTTTAAACTTTTTTTTTTTATGAACTCAATTTATACGCCACAAATCCAGTTGCAGCCATGCCCACCACAATAAACGTAATTTCTCTATTCTGTTGATTCGGAGATGGTGTATAAAAATCACTCAACTTAGGCTCCGGTTCCAAAAGTAAATGTTTACCAGTTATATAATAATACTGCTTCATAGCCTGGTCTACATCATCAAAGGTCTGCTCTGCATGATGCTCCTTTTGCAGTTGTTTATTAATAAAATCTAATCTCTCTGTTCTTTTTTTATTCCACTCCACTTGTGCTGCGTTTAATTGTTCCACTGCTTTGTCATGCCTTTGTCTTTCCTCATCTGAATGACTTCCCATTTTCGAAAAGAAATAATTTGAACCGCTAAACGCCAATGCATTTGTTAATGCGCCACCTATCATCATTGCTACTGCACTTGCCATTTTTTTTATATATATATTTTTTAAAATTATTTCATAATATCCGCAGGAATAATACCTTGCTTAATCAGCATATCTTTTGTAGCCATTGCTAACATTATATCCACAGACAGCATCCCAACATTTTCTATATTAAAATCCACTTTAGGTGCTGGTCTTTTTAGTAGTTTTTTGCCAATCTCAGAATATCCAACAGTTAGAAGTGTTTCCACTCCTGCATGATACATCATATTTACAATTTGTTTTCCGTCAATACTTGCTGCCATTTTTTTTATATGATTATTTTTTTAAAATAAATTATTAAAAATCAAACGGGTCTTTTGGTACAACATGAACAGGTTGCACAGTTACAGGTTGCGTAGCAGATTTTTTGTTATAAATATACAAACCCAACCCAGCAATGCCTAATAAAACCAGACACGGTGGAATATAATTTTTGTATACGTTTATTTTGATTTTTTCTGGTTCTTCTTCACCTATTGTTATTTTTGTTATTTGATTTGCAGTATCTTGCTTTGCAGCATTTTGATTTGTAACATCTTGAAGCAAACGCTTTGCCTTTCTTTGCCGCTGCTCCTTTTTTCCAGCTTCTATTCATTTTGGATTTTTTACTTTTTGTTGTTCAACAGGTTGTGTAACAACAGGTATAACTTCACTCTCTTGGTTCTCCATTTATATTATCTATAATTTTATTTTTATTAAAATCAATATGTTTAACAGTTGTCAGTATTGCTGTAAATGGTGCTAAGCACATTCCATACCTGTAATACAACTCACAACAAGCACTTGTCAAAGCATGATTAATAAATGGGTCTTCTTCCAAATCTTCTATCAGCTTTGGTGGACTGGTTACATTAAAATATTTTGATACTCCCATCACATACAAGTTAATAAAAGAATTGCCTAAAGTTTTAATCATGCTTGCCCCAAGCCTTGCTTCATATCTGCAGTAAAGATTGTTAATTTCATCCGGGGGCATGCTATCTATGTTTGTGAGTTGTATGTCCTTACCCAAATATTGACGACTACCACCGCCAGCCACTATGGCTGATAATCTTTCTTTTTTTGTTTCTTGTTGCTTTGATTCATCTGGTTCCGTCTGTTCCGATATATTTTGTAATAGTTCTTCCGCATTCATTTTTATATTATTAATCTTATTTTTTATCTTGAAATAAATATAAAATACAAAACAACTAGCTGCGATATTCATGCAACTAGTAATTGTTAGTAGTGTTAATAGCATTGTTATTAACATTGCTATTTTTTCTATTAACATTATTAATTTGCTGCAAGCATTGCTATTAACATTGCTACTTTGCTATGAGCAATGCTATTAGCAATACTATATTCATGGTCAGTATTGCTATTAACATTGCTACTTTGCTGTTAGTATTACTATTAGCAACAGTTGTAAAAAAAGGTATTATACCTGCGTGGAATAAATATATTTTGTAAAAAATAATATATAAGAAAAAATGGATTTGAAAATAACAGACGGTGAGAATAGTGATTATAATAAAAATAAAATAGCACTGGATGTTATGACAAGAGATGACGTAAAATGTTGTATATGTGTTTCAGAAAGTGATTTTTTACAAACGTACGAAAAAGGTGCACAGGAAACACCTGTAATTTCTGTGACAAAGGATGGCGTAGAATATTTTATATGTGAGCCAAGAGGGTATGTTTTACAAGCCCCGGAAAACATGAGTAGTGCTGTTGTACCAATATTGGCTAGTGTATTGAGTGCATGGGTTATATGGGACCCTCTAGTTTTTATTTTTAAAAAAAATATTCAACCCAATAACCAGTTGGTTGGTCAGTCCTCAAAATTAACTTCGAATATTTAGTCTTAGCTAAAGCTTTTCTTATTCTGGTTCTCTCCTCCAAAGTCGGAATAACATCATTCTCTCTCAAACAATTTTCATAACTATCTCTGTCCTTGGTGTAAAATATACACAACCATTTTGCTTGCTCTCTCAAATCTTTCAATACAGAATTATATCTCTGTGAAATGACCCACACTGATTGTTTGGCGTGGCGACCAGAGAATGCCAACTCTGACAACATATCTTTTTTTTTTGTTAATTCTTTTGTGGCTGAGCAATCGTCAATAATGTATAATGTGGGCTGGCCAGCATATTGTTTGAAAAAGAAACGCAACAGTTCTTGTAGCATTTCTTTACCATTGCTAACAGGATTGACAATTATTATTTTTTTATCTTTAGGGTTTTTTACATCTCCTATCCAGGATCTATTTTTATAAGCCTCGTTCCACTCTATGGTTGGACATAATATAATTATATGTTTAAAAACTCCAACATACTCTTGTTCAAGTATGTCAAGAACAAACTCTGTTTTACCACAGCCTGTCTGACCACAAATAATGGCACTGTGTGAATATTTAGGATATTTTTGTTGCAAACTAGTATCCTGCTTCTTTGAATCTTCCATCTTCGAAATTGATTTGCGCATCTTGTATTATATATATATAAATATTTAAAGTTTGATCTGCATCTGCTTTTTTATTTATTAGTATCGTTATACCTTCACTGCCGTTTTCTATTCTTCTTCCACTGCCGTGTAATAAATTGTCCTCACATGTTCTAAGGTCAAGCCACAAAGCATATGATTTTGTCAAATAGGTCTCAAGAGAAACATTGGTAAAGTATAAGTCTCTTGCTACTATTTCTGTCTCTTTGTTTCTTTTTGATGTCAAGGCAAAATATTTGTTGATTTCATCCCAATGTTGATATGCCTTCATGCCCTGACTATACAACTGATTTGGTACTCCCTCTATTGTCATTTCAACCTTTTCAATCTTTGGGTTGTAAAAGGATTCTGTGTCTGTTCTTTCTGGGTCTTCAACCAGCATTAAAATATCTTTCATGCTCCGTGCTGGTACATTAATGTTGATGTTCCAAAGAGTATCAGATTTGTTTGCTATTATTTTTCTATGTCGCAAGATACGATCATACATAAATGACATCTTACCATTGATTTGCTGTCTTATTTGTCTGGATAATTCAACATCACTAACCGTATCAAATTCCAAGCAGATATTTTTTATTACATAATATGCATCAGCATCACTGCTTTTGATAACTTTGTTATAATCGTTAAACGTTAATTCATATTTTAACCTATCACCAAGCCCCGCTTGGTAAAATGGCATATGACTTTCTAACATTTCAAAGTCCAGTGGAATACAAAATCTATTTCCATAAGCTGCTGCTATAGCTTCATCTTTGGTGTCTGCGGAAGCATCTCCCGCACCAACTCTATGTTTTAGCATGTTTGCTTTACCAATACCTTGGTAAGCTATGTTTAATCTTTCGGTAGGGCTTTTCCATAAATCTACATAACAATGATATATATCACTGTCATCTATTGACATGACTTCGTTGCCACTTATTCTTATTGTCATTTTTTTCACAATTGTTCTACCCAGATTTTGGTATAGAGTAGCGTTGGGGTCTGTTCTGCTTTTAAGTTCTATTTCAAAGGCAAGACGAGCAGTACTTGGAACTATCACATCATTAGTACTTAGATTTGGAAATCTCACAAGCAGTTGCTGGTTTTGGTCTATTGTTGATGGATTATTAGTTATTACTACACTAGTGCGGATGCCTTTGGCACCATGAGGTTCTCTTAGTTTTCTATGAGGGCTGAGTTTGTTTCCGTAAGCCGACATTGTTTTTATTTTTTAAATATATTTTTAAAAATTAAATAAAATAAACAATGACTGAAGGAGGATTTGAATTTGAGAATCCCACATACGATCAAGATGATTATGATGAATACTTTGAGGATGATATACCTATGGTGCCTGATTATCCTGTTCTAAGAAGTCTTCTTGATGAAAGCGATCGTCTTGCTGGCCTTCGGGGGGAAGTAAGAGAATCCGAACTTGAAGCACACAAAAAAAATCTTGTAAAATCCTTTTATAATGAAAAAGGAAAACGATATAAGATGGCACCTGACAAAATGGATTATGACCAGTTTGTGGTATCAGATGATGGTAAAACATTATACTGGATTGTTGGTGATAGGGAAATAAGAATAACTGCCAAGCAAGGTAATGCAACATTTCTTTCCCTTGGTTCTTTGGCAAATGAATATAACAGGATTATTGGCTCTGGGGGAACAAGGGCGATAAGACAATTTTTGAATTTGCCGGAGTATGACAGTAAAACAAAAGTATCACAAAAATTTAGACAAGTATTGGAGAGCACAAGAAACGATTTACCAGATAATGTGGATGCTATCCCATTACAAGATTTATCAAGTGTTGCGAATGACACAGCACAGTCAATGGAAAGTGCTCTTTATGACGGGGATGTGATTGAGCGTCCTGATGCTGAAACACAAACAAATATAGACAGGCGTGAAATGGATGGAATAGTAAAAGCGATGACAACTGTCAAGGAAGAACTTACCAATAACGTAGCAAAACTCACACAACTTGATAAAGACATAACAAGAGAAAAACAAAAGTTAGAACAAGCTAAGACTGATAATGATGAATTCCAGATAAAAAGAATTAGCGATCGCATCAAAGACCTTGAAGTTGAAAGAGGTGCACGAATGGATGTCATCAATGAAAACAGAGAAGCTTTTCGTAACCAAGTAAGCAGGATAAAAGAAACAATAAACAAAATGTTAAACGAGGATACAACTCTTGGTGAGAGGATTAAAACCTTGTTTAGGGAGCAAGGTATTACTATTGTTAGTATTTTGACTGCGTTTGGTATGATTCTTGGGGTGATAAGTAATTCTATTATTCCCACATCAAGTGCTGCTCCAACTCCAACTCCAACTCCAACTCCAAAGCCTGATCCATCAAGTGTAAACGACTGGATAAAAAAACAACTACTTAATCTTGGTAAACTTCTTGCCAACCTAGCTGGTAAAGATGCTGCAGCACTTCCAGGAGTTATTGGTGCAATAGTATCATGGCTTTTATCTGCAACAGGTAATGTTATTAATTGGCTTGGTAACAATCTATGGGCTTTGCTTGTGTTTGTTTCCGGGTTGTTGTATGTGGCAGCCAAAGATTGGTTTAGTAAATCTCGTAAATAAGTAATGCAGCAAGACCTATTACTATAGTACCAACAATTATGGTTGTTTTGTTATCTTCGTGTTCAATCGCTATTTTTTGTATTTCTGGTGAGTTATGCTCCACAGTTTTATGTATTGATGATTTATCAAAGTCAGAATGTTCCGGTAAAAATTTCTTTGTTGTGGTGCCTTGAAAAGGTTGAATATTTTTTGGTGGCACTGGTTTTACATTTACATCATTGTTCAATCCTAATGCTTGTGCATCGGTTGCTATTACAATTTCATTATTGTAGTCTTGTATTGTTCCAATTCTTAATTCCATGTCACTCGGAGACATGTACAATCCACTTCCATAGACAAAATTTACTTTACTTCTTGCATATTTTAGGGTGTTTTCATATCTTGAAATTTGACTGGGCAAGTCGATGGGGCTATTTATTGCGTCCTCTACATTTTCTAAAAATTGTTTTTGTGCATCAAATGCTGTTCCAGTTCCAAGTATATCTGTTCTTGTTTGTGATTGTGAGCCAAGGATTGCCCAGCAGTATGTTCTTATGCTGTCATTGATTCTTTCTACTCCAGCTCTTGTAAATCCAGATGAATCATCTAGTATAAAAGTAGACCAACTATTGTCAGCCTCAGATCCTTGTGCAATGTAATCAATGTGGTATGTTTTATCACTCTCATAGACTGTAAAACTCATCGTTTTGTTGTCGTATACAGTATTTACCAAAGGATGATAACCAATATGTGTCCAGTAATTGTAAATTGTTCCTAGACCATTATTATAGCTTTGTTTCTGTCTCCAGTCTGAATATAAATCAACGTTAAACTCCTTACATATTCTCTCGTATGCGTTTCGGTTATATGTGTTATTAAACGCATTCCAATTTGAGTCTTGAGGCATTGCTACACTCATCTCAAATAATATTTTTCTAACTTGGTAATAGACATGAAATCGAAATAACGAACCAACCAGAGTATCAGCTTTTGGATGATTGTTAAAATCAATGCCACATCCAGTTGTCGCACACCAAATAGCAAAGTTTAACTGGTTTTGCCAAAATAACATCCAATCTGTTCCCCATCGTTGGACTATAGCATCTGATTTGACGTATGGGAGTTTGTATTTTTCAAAGACATTTGAAAATGATGCTTTAAAGCCTTTACCGTTGGATGTAATGACTATGTTTTGATTTATTATATCTATCACTTTCTTGCTAAAAGTATTTGAATATTGAGCATCCGGGTTATATTTGAATTCTTTAGAAATCATTTTTATTTTGTATTTTTATATATATATATTAAAAAAAAATGTTTCATACAATTTCAAACATAAACAACTCTATTAACTTACAACAGTATATCGATAATAGAGATGGAACTAAGCGCGTCGGATTAAAAAGTTTTATATAGACTATCGGTTGGTATAATATTATTCATTAAACCATAAAGACACGAAACCCAGATAAAATAGAACATTTAGCAGGTGGACTCTATAACTTTCAAGACTTGGTAAGAAAGTTTAATGTGCTAAATATAAAGATTATCCTGGACAATAATGTCCTAATTGGTGTAGCCTTTTTAAATACGCCAATAAATACACGAATGTCAAGCGGTCTTTCAAAAATGTTGGGATTCAAGGACAGAAAATGGTTGACAGGTACTAATATAGCGGATTACCCAATGGATTTAGCTCCTTGCAAACAGCTATATGTTCATCTGAAACAAGTTAATACGAGTAGTAATTATTTCAATGGTGCACCAATCACTATTATAGGTGTTGTGCCTGTAGTAAATAAGAAGTTTGGAGATATAGTATATACAAGTTTTTATCCTGAATATCACTGTCTTATGAATGGTGCAATTACTGAATTGAAAATAGAAGTCAGAGATGAGTATGGCAACACAATAGATAATCACGGTTTGCCTATGAGTTGTGTTTTAGAAATTATTTAAAAAATATATTTTTATAAAAAAAACAATGAGTATATATGGACCAACAAGACCTAGAAAAAGAGACGAATTAGAGCTTTTAATAAATGATGTTCAAATTTTATATAGGCAAATTGTGCCTTTTGTTGACCAGTTTAATCATTTAAAAAAAAGAGTTGATAATCTTAAATATGGGATTATAACAATATTTGCAGAGGCTAAGGGCCCACTTGTATCAAACAGAATACTCTCATTTGGTAACGGCGGGGCAGAAAAAAATGTGGGGCATGTAATGACACGCCGTGGACGGATTATGGGAATAGGTTTAGCATGTGAACGATTAGTTGGTGACGTATCTGTAATAGTTTCTGTCAATGGTGTTGAACAACCAAATTATGGCATAACGCTTCACATCATTCCACGCAATCATGATAACTTTGATAAAGCTTTAGAAATTGGTGCTGGTTCTCTTGTTAACTTTGTATGCAAGATTGCCAACTACAGCTATAAATACGGTGGCATCATTATTAATTGAATTAATTTAATTTTTTATTTATTAATAAAAAATGAAGCAACCAACGGCACCAAGTATATATCCTGATTTGTCAGTTGAAAACGGACAAAATTATAGATTATAAAAGATTTCAGAAATTGAAAAAAAGTTAATTACAGAACGAGATATACGTCAGTTACTTTATAAAAAATATGAACGTGGTATTAATATAACAGATGGAATTGACACTACCTTGATATCTGCAGGTGTTATTATGGCCGGGATTGGATTTGTTATTCCAGTTTTGTTACCTTTGGAAATAGCAGCAATAGTATGTGGAGCTACAGGTGTTTGTGTTAATTTTATCAGACGCAAGCTTAATGTAAAAGCTCAAAAACATCATGAAAAAAAAACTTTGGCAGAGGCTAAGTAAAATAGTATAAAGCAGTTAATATCAAAAGCGTTGAGTGATGCACAAATATCTGATCAAGAGTTTAAGATGATTTTAGATAAGTTAGATAAATATTATAGTTTAAAAGAAGACACCAAACAAAAAAAGGCTAAAATAAGTGAAGCTCAAAAAAAAGAACTAGTGGAACAGGGAAGAAAAGAAGCAATGGCAACATTACAAAAAAGTCTAAAAAGTGTGTAATAAATTGTTTTAGTAATGTGTATGAGTACGATCCACCACCTTTGTATTCAAGGTCAGAAAATTGTTAATTGAATGTAATTTTGATAACAAATCGACAAATTTGTTTTGTATTAAATAAACATTTTATAATTTTGATAACTTGTTAAAAAATTTAAACTTGCAATCTTCACTACCCCTATTTTAAAAAAGTTTAAATAAATCAAGTAAATCAGCATTTCATGCTGATTGTAAATATACATATATATGTAAATTGGGTGTTACCGGATCAGGATCGAGCGAAGCGAGATCTCTGAGCCGGGACACCCAATTTACATATATATTATACACTGGACACACAGGAGTGACACATAGGCGAGTGTCTTGGTAAAGGACACACTGAAGAAACCAAGCAGTGCTGCAGCGACTCGAACATGTGGTTTGCACATTTGGTGTCTACCGTGTTCTCCACTGCACGACTACAGCCCCTTAAATAATAAATGTGGTGAAATGTCTTGTGACATGTTAAAAAGATTAATAATGACATAAATTATATTTTTCGTTATCTTCAGGAAAAGACGTTCACTGCTTTGATAGAAGATTTACCACGTGTAACGGCTGTGTTGGTTTCAAGACTACTATAATTGGGACCTCCCACCTGCTTTATAGTCTCTATTGTCCAGACACACTCAAGCTGACTGCGAGCGCGAGCGAGTGTCTGGACGTCGTAGTTCATTAAAATGTTTGACCGATAGACGGCGACAAACGTCAAAACTGACTACGACGTGACGTCATTTTGACCTCAAAAGAAAGTGCATGTTGTATTACGCGCAACATTAATTCCAATGGGATGTGCGTACGTCCTTATTAAATATACAATAAATGTCGTTGACGTAGGGGTTGATTCCCATAGATTCCCGTAACAAACTGAAGTTGAGCAATCAGCGGACGGTGATTTTTTTTTTCCACACCTCGTTTTGATGTCACAAATTGTAAAGAAGCTTTACTCCAGACCATCTATGGACTTCTTTGAGAGAAGTATCGCGAGAGGTCTGGATAATCGAGACTACCTGCTTTAAGGAATTACTTTCAATTCACAATTGTAATTTTAATAAACCTGTATTATATTAGACACCACCTATAGATGCTAAGAGGTCACTTTTTCACTTCACTTCTCACCTCACAAAACAAACTATTATACTCCACCTTAAAACAAAGTTTAGGTCGGTATACTGGATTCAGTCTATCCATCTGTAAACGCTGTCCGCTGTTTAACTCTTCAAGATGTGTAGCCACATGCATGAAACTTCACATGAAGACTGTCAATGGTGAGACGATGACCCCTATACACTTTGGGGTGAATATCTTTAAGGTTTGGCTTTCCACGACTCGATCATGAAAGCGCCTGTCAATTGTATTACTGTTCAAGATTAATAGATCTATACTCATGACACTTCACATGTACATTTCCACGTTCCTATCACGGTATATCAGTCGGTCCTTATGGATGGATGGATGACGGTTTGGAATTTGTTTTATTTAATCACTTTTCAACTGTTCTTTTCAACAGTAATAATTGATGAGCAATTTTAGTGGGTGTTTCGTGACAAATATACTTTTTCATTTAGACCCAGTTGACCCAGGGCGAAAGACATAGTGATAGTCTATCATTACCATAGGAGGTATAATTCCCCTGATGAGACCTGCAGTCACTCAATAACATTGTTTTCAATTTAAATGGGAATCAAGAACATAATAATCATTTCAAATAATCATCTTTTTCTCCATTTTTGTCATATTTGGCTCATCACCATTCCTCATTTCAACACTTTTGGCCCGAACCTGTTAAAGGCATTTAAAACACCATTCGTTCGTTCGTTTATTGATATATTCATTTCTTGATATATACTGAAAGGAAAAAGAAACGCAGGGTGCGTATTTCCGCTATATATTGCATATACTGCACACTTAATTCCATATATATTCCAAGGAAATCCCAAGATGTTTTGTAAAAAGAAAAAGTGCAGTTAGTGAGAGAAAGGACACAACTGTGATGTTGTAGATGTTTTAATCACAGTACACGTTGTAACAAGAAATTCATAAATGCTGAAGTTCCTCTTTGAAAAATTGAGCCAGTTCAGTACTGTATTTAATGTTAGGTGATTGCAACATTTAAAGCCTAAGTTTGCTCACCTGCTTGAGCCAAATGCGCATTCTGACGATAATGAAACTTTAAAGGGGTTACAATTGGTGTGTTCAGTGCTGTTTAAACCTTTTTTCTAAAAGGATAGGCCTAATGTCGCCCTGTACCATTCGATTAGCAGTAGCATATTAAACATACAATATATAGCGGAAATACGCACTCTGCGTTTCTTTTACCTTTCAGTATAGTAATATTTTATTTATTTATTCATAAGTTTTAATAACGATAAGTAGGGTTTGTGTCCAGTATAATATGTTACTCTTACAATTATTAAAATCAAACACTATTTGAAGTTATTGTTTTATATCAAAAAAGTCTTGTTTTATATGTAGTACCTGTCCAAACTTATTTCCATACAGGTCTATATTAATGACATTTTTTGTTGAATGTTTAATGTCTAAATCCTACATTTTATAGTTTGTCACACATTGTTCTTATTACATTTTATGTAGTCCTTTATGAAGTAGTCATAATTGGCATATAAATCCAATATCCCATAATTACAATATCCCATAATTACCTTATTTTGAACAACGTGCAGATTGCTTCAGTTCACAATATTGTTACATTCTGCATGTTAATTATGCAATGCACAGAGTTAATAAAATAAAAATTAAGGTTCAGAATACAGAATAATATGTAAAATGCATCTTAAAAAATGCACTCATCTGTGTTCAATTTCTTGAAATATCAATTGTAAGTGATCGCCTATGATTAACTGTTAATTTAGCATATTAAACAATGAATGGTCATTCATTTTGCATTCGTGAACATGCACTCATTTTTCTGTTGCCTTCAGTGCAGCCCCGTGCAGTTTCCACGCAAGAATAGGGCCACCGCAATTTGCAGCAACTCTGCAGTTCTGCAGGTGAGAAGGTTCTACGCCCATTCTGTATATTTTTATCTCAATGTAAATGGAGAGTGCGTATGGAATGTTTATTCCTGTTGGCGCGATATAACTGTTTTCAGTTGGTGCATCGTAAAACCCAAACAACCTTCAATGCATATACTTTGCTCATCAGTCCATTTGCATTTCTTCTGCATTCTGAGGTACTTCAATGGATTAAGGCCTGTATATCAATGTTTACAAATAATTGAAGATTGTGGACTTTGACCAATATTTCGATGCTCTTATTTGCAACATGCTGTAACCATGTTTTCTTTCATGTTTTATCAATATTTTGTTCACAATTGCAACATCATCACAGTATTGTAAAGTATCAGAAAAATCATTTTATACTCATTTGTATGGCTATAATTGTGGTTACTTTGGTGAAGACAGTTCTGTGTTTTGTGTGGCATCGCTACCACAGTGTTAACATATGCACAGAAGGCTTGAAATTAGAAAATACACTCGCTGTGTTTTGTTTGGCATCGCTAACAAGAATATGAACCACAGTGTTTACATATGCACAGAAGGCTGGAAGTTAGAAAATACACTCGCTGTGTTTTGTTTGGCATCGCTAACAAGAATATGAACCACAGTGTTTACATATGCACAGAAAGCTTGAAGTTAGAAAATACACTTGCTGTGTTTTGTGTGGCTTCGCTAACAAGAATATGAACCACAGTGTTTTACATATGCACGAAAAGCTTCAACTTAGAAACTACTGTCTCTGTGTTTTGTGTGGCATCGCTAACAAGAATATGAACCACAGTGTTTACATATGCACAGAAAGCTTGAAGTTAAAGAATACACTCGCTGTGTTTGTGTAGCATCGCTAAGAAGAATATGTACACAGTGTTTACATATGCACAGAAAGCTTGAAGTTAGAAACTACTGTCGCTGTATTTTGTGTGGAATCGCGAAGAAGAATATGAACCACATTTTATACATATGCACAGAAGGCTTGAAGTTAGAAACTACTGTCGCTGTATTTTGTATGACAAAGAATATGAACCATAGTGTTTACATATGCACAGAAAGCTTCAAGTTAGAAACTACTGTCGCTGTGTTTTGAGTGGCTTCGCTAACAAGAATATGAACCAGAGTGTTAACATATGCACAGAAGGCTTGAAGTTAGAAACTACTGTCGCTGTGTTTTGTGTGGCATTGCTAAGAAGACTATGAACCACAGTGTTAACATATGCACAGAAAGCTTCAAGTTAGAAACTACACATGCTGTGTTGTGTGGCATCGCTAACACAGTGTTTACATATGCACAGAAAGCTTGAACTTAGAAACTACTGTCGCTGTGTTTTGTGTGGCTTCGCTAACAAGAATATGAACCACAGTGTTTACATAAGCACAGAAAGCTTGAAGTTAGAAACTACTGTCGCTGTCTTTTGTGTGCCATTGATAACCACACGTTAACATTCCAGAAAGAAGTAATTTGGAACCTACAGTCTGTTGTGTGTGACATCTCTGTGAAGAATATGGTCTGTTTTGTGTGGTTCACACTGTGACAAAATCAACATTGTTAACTTGTATCAATGACAAAGCATAATTCAATCTTGGTGGATAAACATTATTGACTGTTATCGTTGAAGTAACAAATTGTTGATGGTTAAAATGGTGTGTGATGTTCACAAATGCTATGTAAAAGATAACAGTGGAACTTAAGACAATTTAATAGTTCACTAATTCAAACCTATTTTATATAATCCTGGATACTGCCTTTGGAATTTGTGTACGTGCAGCTATGTATACATATCATTAACAATGTCTGCCGCTCGACACAAGAAGCTTCTTTGTGTAAAAAAGATTAACAGTAGCATTTATATTTGCGATAGTAGCTAACATACCATATATTTCTGTATTAAAGTAAACACAGTCATTAAATTATAATATTTAGCTCTACTGAGCTTGTGCGATGGCAAGTTGTCCTTTGGTTAACGTCGTCACCCTTAGCAGCACTTTCTGTGAAACTGCTGCATTTTTTGGAAATTTTAAAAGGATGCTTCTGTATGCTTGAGTACCTTACATTAGAACAAATGTGGTCATGTGACCTTTCAAAATGGCCCCCATTACTAAAAATAGCCAAAGTCTTTTTCTCAACAACTGCTGCGTACAGTTTATTTTTAGTCTTTCGAATCGATCGCTGGGTACTAAACTATCATCTTCCTGTTTCCAATTTATAGAAGTCCATTACATAAGTCAAGATTAGGCGAGTGACTCTTTTACAATGGCTGCCGTTAATAAAAATAGCAACAAGCATTAGTCTTCTGAACAAATGTTACATACATTTTGATAATTCTTTTTGAGAAATGTTTGAATGATACTAAACTCTAAAGTGCCAAATATCCATATATATGTGTCTATGTAAAATATATATACAAATGTTTCACGAACTAATCTTTGTCAACCTGTAAGTTGTACATAGACGTGTTGAGAAAAGTATTGGATATTAAATTATCTTTCCAAAGATGTCTAAATAACGAGTGTACACTGCATTCTAAATATTTCAGGAATTAACTGTTGTTAAACTTTAACTTTCACATAGGCATAATGGGAATAGCTTCAACAATATTCTTCTCTGCAATCACAAAGCATACAGCTCTTATTTAAGCATGTAGCAATAGCTAAAGGTCATCTATCAAATTTGTTGAAATTGTGACTATCGGGGTAATATTTCGCTGTGCCCTAAAGCTCACAGTTTTACCTACAGTTGTATAGGAAATTCAGGAAATCAAATTCAATTTAAATGTTATCAATTCCTCTATTTTGGAGTTATTTAATTACAAACATGTGACAAAAATGTATTATACAATGAAGAAATTCCGACCAAATGGGAAATATAGGCAATTTGTACCTGGTTATGCAACAGACAAAAATATGGGTGCCATTTACTATCCATAGCTGTGTGATTTTTTTCGAGCCAGTATATGGATCTTGACTTGCCAATCAAAATGTCGTTGTGGTGTCTGTATGTCTGTCGTTTTGTTAGTCCATCTGACTTTCATTTTATATCTTCTTCATTACTTGCAGGATTTGTACTAAATTTAATCGCAATTTTCAAAATATGGATCTAACATCTGCTACGACATGCGTTTAATATCATGTGGAAAATTTTGGGGCGCTGTGATCTATTTACTACAAAATATAGATCACGTCTAGTCTGCGTTGCGCAATGAGTATCTTCCTTCTTTCTCACACGATTTTCACCAAAATTCACCACAATGTTTCTTGTATGCATCTAGCATGTGCAAAATTTCCGGTTAATGTGACCTACTTTGAACAAAATATAGGTCACGTTATGTCTCCGCTAACACATGCATCACTCAATGTTAATGACATTAATTAAATTAAATATTAAGTGTACGAATATGTCATCAGATCGACGTTGGTGTTGGTGAAATAATAAATCTGGACAACTTCACCATAGGGCTCAACATGTAGGCTGTAGCCTTGTTGATTTTTCAAGATGTCACTTTATACTTAAAAAGTTGCAATTAATTATAAGCACCACACAATTTAAAATATTGAAATATTTTCCTGATATCAGCCATGTCAGCTATAAATTACATTTACCCTGTTTTCACACTGACTCGTATACTGACACTTTTTGTTTTTTATAATGTTCACCATTTTTATTTGCAATTGTTAAAAAAGTAGTTATAACTTTTACAAAGAAACTGCGGGACTAATAACATTTGCTTGTAACAGTATATGTACCATTAATATAAAAAAACTTTCATACCGAGTACTCAATTGGTACCTGCTACAGGGTATTGCCCTACATGACCCGATAGTGCTTCGAACATGTCCCAGTGTTACTGGACCCTCATTACAAGTCAAGATGTATATGCCTTCTTTACGTTATATTTTGAAAATTAGGTTATTATGTATACTGAGTTGCAAAAGAAACTCGACACTTTGAAAAAGTTACTTTACACTCTATCCTCTTTATCAAGCAACAGTCCCTTAATGATTCGACCTATTGAAAAACAGATGACAACATGATATTGGCAATGTAATGATAAAAACTTTGGTACCAAACATAGCATATTCATTTTGGAATTTGTCAATTTAATTCTTAAAAAAGGATATACAATTAAATCTAAACAAAACTCAGTGTCCTCTTTCTTTTGAAACTCAGTATATTTACAATTCTAACTGTAATTGTGTATTGAGTATATGTTTATTGTTTATGTTTATGTACCATTCCTAGTTGTGTATATAATCGCCATGTTCTGGTTGAATGATTTCTACCTACGATGCGATCCTTTATAGAATATAATGGTATCTGGGTCAACCCCATCGATTGTGCTTTCTGAAGATATGAAGCTATGCCATAATAAACAACCGGCGTATTTCAATAGACTAAACCTTAAATACCACACGTCCATGCATAAAACAAAGAGAACATATCGTTGATCCAGGAAATTTCTGTATGAAACCATGTTTCAGTAGACAAATTTCTTGAATGTTTATCTTTTGAAAAATCGCCCGCTGCGTCATTTTGTATTTGTAAACTTAAACCTGCCCACAACTGACACAAATGAACTGCGTTAACCAGAAATTGTCAAGTGTGTCAATAGGGTGGAGTTAATATTTCCAAATAAGGAGACGTCAGAGGAGAACGAGATTACTTCAAACGTAAAGAATGAAAAGTAGGAAAAATAACAATGGCCTTCGAACATCGACTATATCGACATGTCATTCTTTTATTTCGTGAGTTGTATGCATGCAGGTGTCGTATTTAAGGTTTCTTCTATTGAAAAACGGTGGTTGTTTATGCAGGCATTGCGTGATGCCTTTAGAAACCTACCTATTAGTAAAGGCATAGGAATGGTGGCTCTATGGTAGGTACATACTACCATAACAGCTATGATTTACACGTCTAGTACATGGCATATAATGAGTTGCTGGTACATGCCATATATTGTGTTTCTGGTACATGGCACGTAATGTGTTGCTGGTACATGCCATATATTGTGTTTCTGGTACATGGCATGTAATTTGTTGCTGGTACATGGTATATTGTGCTGCTGGTACATGCCATATAATGTATTTCTGGTACATGGCACGTACTGTGTTGCTGGTACATTCCATATAATGTGTTTCTGGTACATGGCATGTAATTTGTTGCTGGTACATGCCATATTGTGTTGCTGGTACATGCCATATAATGTGTTTCTGGTACATGGCAGGTAATTTGTTGCTGGTACATGCCATATTGTGTTGCTGGTACATGTCATATTGTGTTGCTGGTACATGCCATGTAATGTGTTTCTTGTATATGTGATATTGCTATAATAGGCCAGTAAGGCCACTGTTAAGACGAAATGTTATTACACCGGTGCAGTTTTCAATACAAGTACAATGTTGGTGTTGGTAGTATGCCAAATGATTGATAATATTTGTACTTATGTCTGCTACAAGTCATGTCATTTACGCTTCAGTACTAATCTTTATTTTAAAATATGTATAATGCAAAATGAGACATTTGAATAAATATAGGCCCCAGCACAAAACTGGAGCAGGCATATACATGTAGTGTTACCCTTGTACTTCCATAGGAACTTTTTTTTTGCATTGAAGTTTTTCAATAAGTCAATTTCTCAAACAACAAAACCCTGTACAGCTTTCAAACTTCGAACATCTCTACTTCATAGCAGTGAAGAGATGGTCATTATCAATGAACTTGACCTACTATTTACTTGTAGTTTTTACATGCAAGCCTTTGGTTTAGTTCATTACTCAGATAACAAAAGCCTGTAACTTTCAAACGTCATGCACTTACATGTACATGATAGCAATATCAATGACCTTGACCTACTTTTCGCAATGTTCATTTACATCAGTGATTAATTGACGTTTATATCTACCAAAAGCCATACAGCTTTTAAACTTCATACACGCATTTGCATTCCAGGAGTCAGTTCATACAAACAGTAATACAATATCAATGACCTTCACATACTTTTCATACTATGTTTAGTTGATTTAGTTGCCAGTAACAGCCAATACTCTGCAGTTCTCCAAGTTAGAAGATTCTAGGCTCATTCTCCATAATTTAACTCGATGTAAGTGGAGAATGAGCCTGGCATGTTCATTCCTGTTTGGGCCATATAACCTTTCTTGTGTTGTGTTTGTTGTGTTGTGTGTGCGGCAGAAAACAAAATTCAGCTATGAAGCTTTAAAACGTTTAACAGCTTCCAAATTTCATACACAACAACATATACATGAAAGCAATATGTCATTACTAAAAGGATGTCAGTGACACTGACCTTCACATATATTAATACACACTTAATCGAACTTTGTCACTGACATCACTTGACAGGGGGCATCCATGTCCCATTGATATGATATTAAAAACAAATACAGTTCATATACTTAACAATTAAATAGTTATATTTACTGTTATTAATTCAGATGTAGTGAATTTTTACTATTTACATAAATGCAACTAAACCGTAGGGAGACATTTTGCTGTTGATTGTATTCTTAAAGAAGCTAACCCGCCAAATGACGCAACATTACACTACAAAACCATTTATCAAAACTCTATGAAGGTGTTCAGGTCATATAATAATGTATGTGTTCCGATTAAAAGTAATTATTTTTTTCATTGGTTCTTAAAATACCTGTGATTGAATATGAGAGTTTGGATTCTGAAAATGTCTTAAGTTTTGTATATACCTGTTTGACAGTAGGTTTACACACGGTATACATCTTTTGTAAAATTGGGCTGTTGTTGGCGGCATAGATACTTTAATACTTTGCAATTGTTAACAGTTTTACAATTCGGTATATATTACCAAATGTTAACCTTTTCTGATAGATAGGTAGCCAAGCAATTCATGTGTTGAAAATGACATCTGTAAGCTTTACTGATTGAAGATCAGCACAGCTTAATGCGATAGTGTGTTGTTCACGGTCCTATTTTATAGCTTATCTTCCGAATTGACTTGCAGGGTTTTAACATATTTCACAAGAGTTGCATTCTTTTGTTTGGTCCTACCTGAAATTCAACTTCCTGTCAATGGCAATATGGACATCACCGCTAAAAGTAGATTTGAAATGGCCACCTGCAGTCTCGGTGAGATTATCAATTGTAATAATTTTCACTTACAGCGCTTATAGGTTGTTGAGCTCTTATTTTTCTTGAATTGTTATTATTTTGATAGCTACATGGCCATAAAATAAATGTATATATTTGCAAAGATGTCTTGTCTTTTATTAGTTACCACTGCACATATAGTGAATTATCCAGTCATATTCCTCTATAAGTATTAGTTATAGAATGTCCAACGAGGTGTTACGAGCATATATCATAAAATATATCGAGGCGTAAGCCCAGAAATTTCATGATATATGCGTGTAACACCAAGTCGGATATTGTATATCTGTTTTATCGCTATCCACGCCCCCTTATATGATATCTGGTACAACGGCACACTTTTTGAAAAGTGTGCCGTTATACGAAATATCCGTACACTTTCGTTTTCCTGTATTGAATATATCGTACGACTTTGGACACTTCAATAGAAAAAACTCTCAGGCATGCAATAAATGGACTTCCAAAATGAACATATTTAACATCACCATACAATAACAATAACTTGATAAATTTTGGGTTGAACGAAAAACGTACTTGTAAGTATTTTTCTTATTTCTCGGTGTATATCTGCTAAGTTAAACAGCTCTGTATAGCATATTGGTTAACACTATACATATATATAGACTGTACGCATATGGGGTTAAGGCATTGCAAGTTAAATATTGTTCTGTTGAAGTAAGAGTATTTATAGAAGTGCCTCTACATTGAAGATGGTGTGTAGCAGTGAACTCTATGATCAACCGTTTGTTGCTGCCACAGTGCTGCTCAATGTTATACTGCTGCTCAACTGTATACTGCTGCCACAGTGCTGCTCAACTTTATACTGCTACCACACTGCTGCTCAACTTTATACTGCTGCTCAACTTTATACTGCTGCTCAACTTTATACTGCTGACGCAGTGCTGCTCAACTTGATACTGCTGCCACAGTGCTGCTGAACTTTATACTGCTGCCACACTGTTGCTGAACTTTATACTGCTGACACAGTGCTGCTCAACTGTATACTGCTGCCAGTGCTGCTCAACTTTATACTGCTACCACACTGCTGCTCAACTTTATACTGCTGCTCAACTTTATTCTGCTGCTCAACTTTATACTGCTACCACACTGCTGCTCAACTTTATACTGCTGCTCAACATTATTCTGCTGCTCAACTTTATACTGCTACCACACTGCTGCTCAACTTTATACTGCTGCCACAGTGCTGCTGAACTTTATACTGCTGCCACAGTGCTGCTGAACTTTATACTGCTGCCACACTGTTGCTGAACTTTATACTGCTGACGCAGTGCTGCTCAACTGTATACTGCTGCCAGTGCTGCTCAACTTTATACTGCTGCCACACAGCTGCTCAACTGTATACTGCTGACACAGTGCTGCTCAACTTTATACTGCTGCCAAAGTGCTGCTCAACTTTATAGTGCTGTCGCACCACATATAATACCACGCCCAGTCACAATATAAGGACACATAATGCCGACCAGACCTAGCACTACCATGTATATCCTAAGCAAGGCAGCTACTACAACCATAGCATAAAATCTTTGGCATTATCCGGCTGGTGATCAAACCCGCGTCAACTATTACAAGTCAAGGGCGTAGCTAGGATATCGTGCATGTAAAGGCAGATTTAGTGACATGTTGAGGGGCGAAGTCGCGAAAGTCTAGGGAGGTCTGGGGGCATGCTCCCCTGGTTTTGTTTTTAAAATCTACATGCTCGGAGATGACATTTCATGCATTTCAGAGTTCTTAACATCTTGTCTCGTTTTTATTGTGTCGCCTCACTCGCCTGCATAGCACGGCACACACTTACGTATCACTTTGTCGTCGTCCGTCATCTGTCACACTTAAACACAAACTGCAATCTAACCTAGGCGATAACTTGAAAAGTAGTTCACCTATATTTATAAAATTTCACATGCATCTTCATATTACCTCAAAGAAAGTTGTTAAACATGACCAATAACTCTCGAGTTTTTTTGTTTTGTGTTATAAAACTTAACCTGCAACGTCACCAAGCTCATGACTGACCATAAGTTAAAAAGTGTTTGACCTCCGCTCATGAAACTTCACACATATTCATCACCCCAAGGAATGTTATTACCAATGACCAATAACTCTTGACTTTCACTTGCCACAGTTATGGCCCTTTTCATAAAACTTCAATCTGCAACCTAACCATGTTACTGACCATAACATTAAAGTAGTTGACCCATGTTCAAGAAACTTCACACACTTGTTCATCTTACCCAAAGAAATGTTGTTGCATATGTCCAATAACAGAGTTATGCCATTTTCATATGCCATTTTCATAAAGCTTTAACCTGCAACCTAACTTGGCAGTTTATACAGTTCTTATTTATAAATTATTCAACGCCATTGACATGTCCAATCACTCTTGATTTTCATTTTGCCACAGTTATACCCCTTCTCGTGCCACAGTTATACCCCTTCACATGCCACAGTTATACCCCTTCTCATGCCACAGTTATACCCCTTCTCATGCCACAGTTATACCCCTTCTCATGCCACAGTTATACCCCTTCTCATGCCACAGTTATACCCCTTCTCATGCCACAGTTATACCCCTTCTCATAAAAATTTAACATTCAATCTAACCTAACTCATAAAATGGCAAGATGTTGACCTATGGTTATACAGTTCATCCTTATCAATTATCCAATGCAGAGTTTTGCCCCTTTTCATAAACTGTAACAATGTAAAACTTCCAGAGATTGCACTTCAGGAAATAAGCGAAGGGTAGGCGAGAAGTGGTCCATGGAACACCCTTCTTCTGTACTTGCTGGTTATTTACCTGAATAAAAATCGTACGTTTTCTTCAACAGACCTTTTTCAACACTCGCGTCTATATTTGTCTTTAACAACAGCCCTATGTCTAGGTAAGTATGTCCGTGTGGCTGAGTTCATGAGTGAGACTTTAAAGGTCTGATGGGGGTATTCTGTGACCTCATGTGGCACAGATTCGTTAATGTTACAGGACTGAATGGATGGGCTGGGAAGATCTATGTTATTTACAGAATAGAACAGAACGCGATTACAATCTCGCATTCTCTGAAAACGTATCAATTGTGGGTACAGTCTGTTTGTTTGTTTGAATGCTGTTTTACTTCATTTTCAACACATGTAAGATTATATATGACGGTCGATTTTTTTGTGGTGCAGGCAGACCACCCACTTTTACTGGGTAGTACTGTACACCTCCCGCCATCTGTAAGAATCCACACTTCCTCACTTCATTCTTACAAATCGATTGATATCATTTGACTTTTGAGTTTTTTTGTTTCTGTAAGCATCATTGATCCGAGTCAAAAATTACCTCTTTGTAATACTTCATAAAATAGCTACTACACGTCTCACACCACAATTAATTTTCCATTTAGTCCCATGTAATGTATTTGTTCGTGGCATAGAGATAAACAGATTTTACAACATGTATTTATGCTTAAATTCTTCATTGATCCAATATCTGCAATTTAAAACACATTTAACAAATATTTACCAGATTGAACTTTCTTTAATTTCATGTTTGCTACAAAATTTAGACAAAAATACAACCCCGTGGTGATTAGACCCATGATGTGTAAAATGAGGCAGAATAAGCTAGAAATCTTATATCAACATGCATTTTTCTGTGATCTCTTCCTAAAATGCTGTAGATTTAGAACCTAATAAAGATAAATCAATGTATCCTATCAAATGTAGAAAAGCGAACTTGTTTTTATCTACCTCCTTCATATGTAAGGCACGAGTATTCAAGGGAGATAATAGTGGTGTGAGTCCTACATCATGTCAGAAAAGTCATGATGGAACGTATGGTTGCAACATGTTCCAGGTACTTTTGATACTAAACTACGCGATTAAATAAAGTTTATTCTCTTCTTCAACCTGAAATAGATGTGTCAAAACAAGTCGAAACATTTCTGTATATTAAGCAGCCGCCTTTCAACCTTAACGCAGCTACAAAGCAGCTACGCTACTGCAAGTGGGATATCTACAACGGTATGTGATCTCTTGTGATAAACAGAGACCCTACCATATATGCATCGTTGTTCAAGTCGGCTTTTCCAGTACAGGGTGTGGACTATATGTTCAAGCCGGTCCGTAGCCATGTTTTGCCAAGCGACATGCCGTGCGTTGGACTGATTTAATCATTCCGGGGGGAGTGGGTGGGGTTGGGGGTGTGTGGTTTTGGGGGGGGGGGGGATACTACCGTAATGGTGTCCACCAGAAAAACTGAACAGTCTACTAAAATAATTTGTTAAATAATGAACAATGTTGAAATGAATTTATCTCTTGAAAATGGTTTCATAATTTCAAGATTTTGTATCCCGCGTGAACATTAATTTGCAACGCCGATTCTTCATATTTTAGGGAATACGGTGTACTTCGTTAATTTTGGGGGGAAAAAAGTGCTTTTTTCTGATTGACTTTAAATTTTGTTTTGTAATAGAAGACATGTCAATGAACACTTTCATAAAAAAAAATCATTCTCCTTGTTAAAACTTAATTTTTTCGCTATTTTTTCGGATTAAGAAAATTCGCACTGCAACGTATATTTTCACCATCCTCATTTCCTTTCCCGACATACCGTTGCAATTTGGTTTGTTAAAACCTATTTTGAGCACTCCGGCATGTATAGATCAGAAATTTAATCTGGAATGCATGGATACATACATTTGAAATATATGTATTGAAATAATGGAATTATTTCATTTTTTGTGTACCCGGTCTCGCCTGTAAATATATATGCATTTTGCCGTCTTTGAGTCCGTTGGTCATGATAGTTAATTTTGGGGGAAAAAAGTACTTGTCTCCGATTTCATTAAAATGTTGCATATGGACAGAGGAAAGATTTATGTACGCGTACATGTATTTGTTTTTATTCTCGCTTCTTAAATGACGAAATAAATCGATTTTGATTTAAAAGTGCATTGTCGGCAATTTAAACCTTAAAACAACATAAATTCATCCCTTTTAAAAATACCTTTAACTATTAATGGGAATTTCACGAAGTGTACACCAATTATGTTCGACCAACGTAGTATATTAATATTATTACTTTAACCAAAGGAATCGGACGTATTGTATGTAGGTCCCCGCATGTATATAATTTTATATAAAAATAAAAATATATTTTAATATACTAGTAGTGGATAGTCAATCTGGTTTATTACATGCAAATACAATATGTCCGATTCCTCTGCTTTAACAACGATCTGTGATTGTGTTTTGTCATAATCACAGTTTATAAATAAGAGGTGAATAAATCTGACCAGTGACAATTTTCCCGATAATGTCATTTTCTTATCGATTTTATCACGTGACCTTGTTTGATAAATATTCCTACGCCATAGGGCTGGCGTTCCTACTGGTGTACTAGTAGTTAGCACTGGCTGGCGTTCCTACTGGTGTACTAGTTGTAATTAGCACTGATATCGCATTCGCATTCATTTTATCGAACCATGTCTTGTATTCCTGTATAATTATAAACCTTGTAGGAGCGAAATAAAGCAGTATGACAACAATGAATTGATAGATACATATAGATGTATTTAAAACATCAACCCACCACTGTCGGCACAGACGCTTTCCAGTTTTTATATTTAGCTCGACTAGACTGACGAGCTTATGCGATGGCTTATTGCACGACTTAATGGCTTGTAGTTTTTTCGGTACAATTCTGGATACATCCCGGGGTGTTTCTTATTATGTTTTATATAGTTTTACAAGAACATATACGTATATCATTTCTTATTTCTCTAACTGTGGACTTTATCGTTAGAGATTTCATTTTGATGGGATGTACTTTTATTTATATTGTCTTGTCAATTTGAGCACTTCAGCAGGATAATTTCGAGGTTGTGTAAATTTAAAATCGATTTAAACTAACCAGTGTGCCATATTGCCTACTGACCGTTCCATGTCGTAACCCTGGCTTCACCACTCGTTGCGTTGTGTATAGTCCACGCCCGGGAGGGACATATATCTATATAGGAAACTAGTTGTTCGTGTTATTGTTGTTGCTGTTATTGTTGTTTATGAAATATATGTGCTCATCCTTAAAGGGAGCATCAATCTGGACAAAGTGGGAAAACGGTACTTGATTTTTATATCTACTTTTCATTGGTTATTTCGCATTAAAATGGCATATTAACAGAATACATGCATCACTTCAGTTATTGTTATAATAGCCTGTTCCCCAGTAGAGCTTCAAAACGCCCTTATTAATACTCTTTGTAAAACAATTATATTATGCTACATTACCGGATGCATGCTTGCAAACATGTGCAAGTACGTATTTGTGTATTACAAGTATGCACTTGGACATGTCCGTAAACATGTCCGTAAACATGTATTGGTTAAGTGCATGATTTAAGTGGTCCTTAAAGCCATTGTCCTCCATATTAATTGTTTGAGGTTATGGGAAAACAAAAGACAAAAGCTATATATAACAGTTTTACACTTTTAATATTTCCCTTTCAGAGACACACACTGGGTTTTGTTTTGTTTGTTTGCATGGTGTTTTACGTCATTTTCAACACATGTAAGGATATATATGACGGTCGATTTTTTTGTCTTTGAGGCAGACCACCCACTTTTCCTGAGTAGAACCAGTATTGTACATCTCCTGCCATCCGTAAGAATCGACACTTCCTCACTTACAAGCCGGTGGGATTCGAACCTGCAGCGGTGAGAAACACACGCTTAAAGTCAACTTTGTCAAGATTTATGTAATATGTTCATGTATTAAAATAAGCGTGCTACCTCACACCATGTTTGTATGTAAAAGGCAAGCATTAGAGACCATAAGGTATCATTTAAAATAATATGCTTGTATTAATATAAAACTTAATACATGTTAAGAATATGGTGACAAAGCTTTCCTTCAAGAATAACGGTAACACTATATTACAACACAGTATATCAAAACTCTATCCAGTTATTCATCTCATACTGTCATACAATATATGTTTATATGTCAATTAAAAGTATCAGTTTGTTAAAGGGTTCTTAAAATATCCGTGATTGAATATGCGTAAAATGAATTATGAGTTGTTAACTCTCAATTCAACACTCCAATTTTGCGATTTAGTTTGGCTGGTTTAAGCCGTCTATATAGTGTCTATAGAGTTTGGATTCTCAAAGTATATAAGTGAAATATCTATATCGTTCTCAGAAGGTTGCAAACAGTATACATATATTGTAAAATATGGCTGTTATTGGCGGGCGGGATAGCTACTTCCATTGTCAAGGAAGCGTTATAAAATACCATATAGTGGGTTCCCCACACGCCCCCACTCCCCCCCCCCCACCCCACCTCCCCACGAGTACTGAATGCTCTCTAATTTAGAGCTGGGTACTGAAGAATACTTCTTCATTTTAGACCCGAGTACTGAATAATATTTAACATGAATTTCTTCATACAAATATACCAGTTTGCTAGGTATTCGTCTAATTTTATAAAGATGTGATATAAAGGGACATTTAAAACTATTTTAAAGGTTGTATCTCACCGTTTTGCTGTTTTGGGGTCAATCATGAAATCTAAATATGATGTCCTACGAATTTTGTGGATTTCAACAGATTTTTTTACACAGAAAACATAGTTTGAAGGCATGTATCTATTTGTATGCGTACTGAATACTAAATAATGTAATACCCGGGCCGTGGGTACTGAATACTCTCTAAATTTGCCCTGAATACTGCCTACCAAAGCGGGGAGGACATATAGGACTGTTGGCATACGTTAAACAACGATGTGAATATTTAAAGCAATTCACGTCACGAAACATATTAACGAGTCTCATCCTTTCCCAAGTGTGATTAACAATGTCCCTCGTAACAACCATGATAATCATGGTTATGTTTATAACACGAATATATAAAACGGAGAGATGAAGAGGGGCTAACAATGGATAGCACGTTCGGCTCTGAATTCGGATATGACGGGTTGGAGCCTCAATGGCAACACTGGAATACCTCGGTGTGTCCTTTGGCAAGAAACTTACCACAGCCTCGCCGACAAGTAAGTAAGTAAGTAAGTAAGTAAGTCATTAAGTAAGGTATGTAAGTAAGTAAGTAAGTAAGTATGTAAGTAAGGTAAGTAAGCAAGTAAGTACTTAGTAAGTAAGTAAGAGTAAGTAAGTTATTAAGTTAGTTAGTAAGTAAGTGCTTCTTTCGTTTCAGTAATATATAATCATGAAACAATATACTACGAATACATACATTATATACTTATTCAATGGTAAATGGAGCTATAAGTAATGCATTATTTAGTACAAGATTTTGACAATAATTTCTTGCTTGATTTAGGGTTCAAACCCTAGCCTTAAATGTCTAATATTTGGATCTTTCAATTAGTACATCCGAAATTACACCAACTCGGCCTTTTAGAAACATGTAAACAATAACACGGTATGAATGAAACACCTTAACGACGTCCGTCTATAAGTCGTAATTGTCTATAGCATTGATCATATACTATACAGCTATTTACATTGAACTGAATTGGAGTTTTAAGGAGCACCAACACATGAAAGGTTATATGGCGCCTAACAGGAATGAACATGCCAGGCTCATCCTCCATGTACATCGAGATAAAATATGGAGAATTGGCCTAGAACCTCTTCACCTGCAGAACTGCAGAGTTGCTGCAAATTCTATTGTAGACACTCCATTTACGCTGGAGCCACGTTTATTGTTTTTCTGCCAATGCCCTAGTGATCTGATCGAGATGGCACCTGAAACAATGCAGGGGTCATGATGAAGACCTTTAACGAGCATGAACAATAAAGGATAAAATAAACATGAATTGGTGGGTGGGGATGTTTTACCCCTCTGCCTACCCCTCCAACGGGATCTGCAGTGGCCCTGTTCTTTGCCCCGGAACCAAACGGGGCCCCAGGAAACACAAGGGGCAGCTATTTAAAAACTAAGGAAGTAAGTTCATTGCTTAATATAGTAACTTGTGTATCAAAGTACAGAGATAAATACAATATATGTACTCTTAACGCCATTAAAGACGCAAGTTTGGTAGGAAACAATGGATTTTCGCATATTTCCGATTTTACTTCTTTCAATACATGAATCACCAAATGTATAGGGAATGTGGATAATTTCTAACATGTATATAACACTGCAATCGATATTGGAGACATTGTAATTAAAAATAAACATAAAATGAAATAAACACAAAATAAAAAAAAAAAAGTACTTTTAATGGCGTTAAGTATATTTTTAAACTGAGCTCATATACATATCTTTGTAAACGGCAATCATTTCGAGTAACGTTAATGTAAAAATGTAAGAAAACCTTTTTGTTTTTATTTTTTACACTTAAATATCAACTTCAAATGCTAAACCAAGTAATGAAATTATCATTTCCTGTTAACGATCTTAAAATCTGAATATGTATACTTCAAAAGACAAAACTTTTAATCATAGCGTAAATTCAAATGCAATTAAGCAGGGGTTTAGCTAGCATATAATATGTTCTTTCTTCCCATAATCCGTTTACAATGTATTTTATGGCTTGTCTGGGTAAATTGTACATTACAAGCAATGCTGTTCTCAACATTCAAATTGTCCAAAGATGTGTATACGTGAAACAAAGCATTTTTAATGTCATTACATCAAATACATGTTAAATATATTTATCTTCAGTGCATTGCAACTGGCAAAACTTACAAAGTCTTTGATCAGGAGTCTTGTCAATAATATATATAAATAAACATATATATGCCTACATATATATAGTGCATATAGTTATGTATATATTGCTTGTTATACTAGTAGAATTTGTATGGCGGTTCGGAACTATTTGCTAGACTGTGTGCAGTGTATGAATACGTTGTCATTAATGGTGGTACGCACTAGTCCCGTCTAAAACGCCCAGCGATGCTTTAAAACGCCCCTTTTAAACTCTCCGTTAGACGCCTAGAGCACCATTAAAACGCCCACCGCGCACACAAGGGCTGTAAAAACAGAACACTGAACATAATTGACAGGCTCCATGAATTTGAGAGAGCAAACCCCAGTCAATTAATCCAGTCGACTTACAGGTGTCAAGACAACAATACAGTTTAGGTTGTCAGAGTAGTGCGACCTTTTGTCAATTGATTGACGTGTTGGTGTTCATTTCTGCTTCTTTTCCCGCCAAATGCAATTGTTCACTGAGTTTACCTGAGTGCAATCGCAAATATACATTTAGGTATATTAAAGGTACTGGAGACGTTTTGAAAGAATGCTAATGTATATCAATACGCGTTAAACCATGATAATGTGTTTTATTTGCATTTAATTAAAACGAACGGAAACAAAGAAACAACAACATAACATAATGCATTATCCTGCATGTAAAATTTGCGTGTACATATGGCCTTGCGGTGTGCACATGTGGTTACACTGCATGAATAGAACTGGATATTGTTTAACGGCTCATCAACATAGTTAGGTTATTTATGCGTGTGTATGTGTACATGTGTGTACGTGTTTGTACATGTGTATACTTGTCTGTATGTGTGTGTTTACGGGGTGTGAGTGAGTGCGTGCGTGTGTGTGTACATGTATGTACGTGTGTGTACGTGCGTGTGTGCGCGCCCGCGTGTGTGTGTGTGTGTGTGTGTGTGTGTGTGTGTGTGAACGTGATTGCGTACGTCCGTGCGTACGTACGTACATGCAAACATGTGTTTGTGTGTTTGCGCGCGCTTGTGTGCGTGCGTGCGTGTGTATGTTTGTGTGCATATGGGTAGGTGTGTGTACATGTTTGTACGTGTGTGTAGACACATGTTGTAGTTACTTGTCTGTACGTGTGTGTTTACGTATTGTGAGTGCGTGTGTGCGTGTGTGTACATGTATGTACGTACGTGCGTGTACTTGCGCGTGTGTGCGCGTGCGTGCGTGCGAGTGAGTGTGTGTGTGTGTGTGTGTGTGTGTGTGTGTGTGTGTGTGTGTGTGTTAACGTGTACGAGTGTGTGAACGTGTGTGCGTGTGCGAGCACGTGCGCTTACGTGTGCGTGCGTGCGTGCGTTCGTGCATGCGTGCGTGCGTGCGCGCGAGAGTGTGTGAATTATATTCAGACAGTGACAATGAAATGTGCCGGATCTGTGAATTCAGATTTGAATTCAGATTTGACCTGAGTAGGCCTACGATTTGACTTAAGTACGGATTTCACCACAAATAAAAACTTAGATTGTTGTGATATTTATATGATTTTACATATTGTATGAATTATACATAATTGTGTCAACACCCGATATGTATAACCAGTGACCAAGTTGATTCGATATAAGATACAATCTCTCCCAGAGGAAATTACATTGACCTCTGTCAACGTCTAAGAAAGTAGTCTGCGATCACATGATAATTTGTCACATGACCATAGATAAATATAAAAATGGCGAACAGAACTTCAACATCGTGACACCACCAACTATCGGCTGCTGATTGACATGTAAACAATCGAAAGAAACGCGACTTATTATCTACATTTTGATATATATGTTAGGTTACTTATTTAATTTACGGTAGATTGTTAAGAGCTATGTGGTAAACAAATTGCTGTACTATGGGAACGATTTGGTGGTGCCTAATTTAATGTTTTGAGGCGGAGTGATATGCCAAGGTACAAACCTTTATTCTACCGCAATATAATTCTGAGGATAATTTTCTGTAGATTTAAAACATTCAAGCCGAAAAATTATTTTCTTTTGCAATATAAGCATTTCATATAAAGTTATTTCAGAAAAATATTAGTGCCATCAAGAAATGTTGCATTTCCACCGTTTTTCATCGTTTGCCAAGATTCTTGGTATTTGGTGAGACGGACGAGTTTACTTGTTGCCCCCCTGCTATATTTAGGGTTAAATAAAAGGACTACCTGGCCCCCAGAATAACTTTTTTAGTATTTTATAGATATTATAATACTATATATCATTGGAAAGCTCTGAATATGCACTTTCTCAAAACATTAAAGGTATTTAAATTTGGATGCGAAATAAGCGAGGTAATGAATGCAACACACGTACCCATCAGAATCACAAACTTGCCTTATTTTGATCGCTAAAACACCTGGCCCCCTCTCGGAATTATTTAATACAACTTTGATCGGTAATAACTTATATATTAATTTTATTTAGCTGCAAATAACTACTTTCTAAAACTGTAAGGATAATTTAAATCGTGTAAAAACATGGGAAATCGATTTTTTTTAGCCGCGATATTTTGGTTTGGACCACCTGGCCCCCAAACTATTTTTATGAAGTACTTTACCGATAATAATTTTGTTTATATATTCTTAAAGCTTATGTTATGTTCTTTAGTTAGATGTAAAAAATACTAAAATCCGTCTATAAATGACAAAGTTATATGCTTTTGAATATTGTTAATAATTTTACCGATGTCTGCTTACAATTTTTCATGCTATCAAAAGATTAGTACATGAAACAGCTATTTATTACTGTACTGTTTTAAATATATGTATACTTTTATTATTGTATTACTTTACTTTTTTATCAAATACAAATAAAATTGTGTGTTTAAAAATTCGCATTGCTTCTATAAGTAATTTAAATTTAAGGTATTCTGATATGTTTTTGTATAGTTGTATAGTTAGTTAACATGAGATCACGGTCTATACTGAGATCAAACAGAATATTCAATTAAGTTCAGTTAAGACCTTTATTGTTTGTTTGTAGCAATTATCATTGATTATAGAGATCATAGTAAAACCCCAATAATAAAATGCAATACTTAACCAAATTGTTAACTTTAACCAATTTAAATTGTTCAAAGTGAAATTAAAAGGCAAGTAAGTTTGTAGCAGTTGTTATTTAATGATGGGTTAATCCGAAAATCAGAGGCACTGTTTGAATCATTTCAAATGTTCAAAGATTTAAGTAAGAGTTAAGTTTGTAGCAGTTGTGTATGGCAATGGAAAATATCATAATTTGATTATTTAAAACACAATTAATGGATTTGTTGTCCTAGACGTTCATTTATATATTAATATGCTAGAAGTAATGTCGTAACTCTTCGTGACGAGACATATGTTTGCGTTAGTTGTCAACTAATTTACATATCTTTATATTCACTGCCAATAGTTGAAGATAACCTCTACATGACTATACACATGATTCAATACATCAGTCTAGGTACAAGGTTATTTACTTTTTTGCACATTACTTCATCTAGGTTATATCATAGCTCCATATCTGGCCTACATGGCGACATACCAGAGACGATCCGTACCCTAAAGTTGTATAATTTCGGTTAATAATTTCTTTGTTTGCTTGTTTGAATCGTGTTTTACGTCATAGCATGACGTACTTTATTTTAGGCCCTATATGACGTTCAATTGGCAGACCATTCCAATTTTCCTGGGTAGAACCAGTACGGTTTACTTCCCGCCATCCGTAAAAATCGACACTTTCTAACTTTATAAGTCGAGCTCCCAGTTAATAATATACATACTACTGTACATGATGTATTCAAATTTCCAACTGTATTAAACATTCAATTGAAGATTTTCAAAATTCCATCAGCCATAGGGATACATATGATATGGCTGACATTCAACAAAACACACTATTACAAACAACAGTTTAATATAACAATAGACAATAAAATATACCAGATATAACCAACTTACATTTTGCACTCAACATTGACTAATTAATCAACAATAAAGAATTTTTTTAATATAATTTGTTTCTACGTTCTGCATCATATATATAAACCAGTGCGTTTTTGATAAAAGTCAAATCGTTATCATTATTTTGGTCAAATCGTACTCATTATGTTGGTCAAATCGTACTCATAAATATCATGAGAGTTATTTGACCTGCCATGAGTACGATTTGATCGAAAAGTGAGAGTGAATTGACCAAAACAGTACGATTTGACCTGAGTACGATTTGACTTAAGTACGATTTGACAAGGAAGCAAAACAACTGGTAAGTGAAAACTACAAAACATGTCAGATACAGTGGAAACAAGTACAGGAAGACATATGTAGCTGTACACGGTTTCTTGAAAAATGTTTATCACAAGAGGAGGTAGGTTGGGTGGAGAATGAAATGAGAAATCTGTCCATGACAACTTACTTGAAAATGAAACACGTAACATAACGGCTCTAAGAGGAAAAGTTACTGTGAGTACGTGTGGAAAGGAATAAGAAACACCGGATGATACGATCACAACAGTGTCAATGAATGATTATAATGCAGGTACGAATATTACCAATACAAAGCGTTTACAGAAACAAGAGTTACATAATGCGCGGATTGTGCGCTTAAAAGGTTACGGAAGCTGTTTTTTCTGATGTATTTCCAAATTCAAATATGGCAGTGAAAATGAACTTATACGGATACGAAAGGAAACAGTAGAATACATGGCGGAACACACAGAAAGATTCCAGAAATATATAGATGGTGAGGTGGGTCCGTACTTGAATAATATGAGAAAACACGATGCTGACGTTAGGACCTTGGCTTCTGAAGCGGAAATGTTTGCTGTTTCGGAGCTATATAAACTAGAACTAGTACAAATACGGGTGAAAATTCAAAATGGAATCGACACTCAGACGAGGATGATTGCAGTCACGCGAGGACATTTATAGCAATCTTACATACAGTTGATCCCTTTGATTTTATAGATTAGCCTATGCGTCCTTGCAGTTGTAATATCGGTATTGAAACGGTAGATCCGCAGCTCCAATACGATGGTTCTTTTAACATGGGAAATGATATTAATAACAGCACCGTCAGCGATGACACAATGTGGGGAAAGAGGATAAAATGTAATAATAAGCAGAGTACGGCAACATAACACACTCGCCTGGAGAATGTTTCGCTTTTTAATTAAACAAATAAAAACTTGTGGCGAGCCCACATTTCCCTTCTATCGAAAGGTCTAAAATGTGTCCCAAATTGTTGACATAGGGCAAATATTAACAGATTTGAAACATTGGGAAAGAAGAATGCTATTGTGTGAATATTTTTATGAGAGGGAACAATCTGAAGAGGGGGAAAGACTGGCGCACGAACTGTACAAAAAAGACAAAGAGAATGTATGGACCCCAAGGGAAGGCAGAGATCGGTGGTTAGATTTGTACATAGATGGAGTCAAGTCGGATATTCTAAAGGGTTGAAACGCGACTTCAAACACAATTTAACTAAATTAGAAGAACGCGCGTTTAAAGATTTGTTATCCGATCACTCTATTGTAATTCGTCCCTCTGACAAGGGATCGGGGATCGTTGTTTTGAATAAAACTGAGTATGCGAATGAATAAGAAAATGACTTGGAAGATTGTTCAACCTATAAAAGAGTCGAGGACGATCCCACACAGAAAATAGAAACCAGCTTAAAAAACTTGTCGACGGTATATAAAAACGGGGGTACATAACAGAAGATATGAAAAAAGTATCTTATTCCAATTGAATCGCGACCGGGGAAGGTGCAAGGAAACCCTAAGATGCATAGGCTAATAATCCCTGCCGTACCATAATAAACGGTCGGAACCACCCTACGGAAAAGATGGCCGCTGTAGACGAGGAACAGTTACACGAGAATGTTGAATCGCTTCCTAGTAACATAAAATTTCTCAACAAGATTAACACTATTCCCCAACCTGTTCCCGAGGACGCGATACTTTTTGTCTAGACCGTCAAGGCAGGTTATTCAAACGTTCCTAGGACAGAAGGTAGACAAGCGTGTGAGGAAGCACTCGATAAACGATCTGATAATACCTGCCGACAAAAGCCGTTCTGGAAATGATGGATTTTGTCCTTGAGAACAATAGTTTTAGCTTTGACGGCAAACACTATTTACAAACCGAAGGAACGGCAATTGGTTCTCGCTTGGGTAATAATTATGCTTGTACATACCTAGGAGACTGGGAGAAGGAACTTATGCACATATCTGACTACTGGAGATTTGTCAATGATATGTGGGGAATATGGACAAATGGGGAGAATAAATTGAATAAGTTCCAGTCAGTAGCCAATTCATTTCACCCACGGACTAAGTCAAAATGCGGTTGTCATCAGAGAGCATAGCGTTTCTTTAAGTCGTTATTCCTCTTGAAAATGGTATGATTCAAACGGATCTGTACTCGAAAGAGACGGACAAACATATGTTACACAAAAAGTCGGATCATCCTAGTACAATGAAAAAAGCGATACCATTCGGACTCGCAATTTGACTCAAAAGAAGCGTCGTACCAACGGAGGCGTGATGATATAGGTCACAGACAACCATTGATTTTCCCATAGGCCTCCATTATAGCCTTTAGGGTACCCTGATTTCCCTATATATGGCACCCCTTGCCTAAAACTTACATCCAAGTGACATTTAATGAAGAACTTTTTCTCATAGCGAATCCAATGAAAAGTTAGTCGTTTCTGACTCCGAACTGACTCACCCCCAGTTTTGCAGTTGTTTTCCCGCCAAATGACAACATGTACCTACTTTCATTTTTCAGTCATAATTTTGAAAAATAACTACAAAAATATGTATTAAATGTTCCATTTTGAAGAAATAGAGTTTAATAACTAGTGTTTTGAGATACAGGAAATAACTCCTGAGGTAGAGAAATGGCCCCGATATAAGAACGAGTGCGGAGGAGCCATTTCCCTACCGAGAGAGATATTTTCAATATCTCAAAAACACTGGTTATTAAACTATATTATTACATAATTTAAAATGATGTTTTATTAATATTTCTAATAATTCACGCCTTTTTACACCAGTTTGCACGAGAATGCCAAGACGACGTTACGTCATAAAAAACAAAACAGGTGGATCCGGAACTCTTTGTTAATTTCCGTAATTGTTATTCTCTAGTTGCGGAATCTGACGACGACGTCCGTAAAACAATCGGAACGTCATTTGGCGTTCCCGCCACTGACGGAAAAGGCCGAGCAATGTTCCGTACTGGGAAACCTAATATTATAAAATCAAAAACTTAAAGAAATTCTATTGGATCAAGGCTGGTCACATGATTCCTGCTAAAATGACGTATTGACCTGAGAAATGTATATTGACTTTTCGTATTGACTCAAAGGCGTGGCTAAAATAAAAATGCGCGAGCGAACGTGAATAGGTACGAATGTACAGTAGAATGACGTCATCGGGATCAACAAAATGTCAAAAAAAAAATTGACAGCTGATGAAAAAATAAAAAAAGTAGAAAATGTAGATGCCGATAATACTAAAAGGGCATAATTTACGGCGGTAAATTTCTTTAATTTTTTGATTTTATAATAAAACTATTGTTGCATTTTGAATTCGGTCTATACATGATTTTATCGTCCTCGGTCAATATGCATTTTCTCTGGTCGATAAAACCATGTATCGACTTCATCAAAAGGCAATAATTGTATAGTAGAGCAAACGAGTAGATACCCAGTATTCCTATATAACTACTATATAAGTTTGGTAAAGATCGGATGAAAACTGGAGGGGCTAGAGTGCCCACAAGGCAAAAGTTAACGATGGACGGACGGACGGATGGACGACGGACAACACAGCATCTAAAAACTAATACATGGGTTGTAGTTTGTAAGTTTTCATTTTTGCAAATAAGTTCTGGGAAAAACATATGTACGTCCAAATTATGTATCGTGTCTAATAATACAATAATTACAAAAATGATCTCGCTTGTAAACGCTGCGATTATGGCATTTTGTATGAATAAATTCATCAACAAAAGTTACTAAAAGATAAAAACAAATGTCGTTTTTGACTATATAATTATTTGAAGCATTTATTTGTGTTTATTTTTTTGGTAATTGGCAAATTGACTGCCACAATTGGCATACCGAGTATGTGATAATGTCTCGTATAATAACAGAAGTAATTGTCTCATTACAATACGCTTGATACAGCGGTCGGATTTTGTCACTTATAGAAATTCCTTGGTTTTTCCTAATTTTCCAAATTATTTGTTCCTGACTTGTGGTATGCGATGTAATTATCCTGACCACACCATTATATAAAGAAACAAAAGTTACAGAAACTGTTTCGGTGATTGGGAAATGAGTAACTAACACCATGTTAACCATAGCTCTCCTAGCATGTAAGTATGTGTATTTGTGTACTGCTGAAACTACTACTACTACTATTACTAATACTACTACTGCTGTTATTGCTGCTGTTGCTGCTACTGCTACTGTTACTGCTGCTACTACTATTATTGCTTCTATCGCTGCTGCTGATGCAACTACTACTACTACTAATATTGCTGCTTCTGCTATAACTACTCTTACTACTACTACTACAACTACTACTACTACTACTACTACTACTATTACTACTACTACTACTACTACTACTACTACTACTACTACTACTAGTACTACTACTACTACTCAGCTCTACTATTATATGTACTACTAATAATAGTATACAGTTATCACATGTGTGTTTGGGGAACGGTCAAAACTGTTTTCCCGAGGTGGAGGGGATGACAGTGTGAACTGTTTCCCGAGGCCGATTGTTTTAGAATTGTTATACATAAAATATGTATTTAATTGATTAAAATCAACTAATGAGCAATAAACCCCAAAACGAAATGTCAATTATCATATAAAATAAACAACCAAAAGAAGTAACTATAGTTACGCGCCAGGGATAGCTATTTTAAACTTGGCGGTAAAAATTGTTCCAATGCTTTTCAAAAGGACTAACATGACGTATTGTAACTTATAATTATTAATTATTGCGTTTTATTATAAGAAACTGTTAATTTCCCATCTACATGTATATCATTTTCTGTTTTAAATTGGAAATTTTATAGCTTTTTTAAAATAGATTTAGCCACAAAGCCTGATCTACTCCCTTTAAGGTTAGCTTTTCTCGATTTTATGTGTACACAGTAATTGCTATTATCATGTCTTCAGCGCCTAAATTGAAACGACAACGTAAACAAGCCTAAATCGCTAACAATAAAGACAGATCATATCCGTAGAAATTAACTAAATATAAACTAAGGTTGTGTTGTAAAGCTATATAAAATATACACAAGCAAGGTTTTACGCAAGCGTAAAATAGCTGCCGAGAGACAAGAAGTTAACATTATATAAATATTGCATCCCAGTGAGGGTGACAGTATAGAGTGCTCTGGTGCTTAAATATTCTCAGGTGCCGATAGGCCGAGGGAAACAGTTCACACTGACATCCCCCGACACCAAGGAAAAACAGTTTTGACTGTTCCCCAAACACACATGTGATAACTGTTTTATTACCTGATTAATGTTACTGTACAAAACAGTGAAAATGAAAATTTGTTTTATAATGGGAACCTATGGTGAAAAAAGCAACATGACGTCACGCAAACGAAATTCAAGCACGTGAGGGAAACAGTCAACTAAAGCCCGGTAACAGTTCGTTTTCACCGGGAACAGTCTTTTCCTTAGTGAAATAGCAAGAAATGACGATATAGCATTTATATAGGAGATCAGGTAATAATATTATATATCTCATATTTCAACATTACAACATGATCTTGAATTATGTGTGTGACATACGTTTCTTTAAATGCTAAATAGAAACCAGAAGTAAAACAACAGGTCAATCAGAAAATATGTGTAATACATTTTGTTAATGATGTGTACCGTTTCTCCGAATATCGTTTATAAAAATTAAAAAAAAGAATAAAGTTTTTAAACATAAGATGCTTAAAATACTCGCGATTGAATATGCGTAAACGGAATTATGAGTTATTGTTTTTGCAACCTACTTCTTTAATATATGCAGGGTCCGATTTTATATTGTGACTGTCTTTAATTATATTATAAAGATATTGTGTTACTTTGTGTTTTTTTTAACACATCGCATATCTCATTTACTTAGTACATTCAAAAAAGCAAAACGAAACAGTTTTGATTTTCGATTATTTTTTGTCCCCTGTTTTGTGTTTTCAAACCAAGATTGTATTTTTTTTTATGTTAGTACACAAGTTTCTTTGTAACAAAGCTTAACATTTCAGGAATGAAATGCGCTCTTTTGGCTTTAATTGTGGTATGAAAAGCATGTGGGTGGTTTACAATGTGTGGAGTCCGAACTTTAAACCATCCAAATGTTTTTCATACCCGAATGAAAACCAAAGAGCGCATTTTATTTCTTATATTTACATAAATATTTACCTTTAAAATTCGGTTGATTTCCTCTCTGCCAGATTTACTATCTATTTCGAAAAAATAGTTCATTATACGGGGATTTTTATGGAGTAAAATGTAACAGCCGTTACGATCGGCAACATTTTAGACACACCCCTCATGCGCAATATTCTATTAAGATAAGCTCCGCCTATCATCCGATGAAAACCGTTAAAGGGCATATCATGAGGTATTCCGAAGGTAATGTTATTCTTCGGAATTTTTCAAAATTACTGAGTGTATATTAATTAACTTCTTTTTATTAGCTTTGGTGCTTCTGCACGTATAAGGAATTAAAGTCACCACTCCGTATACATTTTAAAATTTGTATCGATAGTAAATATCCGTTTAGGTGCTTCGAAGCAGTAATTAGATCATTAACACATGTTTTTATTTACCCGTTATTTATAAAATATCTTTTTTTAAATATTTTTGTTTATGTTTGGATTATACCACAGTGTGCGTTGATTTCGTAAGTGGCTGCGGGAGGTTCACACAATTTTTCCATATTTGTTTGAATTTATTTGTTATTTAATATCATTTTTATTTGAAAAAAATATCTGAATTTCTCAATATCTTTTAATATAAGTAATTTTCACTAATGCTCACATATATATGAATAGAAGAAAAAACATAAGCCTAGACAACCACAAAGCAAGTACACAATTACTTGACAGAAGCCAAAGCAACAATATAATAAACCATTAAGGGCACGAAACGATTGAAAGCAAACATTAAATGTTACCATCTCTTTCAGGATTAAGTGACGTCATCATAGTGTCCACAATATGTCTGGTCATCCCACAAAGAGGAAAGCATAGTGGCAAACTGTAAATGGGTCAAGCACTAAACATGCATAGCGCTGCAAAATGATATTGTCATAACCTCTTTTGATTAACTGTTTTACAAGTTTAATAAAGATTTTATGAAAAGCTATTATGACCAAGGAGTTTACGAAGTTTGTAAATCACATCACCATAGAAGTCAGGTTGTGATAGTCCTTGTCGCAGAAAAGTTCTTATATTACGTTTATATTATAAAAGTATGTAAATGTTACACAATTTTGCAAAGGCTTTTAGAAGTTCATGGTAACGGTAGCTCTGCTTCAGTTGCGTTTTAGCTATACAAATATTACGAATATTACAGTCTTCAACACGACTGCAAGCTCTAGAAAAACAAATAAGTTGAGAAACACAGACCCCATAAGAAGTAGTTCGGGAAACATCCCCATCTAAGGATTAAAATTACAATCATCTCTCGTCATAGATGTTTACTAATTATTTCACCATTGTCAATAGAGATATGTAGATCAAGAAAAGAAGCGACAGTAACAGCAATGTTAGTTTATTGAAAAGAGTATAACAGGAGAAATTTTAGAAAATTTGAGAGAATGAAGCCAGGTTATGTGATAAAATATGTAATTAGTGATATTATGGTTTTAATTAGTAATACTATTATCATTATTATCAGTATTGTCATTGTATTTTTCGAGCCTCAGTTCCAGGCTATATGGAGCCTGAGTCTTTTCCGAAAACAAACACACGAAACACTATTTTTTTCAGTGATATTGTGCAAGCTCGTGAGCGATGTGGGTGCTGCACGGCGCGTTGATGCTCACCTGCGTGCACGAGAGACTGTTCAGAGACGCCGTGACGAAGAGACGAAGAAATATTTGACATTAATGAAATGTTTGAACTTTCTAAAGGTAATACATGCAACATCGCAAACAGTAATAAAAGAGTAGATACTCCTAAGAAAATGTGATTTACTCCTTTCTTCTCGTGTCAATGTGTCTTTACTGAGTTTGTATATTTCCAATATAAAAGCTAACGACTACTGTACGTAATTGTATTTTAAATTGTATCTTTTCGGTGACTTATTTAAGATTGCTCACATTGTTATGCCCTGATCATTTCAACTGGATTGCTAAGATAAACAAGAGTATGAAAGGGGATATTTGGAATCCAACCACGATAAATATATTGCAGTCTCATTGATTAAGACTGTTCATGAACGGTAGTTAATCATGCTTGCTATCGTTCAAACCCGCGTTGAGCAGAACTGAGTATTTATCAGTAAATAAAGATCGGGGGATAAAACACAGAATCTTCTGGTACTGCAAACTTCCTATTCTGTAGCCGGCATTGTTCATACTACCATTTTATGGGTCCGAAAGCGCATATACTCAAAGGCTTTACTAAATATCACCGAATGTTTTTCTCGACACAACGGTTACAATGCAAATACCAAAAATAAGTATAAATTATAATTTTAGGTGAATCGATGACAACAGTACGCCAAGCTAGCGATGCTTTAGGAACATATGTGGAGCGTCTTCAAGAAGCGTATCAAGGCATTCCCGTGTTTGACGGACATGTTACAGTGCGTACAGACAAGAACGGACAACTGACTGGGGACGCTAGTGGTACTCTTGTCCAAGACATCGATGAAGATTTACAAGACACCAAAGCTGTCTTGGACGACGAAGAAACACTTAATATAGCCATTCGAGCCGACGGAGATGAAGCACTCATAAGTATCATTGGCGATATTTCGTATAAAAGATGGGTTTATTTGGACAAAAATGATAAAGCAAGACTTGTGAACACAGTATCTTACTTGATAGACGTAGTTAAACGTCCATTCTATATAATAGATGTTAAAAGTGGAGAGATCCTACGGCACTGGAACGCATTGAACAACTTCTCATGCGGCAAGAAGACGTACAAAGCGTTCGGTGGAAATATTAAACAAGGAAAATTAACATATGGCTCTGTTCCGTACTGCCTGAATCTCACCATCGTGGGAGACACGTGCTACCTAGAGAACAAGTACGCCCGTGTTGTGGACATGAAGCACTCCACGAGTAGAAGCATTACAGAGACTGCAAGTTTCAAATGTAAGAATGGATATGACGACGAAGTCAACGACGCCTATTCCCCAGCCATAGATGCGTTTTTCTACGGTACAGTCGTATGAAGATGTTTCAGGATTGGTTTGACACAACTGCTCTAAACGATAAAATTGTTTTACGTGTTCACTACAAAAAATATTACGAGAACGCGGTTTGGAATGGCGCAACTTGTACATTCGGGGACGGATACAATAAATTTTATCCATTCACAACACTTGATACAGTTGGACATGAGATAGCACACGGTGTAACTGAGCAAGGGTCGGGATTGATGTATTTTGATGAATCTGGAGGTGTAAATGAGGCATTTTCTGATATAATGGGAGAGGCAGCTGAGCAATATTTGTCGTCCAGTGATCTTGTGGTCGGCAAGTATCTCATAAAATATAGCCCGTTTTTTAGAGACTTTCAGGACCCAAAGAAGGACGAGTACGTAAGCATCAGGTTTGCCTGTGAAATGACGCCCAAATTAGACCCTCATTTAAGCAGTGGAGTGTACAGGAGAATCTGGTTTGTGATCGTGAAGCAGAAAGATATGCCGGTCCAGGATGCTGCTAGAGTTTTTCTCCATGTAAACCGGATGTACTGGCATCATGCTGGCACTTTCTACGATTGTTCATGCGGTCTGCTGCGTGTGGCCCTTGACCTCGGATACAGTACCTCTCCATTCAGAAAAGTGTTTAAAGATGTAGGAATTAAAGACTGCGATTTATCCGGTCACGTGTTCCATCTATCCAATAATATTACTCCACCTGGCGTCACAGTTTCCGACACAATACATCCAGTGTTCAAATTTCAGTCACCAGCTTGGACCTCGTCAATAATAATGAGGCAAAAAGTTCGTCTCCTGGGATTATCAACATAACAATTCAGACGGGAACATGGGATGACGATGCAAATCAAAGAGGTTCTATCATCGCGGAGGGAGAAACGAAACTCGAACTGCAGGATATGGCCGGGCGTCTGGTGTTTGTCACGTTGTCAACGACTGACCTTGACCCACATTATGATGTAAAGGTGACAGCGGGTTATACATGCGTTGACTCCTACGAAGGCGATCGTTCAGTATATTACAGATTCGTTTGCTTTGGAATTCTACCCATGTACTAGAACTGGACACTTCCGTATGGGTGTGCCGTGAAGTAGAAGGCAATAACACATTAAACAAATGCAATGTTTTAATGTTACTTTAAATAATTATACGTATATTTTACGATTTAAAGTTGTTTGTAATACTGACTGCTTCCAGAAATACATGCGCCTGTACTTTACTCCAACAATGAATATTTAAATAAATAAATGAATGAATGAATGAATGAATGAATGAATGAATGAATGAATTAATTAATGAATGAATGAATGAATAAATGAATGAATGAATGAATGAATGAATGCATGAATGAATGAATGAATGAATGAATGAATGAATAATTGAATCAATGAATCAATGAATCAATCAATCAATCAATCAATCAATATATAAATAAATAAATAAATAAATAAATAAATAAAAAAATAAATATATATATACATATATGTGTTGCAGCTGTCCTTTTTAGGAAGTGAATGCATACGTTTGATTTCTGTGTCTCTCATCATAGCTAGGTGCCCTGCAGTAGTTTATTTATTTATTATACATATATATATATTGTACTGGTATATCTTTTCAAATCACAACAGGAATATGACGTCAGCCACGAAACAAAAAAGATGCTTTATCATTAGTCTGTTTTATTGCTTGGAAACAACTGGAATTCATGCGATTGCCCATTGCCCGTCTTGATTTAAGATTTACAATAGTTTTAGATAAGGTGGAAAACAATTATGTTACATCTCATATTTTATAGATGATACGAACAACTGCTGTTGATTGAACCGGTTTATGACATATGCAACATTGCTGACACGTATCGTGGTTTATGCCGCATGCAATACTTGCTGACGGGCGTCTTAAAACAAGTTTAGGTTGTTAAGGACATTTGCTACAGTTTCTTCATATTTTGTTCTATGAACAATTCTTTTATGATGTAGTACGTAGCTAGAACGGGCTGTTCTAAGCATATTTCAGCTTTTAAAATAATAAGTCACCACTTTGTTTTACCGATAGATTAAGATATGTATTTGACAAATATTTCATTTTTGGCATAGATTTTATAGATATATTTAGTAACAAAAATAAAATAAAATTACATTAATTGTTTTCAAGCTCAATATATGATCATATTTTATGTATTTATGAAGAAGGATGTTTGATATATGCAGCAATAAAGGGGAATATTACCTTTATTGCCTTGCAGATTCTCGGAAAAAAATGGCAGACTTTTGGAGGGAAAAAAGTATTTCCTAGGACATTTTTCTCTCTCAAAACTTCTGTATTGTTATCCATATCGTGATACTTCAAGAAAATGAAAGAAAACATATGCCACCGTAACTGTTATTGAGAAAAAGAATGGTATGACCCTAACATTTCTTTTCTAAAAATGTATATGCCTCGGAGCAATTGAACACAGACTGTTTTTTAAACTGTTAATAGAGATATAAAAATCGAACATGAAAAGCAGCATTCAAGGACGGCAGTCAGAAAAACACACAGAAACAAAGAACAACTTTAAAGATGAATAAAAGGCCGAATAAGACATCACAAACACAAAAGGGTTAACGCCAGTTCTACAAACCCCTTTTCATTTAAAAGAATTCCACTTTTGTAAAACTAGTTTACAGTCATCAAGTCTGTAGTATTTAATATTTGAAGTGAAATAATACCTTACAACAGACATATATGAAAAAGATATAGGTCTCACTACACAGTGCATTTTTACTATGTTGGCCGTATATATGAATAAAATAATAAAGTTACTGGGCCATTCCAAACAGGACTTTTCCAAGCGAAAATATACTTCTTCTTTTATGAAGAACGCTCATTTGCCTTAACAAATTTATACAAAATCTGGTACGTTGGCCAGGTTGACGTTTTAATTTGATTTCTTGCACCTCGCACAGAATCCTAGGAATTCCATTGGATTAGAGCGGTCACATGGTGACCCTCTATTATTCTATAGTGGGTTAGTAGATTTCTTAGAGGGTCTCTAAAACAATATGGACTACAATTCCGATTCAAAGGTTAAATCATTTTCAAATCGTTCTTTATGGCATTAGTAACACACATGATAAGTAAATTAATAATGTTTTTAAACCATAACGGTCGTGACGTCAACGTCATCACGTCATATTGCGCGAACGCCTCGACGTTAATGCTCCATTGAAATGGGTTAACTATCGGTGTTTGCGTTAAAAAAACTGCTCGATGCAATAAATCAGTTATTGAGTTTGTTACTGACCCCCTACAGAAATATGTGGGGTCAGTCAGATATATAGGGGGACTCGTCCTCGTCTATTGCCTCGCCCCCTATAAATCTTACTGACCCCACATATTTCTGTAGGGGATCACTTACAAACCCAATAACTAATATTGTGTCCTCCATTACACTTTTTTGGGATTTAAGTCCAGAGGTTGGATCAGAATTCCTACTCTTCTTCAACAAGCATAAAACTGTCATATGTTGGTGACGGTGTCGTCTTCATTTTACCTGTAACAACAATAAACATATCTGTCAATTATTCAAAATTATTTAAAACCGAAGAACGCACTACTACTTTTTATGGCGAAAGAATTACCCTACCGTGGGTTTCAAGGGCTCTAACTGAAGTGAGACCTACAGAGGCTAAACCAATAAATATCTCCGTGTTCTGTATCCTAATACAGAAACTATATGCATTTTAGTGTATAAACAAATAATTTTATTAACTAAACTGTTAATTGGGTTTAGAAGTTAGACAAAATATGTTATGCATGTACATAATCGCTCTTAGACAGTTATGAGCAAACAAGATGCGCACAAACAACTGTAAGAAATGTCCTTTAAGCTTTAAGGAACATGTTCTGATTTTCACTAAGATTTGGAAATTTTGGAGTTTGGTTCAACTTGGGTTCAGTTGGTAATATTTATATCAAATATCCTATTCTATGTGTAAATCTAGTCTAAAAGTAGCATTTAAGGACGACAGTCAACCACAAGCACACACAGAACCAAAGAAAAACTTTAAAGATGGACAAAATGCCAAATTAAACATCTCAAACATAAAAGGGTTGACAATAGGGCTACCGCCTTGGAACGGTATGTGGCAAAAAAGACTGCTGGTGGTTTAAACCAGGTTTTAGGGTGCACTAAACCTCTTACCCTACCGTCGTCCCAATAAAACGGGACAGTGTAAATAATTAAATCTCCGCCATGAACTATTCTCTAACCAACAAGGCAGCATTAATTAGTAGGCAATATAAATAAAACACAAAGATGCTAGTGTATATATAAATACAAAAACAATAGCCTAGAAAGCCAAAAAGAAGGTACTCAACTTCTTGGCAGAAGCCAGAGCAACAAGAGAACAAACCATTGAGGGCACGACAAGACAAGATTGTAGACAATCATCAAACGTCACCGTCCTTTTAGACTTTAGGTAGACGTCATCATAGGATCCACAGCATATCATCGCACAATTAAAGAGAAAAGCATAGTGGCGAACTGTAAATGGGTCTACCACCAAGCATGCAGTGCGTGGCAAAATGATAGGGTCATAACCTCTTTTGGTAAACCGTTTAACAAGTTTAACAAAGATAGTGTAATGATTAAGTCCTTTTGCTCATACTTTGGGATAACTTCAGATAGCTTGATATTTTAAACATATGATCTAAGTAGATGTGTTTTAGATTATATAAAGTTAATAACTTATCATATTTATGAATGTCAGTTTACTGTAAATTGTTGTTTTGAATACGTTTTCAATACACCAAAACTGAATTGTAAGCAAGTGAGTATCAGTATTTATTAACAATCACACTAGCGTTCGTTTAGTGCAGTGTGGCGGCTGTAAAAAATCTCCCCGTGCTACGAATCAGTAATGATATTTTCACTGGTCCTTTAGGACCAGCGAGCCCAATATAGGTGACTTTGAAGTAGAATACCGCTTAAGCCGGTGCTATGGGGCGTGAGAGGTGTTGCTTTTTTCATTACTTCTCAGAACAGACTCAATAAAACCGAGTCTGCTGCTTTATTCTCTTAATTATGTTTGTTGTTCCCAAAGGAACACCTTTATCAGTATTTATTACCAGTTTAACTCCATGAACTTTCGTACATTCTTCATCATATCACTTCAAATATAGGATAACCTCCATCCATAAACACTATTTGTATCATAAATTGTCCTGATTTGTCATTGTTCATTGTGAAAAGATGTCTATTTGATGTAAATTTAATGAGCAAATGAGCAATTTCAGCGCTATACGTCCATTTCTTCGCAGTTTAAGGCCACACGGAGATATTTCATTGTTTTATTTCATCATTCATTGTGTGTAAGTGTACTTATTTATACATTTGTTATTGAATATCGGTACAGGTTTAAATCTTAAATTATTTATTGTATAAGTCAAATGTAAACTCTCCCAACATAATATGGATGAGCTGACCCGACGTCCCGACATGAATCTGTGGATTCCCTACTGCCCTTCGATATTGTGGGTCGCCCAACCAAATTTGGTTGGATCTGAGTTGGTATATAAGCAGCCGATTTTTAGAATCGAGGACTTTCAGCATTCAGAATCCGTAGAGAGCAGTCGCACTTTTGCCCGTTTGGAAATTGGCAGATTTTCATATTTCGCGCCGGGTGACGCCATTATATATATCTATGGTGCGTCACATAGTATTTTCGGGTTACTTGCGAAATAAGCGACTATTGGCCGGATTTTAACTGAGAGTCCTCTTTCAATAGAAAAGGCTTTGGAAGATATTATTTTTGTTCTGAAGGTACTTGCCACAATATACTAGTATTATATAAAGGAGTGAATAGTCTTACTTATTTCAAGTCCAAGAACTGTAATGGTATAGAACAAGTGAGTCCAGACAGGAATTTACGTCACTTGCAAGACGGGAGGCCGCTCGGTTGTAATAATTGTATGAAAATGATCATTACCAAGGATCTTACGAAGTTTGTAAATCACGTCACTATAGAAGTCAGGTTGTGAAAGTCCTTGTCGCAGAATAATTCTTCAATTGTTTTTATATAGGAAAGAAGATGCTCAATACATGTCTTTATTGCGACCCTGCGTTTGTAAACGTGAGAACCGAGGCTCCATCGTAAATGTAGTATCTACTATAAAATTGTCAGAAACTCTGCAGTTTTGCAGTTTAGAAGGTTCTGGGGCATTTCTCCAAGTCACAAGCAGTGTACGTCCATTTAAGGCGGATTGGACTGCGTGGATGAGTGGTGTGGGGTGGGGTGAAAGAGAAAATGTCGGACAAAAGGGGAGGTAAGTGTTGATCATCAAGATAAATATTTGCACGGCCAATATTCTTCTCGAATTCTGTTTACTATAACGAATGACACTCAGAGTACACATTCCTTTAATAATGTTCAGCAGAGCGTCAATATGGCCTCTTGGACCTCTTGTTATTTAAGAACTCTGAAAGATGCTGATAAAATTAACAAAATGTAGAATTGCGAAAACATTAGTTATTTTTAAAAGAAATCTCGACTGCATTTCTAAGAGCAATCATGAGCAAACAGTCATATAGAAACCACCTATTTGGCACCGTAGGTCCGCACTGTACAAAAAACTAAATCAACTGCGCAAATTAAATTAGTCAATGACAATACACAACAGAATTAGTGATGAAGACAGTATTAAGGACTTGGAACGGTCAGCAGGCAATACGGCTTACTGGTTATGGCTTAACTCGATAAACTCGATAACTCTTAACCTACGTCATTATACGGTTTGCAATATGTCCGGTCATCGCGCAGTCAAAGTTGAAGTCATAGTGAACTGTTACTACAAATGGGTCAAACACTAAACATGCAGAGCGAGCGGTGCACAATTATAGGATTCAAATCTCGTTTTATAACCATTTCAACAAGTTTAATAAAGATTTATAACAGCGATCATGACCAAGGATCTTACGAAGCTTGTAAATCACTTTACAATGTCGCAGACGAGTTCGATACTTTCTTTTACATTTTAAATGTAGATCAGTGTTGCAATAATACAATTTGGCAAGGTGTTTTCGAAATCTTTGGTAACGGTAGTCCTGATGGATTAACTTTTCCGTAGTACAAATGTTAAGAATAATTTTCAAAGCGCCTATAAGCTCTAGAAAAAGGAATAATTTGATAAGCATCAACCCATAAGAAGTTGCTCCAGGAACATTACTCATCTAAGTACGGATAACAAGATGGAGTGATGTCATAAGAGGTAGGTCAAACGAAATAAATTACGGGTTAAATTATAAAATTAGAAGTGAACCGCTGAGTTTCGGTGATATCACGGATAGTTTCAGGTTATCAATAAAATACGAAGAAGAATTACATTATATAAAACGTTTTCATCAAGATTGCAACTTATTATTGTTTTATCTTTAATGAGACAAATCATTTAGTTCCTAACATAATAGAATGCAACCTTCATAGCGACAATCATCTGAAGTTCGGGTGTTTAAGTTGTGTGCTAGCTCTATACATTTGGTTCAGCATATGCTCTATAGTATGCCAGATATGTTCCTACCATGCATGCTACAAAGTGCTTAATATGTATTATATTCTGTTATTAATTGACATAGCCTCGGACACCCGGCCCGCTTCTGATTTCTTCGTTACGCTATGCTACACGGATCCAGAACCACGGCCTGGGGAAACTACGACGTTTAAAATCGCCCTCCCGTTTTGGGAGATTTTGGCGAGATTTTGAGAGATTCAACGAGACTTTCAAAACACTTATTCTAAACTAATTTCATAATAATTTCTTACTTTCAACTTTTGAGAAGCAGCATGTGACGTCCAAAATGGTAACAGGTGCATCAACAATTGACGTTGTACGTTTATTTACAACAAGACGTCACGCAAACGTCAACTTTATGCACGTGAAAAAAATGCGCGAATGATTTGGTCTAATCGCTAGTGGGCGCTTTAATTGGCCTAATCTGCCCAGACCGATGTCTTCAAGTAAGATATATGCATGATACGGTCTAGCGTGCCGAGACTATAATTGACTACACACGATGAGCAGTTCCTCATAAGTCAGGCACAATCTGCCGAATGACAGGCATCTAGAGACCGGGTTAACTCTGTAATTTTTTGTAACTATTACCATGTACATTTTATTTTAAAAAAGGCGTCTTTAGCTTACAATATTCTCTCTGTGCCAAACATAATTATATATAGTTAGGTCCTTGTCACGACATCGTCTCCTGTTAAGCCTGCGGGATTTATATCCTGGATATATCAGTCTCCCAATTCCAAAACATCTTATCTTAATATTATTTGTAATCTCCCAAAGGACGACGCCAACTAATTGTAAATCCGTGATTTCTATAAATGAACGACGTTTTAATAGTCCGAGAGCAGTTGCCTTGCAATATCTTTAACGTAGCCTACCTCATCCGTAGAAGGTTTGACACTTGATCATGATGGAGTAACACCTCAGGAATATTTCTAGCCCTGTTGTAGTCATAAATTGCGGTAGAACTAAAAAGCTATCAGGATGGCGTCCAAGACTGCCGCTAAAATGTAATGTACAGTTATACTAATTGTTTTGTTGCATTACACTCGTACCAATAAAGATATTCTTCTATAAATGTACAAGTATGTGTATCTTAGATAGACAATTTATCTGACGCAACATTAAATAATGAATGGCAAAGTTCAAGGTCACAGTCACGGGTCAAATGTCAAATTTTAGCTATTTTAGTGTTTTCGTGTCTACTTGGTTTATTTTAAAACAAACAAACAGAGATATGTAGAAGGTTTGACACTTGATCATGTTAGAGTAACATCCCAGGAATATTTCCAGCCCTGTTGTAGTCATGAATTGTGGTAGCACTAAACGGGTATTCAAGATGGCGTCCAAGATGGACGCCAAAGTGTGATACAGTCATGATAATTGTTTGTACCATTAAAACAATTGTACCATTAAATATAGTATTATATACATTTACAAGTTTGTGTATCTGAGGTAGACAATTTATCTCATGCAAGATTTGGTCACAGTCAAGGGTCAAATGTCAAATTTGATATTTGTTTGTGTCTGTGTTTTCGTGGTTTATTTTAAAGCACACAAACAGAGATCTGTAGAAGTTTTGACAGTTTATCCTGTTAAAGTAATATCACAGAAATATTTCTAGCCCTGTTATAGTCATATACTGAGTTCGCACTAAACAGTTATGCAAGATGGCGTCCAAGATGGCCACTTAAATGCGATATACAGTCAGTAATATACCACATAACTGTCCTATGCTAAAACGCAAGCTCACATTGAAGGGCCAAATGCCATATACAACTCAGTGTATGTTGTAAAGGAGCTGCCAATATGTTATATAGAGCTTGACGAATATTTGTATACATCATACCATGTATTCCATACTACATTTTCATGTCCTAATCTCAATTTGGAAACACAGTCAGGGGTCAAATACATGGAATACTATTAGAGACGTTTCTGTTGTTTAATCTATACAGATATAAGTACGACTCTTAATGCTATATGTACCTTTACAATGTGATGACACATACAACCCAGTTCAGTAATATGAAGAAAAGGCTGAAGTCAATTGCTGAGTTAAAGAGACATTTGACGAAGACGATTTGTACTGTCTGCAATGCACATGTCCATACTAGCGACTTAAAATTATCCCTTTTGATATTATGTTTAAGGCTGTTTCATGTTGGTGAAAGAGATGAATTGAGTTTGACTCCTTTGACAAAACTGCCAGTATCTTATATCGTCTGCAGGATCACTAACATGTTTGGAGACATATAAACCGCAAACAAACTTGTCATTGTACATTGCATTTTCCAATTATAATACCTCATCTTTTAGTGCAATGAAAATGTTGAAGTACTACTATTTCAGACTTACAGTTCTTTAACATATTTAGACCATATATTTTTGCCTTTTCCAGATAGTGCACTAGAACTATCACAACATGTTATTGCGTGAACACCAGAACGTGCATGAAATGAAATGGATGTTTACGTCAATATATGTATGAGGTTATATTGGGACAACTATCTCAGCGGTAGATGATATGCAGGATAAAAGGAATGCCTCCGAAAGGGCGCGAACCCAGGCGGAGCTCAGGTATATAGCTCTAAGCTGAATGGCTATATCTACTGAACTATCTAAGCCACGCCAGGGTGCAAACCCAGACGGAGCTGAGGTATGTAGCTCTAGAGTTGAAGGCCTATATCTACTGAACTATCTAAGTCATGCCAGGGTACAAACCCAGGCGGAGCTGAGGTATGTAGCTTTAGAGCTGCAGGCCTATATCTACTGAACTATCTAAGCCGATCATAGATTTTTCTGGGACAGTGTGTATTGATATTTGTTGACGTTTTGTCTTTTTTTCTTGCTCGGAATCATAGTTCATCACAAGTTAGAGAGTTAAATGCGTATTCACCTTTCATCGCAGCAATATCTGTATGAGGTGAATGCAAAACTACTCTAATATGATTCTGGAAGCCATGTTGATCATCAAAATCATGCGTCTTCGGTTGTATTTGTGCTTGACAAATGCATACAGTACCCATGGCATCCCTGAATTCACCAGCAAGAATGACGACTTCAACATGTCGCAATATAGCAGATGCATCATGGCACCGTCTTCACATAGGAATGATGTTGAGTTGACTTTAATGGCATAGTTACTAATGTACTTGTGCCACTGCGGAATAGGTATGTTATCAGCTGCTATTATTTCTTCCAATGCATTTGAAGAACATTTTGTCCTCGTTCAGCTTTAATCGACTCAGTTCTATCACATTTGTCGAAAACCATATCAGATATATCGCAACTGTCTTGTTTAAGGGACATGGTAAATATTTTCCAGTATATATTTGCTATAACTGTCCAAATTTCGAAGCACTTTATCAACTCTTTATAAATAAGTTAGTACCCCTTTTTCGAAGCAGTGAGACAAGTACTTCAGTAATTCTGTCAAACAGGTCAAATTAACAACATAATTCTGTCAAACGGGTCAAATTAACAACATGACTATGTGAAAGATGGTGCAACATTGAGTCAGAAATATTGCATCGTGGTAAAGTTACAATTCACGCTGTCGAATTTCAGGGATAGCAAGCAAATGATTTGTCAGTCGCAACTACAACCGCTAGAGGATCTCAGGTCTCACCACAAAGAGGCAGATAAACGCATGTTATTTAATGCTCAGCTTCCCTCTGAGAACTGTTAAGAGTAGTTATTAATTCACGAGATACCGATGTTGCCGTACTAAATGTATACACATGTAACTCTCTACCTTTTAATTAACGATGGTTCCGAACAGGAACAAGTACAAACTGGGACATATATATGACAGTCGCTATGCTCTATACTTCCCGATTTCCAAGCAATAACAGTAATAGGGCATTATCTGGAAATGGCAAATTAAAATATCTAAATTTGTTAGATATGTCCGAATCCCACCAGCAGTAGTTGATCGCACTAGGAGAAGATGAGGTATTATCTTCGGAATGTGCAATCGCCTGTGAAATGTTGTCAAAGGATATAAGGGGTATTGCAGACGGTATTTCATACTGGCTGGTTTGCACATGAATGAAATATACTTCCTAAAAGCCTTACTTATTATATCGAAAGGGCTAATTTTCAGTCAATAGACTGGACAATTTTATCATAGGCAGTACAAAATGTTCCATCTCCAAACGGGTACGTTTGGAATATAGATGATTTGAAACCGCTTTAGATGTCCAAAGAGTCTGCTCAAAAACTAGATTTACTAATGTCATGAATCAGAGAGCGACCGACCCTGTTCCAGTGCCAGAGAAACTTTATCAATGCCAGACAAACGATATAGTCTTCACAAAAAAGAAATATAAAAAGATCGGACAGGGAAAGTAGCATTCAAGGAGGACAGTCAACCACAAAACACAGAAACAAACACGCAAACAGACAAACAAGAAGGCAAAAGCAATAATAAATGCAAACGACATCACAAACACAAAAGGGTTGACAGTAGGGCTACCGCCTTGGAACTGTTTCTTTTGCATGGCGGGTCAAATGCAAATGTGAAAATATTAAATAATCAGTTTTTGATGAAGATGTCTCAGAAATGCAATCATATTAAGATATTTGAAAGTACATCTATATAAAAGTTGAACAGAAGTGTTGCATCAAGGAATTGTACGTGATATATATTGCTATAATTGAAGTTATGAACTAGAAGTACAGTCATTTTGGTCAGCAGAAATAGAAGACAAATGTTTTATTATTGATGCATAGTATTTCCTTTAGGTGTCTCAGTTATAATGTAACACTTATTTCACTATTAGCTTTACAAGTTGGTACAATTAAAGATTACTTGAAGATATGTATGATATGTTTGTAACTGTTATTTCCAACTTCCAGCTGAACGTAAAAAACACACACAAAAAAACAGCAATATAATAGAAATGGCGGATTTTAAGTTAGATTTAAGATATATTTCATACATGTAAGATTTTGTTTACAACTTTACTATGAGTTTAATGTCGTACCTGAGTATGCCTTTAAAGTCCTACTAAACTTTGACCAGGGCACAGATTTGACCTTTGATCATTGAATGTGACTGTGAACTTTGCCGTATATTATTATATGTTGCATTGGATAAAATATCTAAGAAACATACTTACACATTTTTTAAACGATTTACCGTTATTGGTACAAAATAATGTTATGCAACAAAGCAAGTATAATGACTGTATATTACATTTTGGTGGCCATCTTTAATAACTTTTAAGTGCTACCAGAATGCATGACTGCAACAGGACTAGAAATATTTCTGGGATGTTAGTCTAACTTGATAGACAGTCAAACCTTCTACGGTTCTCTATTTGCATGTTTAAAATATACTAAGAAAAAATAAAGACACGAAAAAGCTAAAACGTTTATCTGTGACCCTTGACTGTGGCCTTGACCTTTACCATTTATTACAACATGTTGGTGAGTAAAACTGTATATATAAGTACACAAACCTGTGAATTAATATAATAATATCTTTATATAACAAAATTGTGATGTATTACATTGACATTCCTTAGGAGTGCTATTTAATAAGGTCAGAAACTATTTTGTTGTAGTTGAAAATGATATTTCTAATAGTTGTTTTATACTTATAACAAATTACAGGACTTTCTGAATTTTTCAAATATTTAAAGATAGAATCAACTACATGATTATCTCGATAAATACTAGGCATGTCAATGAAATCAATACCTTTATTAAGATGTAGTATTTTTAGAAAATGCCTGACGTGATCAGACTCCTTGTCAATATGGGGTCGGAGAACATGTTGTGTGTAGCTTTGAATTTTGGAAGCAGTGTTATACAAGTGATCTTTACCAATAAATATTTTGTCTGCTTCCTCGTCGATCAACTTAAGTGAAGAAATGGACAGAGAGGTAAGTTGTGAAAGCATAGAGTGCTTTCCAGACTGTTTAAAATAGTAATTCAGCGACTGAAATATTACAATTGATGTTACCATTACGCCTACGACCATGAGACCTAGAGTTACGCTTTCGAATAGAAAATATAGAAATAATGTCAATATTTTTTTTTTAATTTAATATTTTATTTCACAAGAAATCATTTGTAAGTCATATCATACAATAATGCATAACGATATTATCAAGATACATATATTATATCAAACAGTATTTTATTCATGATATGTTCATAGACTTAACCAACAAAGATTTCCAGTGAAACAGTTTAGTTATGTAGAGAGTAGATGGAGAAAATAGTTTATAGAAGAAAGGAAGAGAAGTAAGACAGACAAATTATACAGATAGAAGAAGTGAAAATGTACGATAAAAGAAGTAGAGTTTCGGTTTGTCTTATTTGGTGTCAGTTAATAAAGTTTCGCCAATTTGTCTCATGGGTCTCTAATTTATCGTTCGCAAGTGCTATACATTTTTCAATTTCGATTCGTCTGTTTAGATAAGTCTTGAAACAATTTAGGAATGGTGTTTGTTCATTTTTTTCTAAAAATAAAATACTTTCCACTAATAATCAAGAAGTTTTTTTATAGTGTTATTGATAGAAAAATCTGTTATGCCAAAAGATATAGTGTCAAAGTTCAAATCTATGGATAAGTTTAAGCCGGAAATGTATGTTTTTAACTCCGACCAAAATGTTTGAGCAATATTACATTCCCGGAACAAATGATTTACAGATTCAATATGCATACTGCAAAAGTCGCAGAGATTGGACTGAACAATATTGCATTTGAATAAAAATTTATTTGTCGGTACTATGCGCATTAAATATTTATATTGAAATTCTCGGAGTTTCGTATCTATAGTTGCTTTCATTGGCAGCATATATTATTTTTTTCCCAGGTTAATGTAGTGTTTGTAAAAGCTTCCCATTTTTTCTCTGATTTAATTTCTATTTTTCTGTCAGTATTCATTTGATATTCATATAAAAATGTATTGGCCCGTTTAGCCTTTAACAATTTGTTTAGGAATGTCTCATCTCTTTTTATATTTACATTTTCTAGCTTTCATTTTGATTTCCAATATTTTGGTATACTTGATAGTATAGACATATAAACTAAGAAATCGTGTTTAGGGATCTCATATATATCAGTTAGATCTTTAAAAGTGTAAAACTCTTTTTTTCTATAATCATATAATTGTTCTATAAATTGTATTCCTCTATCAAACTAGGACTTTTTGAAAATTGTTTTATTTCCTACTTTTATGTTTGAGTTATTCCAAATGATTTCTTTACCTATTACGTTTGTTTGATTTTGACAGTGCAATTACAACGTCTTGCAAAAAAATGTTATTTGGAATTAACACTTCCATATCTGATTTATTTAAGTTACATTCAAATAACAATTTACTACCATAATTTGAAATTTTATCGGTATAAAAAATCTTCCATTTGCCGTTATTTTCAGAGTCAAATATTCGTTTTATCCAGCCAGCTTTTAGAGATATCAAACAATTATTTACAATCTATCATTTACAGTCCTCCATCTTCATACCCTCGAGTAATTACTTCTCTTTTAATTTTATCAGGTTTGTTATCCCATAAAGAATTGAACATGGTGTCGTTTAGACTTTTTATGTATTCTTTTGGAGGGTTCGGAAGTATTGTCAACGGGTAAATCAACTTTGGCAAGGCAAAGGATTTTAGCACAGCAATTTTCCCAAGGAGTGTCAGCTTTCTGTGCTGCCATTGTTTCAAACAATTACTAAAAGCATTTATTTTAGGTATTACATTTGATTGGAAGTATTTTGATTTGTCAGTATGAAACACCATTCCTAATGATTTTACATTATCAGATCACCAGTGAAACTTTTTGTTCGCACAGTAGATTGTAGCATTATGTTTTAGACGGCCTGCTCTTAGTACAGTACATTTGGATGTATTTAACTTGAGACCAGAAATAAAGCTAAAATTATCTAGTACATCAAAAATGTCAATATTAGTTTTTTTTTGAAATATTTCCTTCTTGATAAATACTGTCATTAATGTGGTGTCTGTAAGTTTTTCATCCACTTAAGTTCTGCCATATGTCTTGCTTTTATTTGAAAACTTTTAGTAGCATCATTATCATAAATTATATATTCAACTGGTTGAACAGTAACGTTGCTAAAAGTATGACCTGAATGACAAAAGTGCTGGTACAAGTATTGTTTTAACTTTTTTTAGGATTACCTGCATTATATTATCCCTGAGGGAAATACCCTGCGTCTTGATTGAACTAAACGATTTCTGAAAGGAGACTTTATATGGTATTTATTCAAAACAGGTGATCCTAGAGGAGTATCTGAAACTGTTGAGCCATTACTAAAAACCTGGTAATATTATTAGAAGGAACACGAAACGAGGTTGCCGAATGAAGAATTAAAAGTGTAAGGCGTACATATGGTTTAGTTCTAAGAAATGAAAAGTTATTTTGTGGAATTTGTATTTATGACGCAGAGTGTAACCGAAGAGATGAAAGATATATTTTAAGTGTTTTTACTAATAGACTCATATATGTAATTTAAAAAGTAATACCATTCTGTGAAAAGCAAAATAAGGGCCAAGTAATAGTTATTAGAGATACGAAATAGAACCATATCAACGGTCCAATAGAAATTTAAGGACAACCCTAATAAAACGGGCCAAAATGACGATGAACACAAAACCTTCAACACGGTATATAAAACACACGTGTATTGTAGTCTTGGTTTGATTGAGACTAACGGTAGTGAAATGTGCTTGCTACCGCTCATGCCCCCTAGCCTCGGGTTGAGCAGAACTCAACATAGAACTGAAAGTGCTGAATGCGGCGAGGTTTGTGTAACGAACAAAATCTGAATAAGATGAACATGCCATGAATAACAAAAGTGCAGGAAAATTTAATAGAAATGGGGAAAAAATAACGCCCGACGCGAGTTGTTCTTGCAATTTTTGCATCTTGTCAATTGGTATAGCGTTCAAATCCGGAATGCTCCTCTACCTTTCAGTTATTGTACGACTAGAACCTGAAACCTACAATCTATGAAAGTTTTGATGGAATCCGATCTTAAATACAGAAAATATAACGAAAACAAGATTTCTATATATGATATATTGCAACACAATAACAATCCAGTGGTGTCTAAACATGTTTCCCCATGTCGTCTTATCATTAATAAAAAATCACTGACATCGTGAATCACTAAACAACTTTCGAATAGTTGTTGCTATATACAATTATACATAATCAAGTTGTTTTCTCGTTCGATCTGAAGTAAAATCAAATAAAACAATGCCGTATCCAGAACGTTTTCCCCCAATATGATCAACTATTTTATAAGGTTCAATAAAGCAAATTATGTTGATACACACTTGTCATTTGGAATATTATTGTTTTCCTATTACATACATACCTCGTCTTAGTTTATGTCAGTTCTTCTCATTACATTCAGTTCATGCAAACCCGGAGGCACCATTTATCTACGCGGAGGCATATAATTTGAATGCTGCTATTTTTAGCTCTCAGAGCTCCGCGCCGCAATAATAGACCCTAGATTGGTTTTCCCTTTAGCTGCAACTACTGTGGTTGTTCAGTACGATTCTGGATACATCCTGAGATGTTTATTATTTTGTATGTGTTTCTTTAGTTAGTTTCACTGGATGTGGACTTTATTGTTAGAGAATTCCTTTTGATGGGATGTAGTTTTGTTTACACTATCTTTTCTATTTGGGCGCTGAAGACAGGATAATAGCGAGGATTGTGCGCATATAAAATCGATTTACGCTAACCAGTAGGCCTTATTGGCTACTGACCGTTCCAAAGCGGTAACTCTGTCTTCACCACCCTTTCTGTTGTTTTTTGTCTCTTTGATTGTATTATCAAGTCCGTGTTTGCAATACAGTGCGGAGCTACGATGCCATTTCGTTCGGACGCTGTGGTTTCTATAGGACCCTATATCTCATTTTTGAAATAATAATAGATATTGTAGTCCAGATGAATCAAATATGTATGCGACAACAGAAACTGTTGTCGAAAACACTACTAGTGCTAATAAGAATACAAGTAGGTTGCTGCTTTTGATAAAACTGTAACTTACGTAGTGGTATATATAAGTTTGGTGAATCTATCACATGTGGTCCGAGTTAGCTTTTTGTTATCATAGACATGTATTACTATAAACGATTTTGTTTGTAAGGTGTTTTACCTCATTTTCAACACATGTAAGGTTATATAATTATGACTGTCGATTTATTTTGTGGTGGAGGCAGATCCCCTAGAACCATTACTGTACACCTCCCGCCACCCGTAAGAATCGACACTTTTTCACTTACACGCCGAGCTACCACTGGGATTCGAAACTGCAGCGTTGAGAGGCGAGAAGGTTTAGAACGCAACGCCATTAACCACCCGGACAAGGAGACGCTATACTATGAACGAAGGTTTACCTTCATTTGGTACAATTTAATGAAATGATATAATGTTTTGAACAGCTGAGTTTGAATATCAAATAGGACATGAGTCCAGTCATAATGTAATTAGACGGCAATGGTCGAATGGTTACTGGGTTCAACACAACTCAGTTTCGACATATCATAAATAAATAAAAATTACGCAGCGTAAATAAACAAAGTCTCCACCAGGTATGTTTACTCTAACAAGGTTTGTAGCATTAATATATGATATAACGAAAACACAGGGATAGTCATGTATATACGAATATAAACTATCAAAGACATACAAAACTTCCAAGAATATCCTAAATGATTTGCCAGAGGCCAGATCGACAAGAGAATTAACTGTTCAGGGTTAGAGTTTGAAAAAATACTCGCTGTTTTAAGAATTTTTCTCCATAATACTTAGACGTTTCGAACACGATCAAATAGTCATTTATACTGAAAAAAGAATTGATGATTATTTAATGACACCAATCAAAATATACCTTGAAGTGCGATGACCGGACAAGCTGTGGACAATTACAATGTTAATAAAACGCAAGGTGTGTGACATCTAAAACACAAACGGGTTGACAATAGGGATACCGCCTTGGAACGGTCCTTCTTTGTCCAGTTCTCTAAGAATCACCCTTAAATGTCAACGAGTTACGGCAAGTGTTTCTGGAAGAGAGGACACACATCGACCAAGCTGAAATCAGCACTTTGGCGCCGTATACGATGTGTATGGTAGCCATGAAATTGATCCATGGCACCAAAAAGGTCTGATTGCGTCATTTCCATTTGAAAAAAATACAATTTGCTATTGAAAACATTTTAAGTAGGGATCATAATATATTTAAACCCGCCAATATGTTTTATTAATTTATCAATTGAAATTTCGATATGTTTCTCAAACTATCACTGGTGTATGTGTTTTATATACCAATTGACGATTGAAAACTAAATTGCCGAAAACAATGCTTATGAACTCCAAAAAATACCAAATATTAGCGTTCACTAGCAAGCATAATGAGTTTCTTCAAATCAAAATTATTATATAATACGTAAAACGTTATATGTAAGTAGTAATACATTGTATATATAATCTAGTAGTAAGTCATTCCCTCAAGGTCTTCAAACATATACTTAATTATTAATTAGCATCAATGACATGTTGAAGCTTCGCTGCCTTTAGAATTTGACAATGGCTTTTCCGGTGCGTTTGTGTGGTTTCCCGTTGCGTGGAATAATTGTTGACTCTGAATCACATTGTAAACATATACACTGAACAAAATTCCTAATTAATCACTTTTGAATCTTAATTAATTTTCTTATTTTAAATACATTTTAGAATATACATGTATATGTGATAAGAATTTTGTTTTGACCCAAAGTTTGTAACACATTTATTTTTTGTTTAAATTGTTAAATTTTTTGAGAGTTACCCTCCCTTTACATGAAAACATGTAAATGTGCTTATAAAACACATAACATGAGTCAAAGATGGCTTAAAGATATAAAATTCTTAAAATTGGTAAGAAATAATAGAAAAAAAACATAAAAATGTAACCCATTTATCGCATATTTTCCGTCTATAAAAAACTGAAATATAGATTATCTTAACTTACCTCCATTTAAATTGAATATTGTTTGAAATTCAAGTAACTGTAATTCAGCGTCAACATTAAATATTTCGAAAATTTCTTTTGCAAACGCATTTGTAGTGGTAATGCTAGTAAAACATGATGTCAAATAATTTTAACCGGCATATTTTAGAAATAAGGAACATCGAAAGTTTCACTAATTCGAAGTACGTAATAAAATCCTATATACCAAGTTGTATTAGTGTCTAAGAAAACACATTGACTTACATTTTTTAAAATATGTTCATGCAATCAGAGCAGACGAATTACACTCGTTATTTTGCAGTTGAACCGTTTCTCTAATCAAGCTCAAAATACACAAAACAATGACAATATTATTGACATATTCTTAGGTAGGTACTTAGCAATTTGGTTTAGTGTAAAAACAATATCAGGCGACTCGGATGAAAATATTTGACCTGTGGTATTGCATAATCATTATATATAGGCGATGATGCAGTATTTATTATATGAGCGATTTTTTTTTGTTTCTCATGCTACTAAAATATGGCATATACTATCACATAGACGTTTTTATCTAAGCGATGAAACGCCTTCTCTATCGCCTTAAACACGTTATAAAAGAAATATATTGTTATCAATAAACAAGTGTTATGTACTTTACACTTATCATCATACATATTAATTCAGGAGTGCGTAAAACTATTGCATTTAATGCATTTATGGTCAATATAGGCAAACAATGTTTTACTACAACACAATCATATGTGTAAGAATACAAGCCGATATCAAACACTGACAATCCAAACAAATCCGACTGAACAGCTTGGACCACTTCGGTGCAATTAAATATTCCCCTGTAACGGAAATCAACGGTAAATGAAACGTTCTACATAATTATTTATCAGTAAATTAATACTTAGGTCACGGAAAAAATTGCGACACAAATACTGCTATTGATTAAAGTTAATTGATTTAATCATGCACAAACGCATCAAACATATTTGGACGCAGCTCATGTTTAAGAGATCAATACTGGAATGCATTCAATATTGGCCCTCAAAACATGATTGTCAAAATGTTTCATCACTGATAAAAATAGTATAAAATTCGAACAGGAAATGCAGCTTTCACAGAACAAAGTAAACCCCAAAACACGCAAAAGGACAAACATGAATGGCAATGTTAACACAGAATTAAGGTATGTGACGTCAGAAACACAAAAAGGGTTGACAATAGGGTTACCGCCTTGGAACGTTCAGTGGCAAAACATGCCGCTGGGGCTTAAACCTGGTTCTAGGGTGCACCAAACCTCACACTTACCCTACTGTCAACCCCATAAAACGGAACAGTGTAAATAAAAAAATCCCCGCCATGAACTACTCTCTAACCAACAAGGCAGCATTAATAGGCAATATCAATAAAACACAAAGATGCTAGTGCATATATAAATATAAATACACAGAAACAATTGCCTAGAAAGCCATAAAGAAGGTACTCAATGACTTGGCAGAAGCCAGAGCAACACGAGAATAAACCATTGAGGGCACGACAAAACAATATTGCATACAAACATCAAACGTCACCGTCCTTTTGGGCTTTAGATAGACGTAACCATAGGGTCTAAAACCTGTCCGGTCATCGCACCATTATAATTAGAGATGTTGTATGACCGAGTAAAACAACCTATATAATACAATCATTCAGATCAAAACTCGTGTCTATGCAGACCGAAATTCCCTTTCTACTTGGAAAAAGACAAAAAATAATTTTACATCGTAGATACTTGTATTTATTTCTATACGGCAAGCTCCTACCTTCTTTTCGTAATTTAAAATAATGAATCCAGGAATTTCATAATAAGTTCGTTATAGTTAATGCTGATGAAGCAGCTAATAATATAATTATAGTTTGACGCCTCCATTACGTCAATGTCTTATCTCAGGAACTCGAGAGTACTAATTCGTATAATGCAGTGTAATCTACTGAAGATAATGTTGTTTCGACGCATATCACTCGGTGAAGATGTTCAAGGCTGGAATAAACGAAAAGCAAAACAGACTTCCAACGATGTACTGCATTCCCAAATTACACAAACAACCAAATAAAGTCAATTTTATTTCCAATTCTAATTATTGCAACACTACAAATATCTCCAAACATTTAACATCTTGTCTTATTGCCGTTAAAGGTCACGTTAAACAAAATTGTGCTAAAGCTTATGAAAACTCTGGGAATTAATTTATTTTGGTCAAATAAAAATTCAGGCGACGTTTTTGATATTTGCAAAAAACGCCAATCTTTATCTATAAGTACTTGATTTTTCTACAATCAATACAACTTTACCAGACAACCTTAACAACGAATAGCTTATTGTTCTCATTCAAAAAACGTTTGCTAGGGAAAATACTACATTTCTGATCTGTAACAATATTAAAGCGTTCTTTACTAACAGCAGTCTGGACAATTACATTATGTGGACCATGGCGTTTGGAATCACTTACTTTTCTATTAGATAATATTTTCGTCAGGTATGGAACTACCGTTTATAGACAAATTTTTGGTATCCCTATGGTATCGCAGATTTGTTTTTATATTGCTATGAAAGAGATTTCATGTTGAATCTTTCTCCAGATACCCAAGCAGATGTTATTGAAGCATTTAGTGTCACCTCTCGGTATCTGGATGACATATTGAAAATTGACAAGCCTTTCTTTTCTACTATGGTTAATGATATATATTCTAAAGAACTTCAAATTAACAAAGCTAATATTTCTGATACTAACGTTTGTTTCCTCTATTTACATCTCTCTATTGAAAATGGTGTTATAATATGACAAGAGAGATGATTTTAATTTTGATATTGTTAATTATCCCCATTTACATAGGGATGTTCCCCGAGCAACTTCTTATAGGGTATATGTGTCTCAACTTATTCGTTTTTCTACAGCTTGTACTCGAGTAGAGGACTTTAATATTCGTAATCTTTGTATAACTAAAACTCTGCTCCATCAGTGCTACCGTTACCATAAACTGTGTAAAGCCTTTGCAAAATTGTATTATCGTAACCCAGATATTTCTTCCAAATATAAAAGTAATTTAAGAACTCTTCTGTGACAAGTACTATCACAACCAGACTCCTATGGTGACGTGATTTATACAGACTTCGTTAGGTCCTTGGTAATGATCACATTCATACTTTCTTTGTTAAACTTGTTAAAAGGTTTATCAAAAGAGGTTATGACCCAATCATTTTGCAACAGCTTGTTTGGTGGTGGATTCATTTACATTTCGCCACTATGCTTTTTTCTTTAATTGTACGATGACCGGACAGGCTGTGGACCATTTGATGACGTCTACCTAAATCCCAAAAGGGCGGTGACGTTTGATGTTTGTCTGAAATCTTGTCTCGTCAGCTCTGTCATTCTCTTGTTGCTCTAACTTCTGTTAAGTCATTGAATACATTCTGTGTGGCTTTCTAGGCTATTGTTGTTGTAAATATATTTAAACGAGCATCTTTGTGTTTTACGTATACTGCCTATTAATGTTGCCTTGTTTGTTAGATAATAGTTCATGGCGGAGTTTGTTTGTCCCGTTTTGTTGGGATGACAGTAGTGTAAGTGTGAGGTTTGGTGCACCCTAGAACCTTGTTAAAAACAACTCCCAGCGGCTGTGTTTGCCACTGACTGTTCCAAGGCGGTAGCCCTATTGCCAACCTTTTTTGTGTTTGTGACGTGGTATGCCTTTGTTCCTTATTAACATTGACATTCATGTTTATCGTTTTGCGTGTTTTGGGGTTTACTGTGTTCTGTGAAAGCTGCATTCCCTGTTCGACTTTTATACTTGTTTTTATTCTTATATATGATCTTTAAACAAAACGTGTGTTGTTATGGGTAAAGTGTAAGAAGAAAGGAAGTAAAGACCAGCAACATCTATTTTTAAAATATAATCAACAATTTTCAAATACTACAATGAAAAATATTTATTTACAGAAACTACATAAAATGAATCCAGTATTTCTTTAAAATCCGATTTACGATTAAAATCCAAATAATATTGCCAGGTTTCCCTTTAATCGAAATTGTCAAGTGTCCCTTTAATCTAAGTTTACTTCAAGTCTTTTCTTGTCTGTTAATTCACAATATTTCAAATAATCCAATGCAACTTTTATTATAGATGAGCACAATAATGTTTATCCTCTAACGATATATTTTTAATAATAATTAAATTCAAAGCATCAAATATTTTCACTTGATACTGAATTTGAAGTGAAATGAATTCTCAATCCAAATACTGAAACAGATGCTCAACTCTAAGTACTGAATACTGAAAAAAGGTTGTATTTATACTGTCATAAAATGTCATAGAACATTTAGAATATTCAATAAGATAAACTAAACAAGTTATTTTTAAATAATCTAGACAGTCATATGATGCCTAATAGAAGGTCATAGAAGCTTTAGAAGATTCCAATAACCTTGAATGAGTCATAGGATGTACTACAGTCATCATGAACACAGCAACATCACGTTAAACGTAAACAATCAACATTCTATTTACTCATCCAAAACCCAATTATAAATGAATGACCTTGCACGACAAAATAACTTGTTTACAGCTTTCTTAAATATATTCTTAGGTAACAGTGTGAAAAACAAATAAATTCAATGCATGTTGCGAGATTAGTGAATGACATTGTTGAGCACTTTGATGCCAATAAGCTGCTTTTTTATTTAAATTTCGCTGCCTAATTCGTAATTCATTATTTTACTTGTTTTTTAAATCAATTCTCTATTCAAAACATCATGTTGCTAAACCAAAGTCTCGATTAATTTCTTGACCAAATGCTGTATTACTAGGGGTAAACCCGGTATCAACGCAAATGGATTCTCGACGTAAACCAGTCACGGTTGCGAGACGAAAAGTCAATGCTGCCTGTCTTATGTAGTTATTCGGCATAACAATGCCATTGTATAAATCTGTCACGGTGTAATGACGATTACAGGGTTGATTAATGGCGGGAATCGTAGATACCACTAGGTTTGAGAGTGTGATGGAGGTTTCTTTTGAGGAAGGATCCATATGCATCAAGGAAGTAGATGTTAGTACATCGATGAAGATGAAAGTGATGAGTCCACCTTAAAGGGACACACGGCAATCGAGTTTGGACAAGCTTTGTTTTTTTGTGTTATTTTTTACATAAAAAGCATTTGTTTAATCATTAATATTAATTATAGGAATAGTCTACGGCAATTTTGTTTTTCATAATACTAACTGTGAATTATATTTCATCAGTTATAAATTCAAACCCATAGTAGAATATCGAAGAAAAGTTCCACAATCAACATTGTATTTAAATATATGCAAGTATATTTAAAGTCAAAATGATACTGGATTAATAAATCGAAAGGCTTATTTTAATGCTCAACCCGAGGCTAGAGGGCGTAAATGGTAGCAAGCATTTTTCACTACCGTCTCAATCAAACCGATACTGCAATATTTTTATGTATTTATTCTGTTCGGCGATTTCTAAATGTCTCATTTCATGAAATTTCTACCTTTAACGAGTAAACCAGATAGAGGTGTGGATAGTTAAAGATGTTAAAGTTAAAGTCATTTCTCTTATCATAGATTTTAGTATGCCATTGTACGAAATCATTAGAAATCGGGAGATGAAGATCGAGGAATGCTGCTTCAGTATCCGAACTGTTGGCTTTATTCAACGAGAGCTCTGGTGGATAAATGTTAGTAACCATATGAGCAAAGAAGAATTATCAATATTGAGTATGTCATCCAGATACCGAAATGTAGTATTAATATGAATTAATTATTATTATGAATCACACTAGTATCATTTCCGTATAATTTATGTTAAATATAAAAGTTTTATGATTAATCCCGTAATTTGATTCAACTGTCTATATTATTGTTTTTTCCTGTCTCTTTGACTTTCGATACATTGTCTAACTGCTTATGTACATTATGAAAACCATAAAGAATAATGTTAGCGTCTGCTAGTTATAGATCTGAAAAGATCTGAAAAGAGAAAAATCGTTGAGTAACCCTTACATGAAAGATGTTGTCGAGATGACGTGACACTTTCAGGGAGTAACCGTGACATGCATAAAAAACAGTTATTGTTAACCCTATATCAAATATGAACTAATTATTATTTTCTGCTGGTTTTATACATGTTTTGATAAAGCATAATGTAATAAAGTGCTATACGTTTTGAAGTTTTTATAGAATTCTTTCATTTTATAAATTGATGTATAAAATGTGGTAGAAACTATGCAAAACACTTTTATGTAACCAACAAATAAATGATTTAGGAATAACTGTTATCCTTTTAAAACAATGTTGGATGTGTGTGTGTGATTTGCTTCATTGCATTTTGCATATTGCGGAGTGTGTAACTTGTCACTGCGTCATGTATACGCACACATATATTCATATGTCTCGTTTAACTATATTACTATAAGTATAAATCGTGTCTGGGAACAAGTCAAATTGTGAACTAACCTGTGCATAACTGGTATGTATCTATACTTGGCAAGTATAGTATGTGTTTAGTTGTGCAAAGTATAAGGAAACTTACTGATTATCGGCAACACTGAATCTAGGCAGTTGTGTTAAAATAATGTATCAGAAACAGTTGATGCTATTGCGTGTCATATAGGTAATTATACTATTTTATATTAGTGCCAAAATAGGGAATATAATGGAGGCCACGTATGAAAGGCATTCCTGAAAACGCGGCCAATCCCGTCATTCCTCGGGATCGTGCCTCGTGTATCTATCGACGGATCGATATTTTCAAGATTTTGACATATTGTTAGCCGGAAGGCAAAGGTCAGAAAATAGTGCACTGTTGCTATTTAAACAATATGGACATTAGAAACACGTGCAGATGTCTGTTTTGTGTTGCATGTTTTTTTTGTACAATACAGATGAAAGTTTTATCACAGTTGTCATGTAAATAAATTATAGATTCAGCAATCGGGTAAATGACATTGCACAACGTTGATGCTAGCTTTGATTGTGAATGCAAATTCCATTTGGTAGGATTGTGAGCGTGCCATGCTAGTATGACGAAACCAATATGTAAACCTCCTAGATACATTCGAGATATGCCTCAAAGAAGTGATCGAGATGTTGCCAATGCTTCGAAAGTATGCAGTGCGTTTAAGATCTGGATAGTTGTCGGGGTGAGCAAGCAGAGATGGCACAGTGGCATATGCATTTTTCCTGAAAGTCTACTCCTGAATTCATAATTTGCATTCAAATTAATCGGTATGGCATATGCTTTTTGTATGTGCATTTGGCATTCCTGAACTCCTTATTGCCATTCAAATTCATGACCAATTGGTAAACCTATGTTGCATGAATATGGACAATATTATATTTCCCGAAGCATGAATAACAGCATGCAATTTGCATTTAGAACAACTTCGTCTCGACGAATGGGTCTACTATGAAAGAGTTATTTGAGACTATAGATTTTAGTCTTGTTTTAGATTTCTTGAAAGAAATCAGACTTTATAAATCATTATAATATGTTCTTATATATATTTACTTGTTTATATACCCGTTGGCGGGCATTTGTTGATTTACATATATACATAGTTTATATTACTACCATATCATCCCTTATTTGTAAATTGTAAATAGTTTTATCTTTATATATTGACATTAATTTTTATTTACTACTTCATTTCTTCATCTTTCATCAGTTTTTGCGCACAATATGACCTGTTTATATGTCTACGTGCCGTAAAACACCATTCATTCATTCATTTAATAAAATCTTATACTCGATTTCATAGAAAATGGGTGAATAGTAAGAATATATTGTTTTGATTTCGATTTAAGTAAACATGAACATGTTCATGAAACAAAACATGACCTTAGAACTTTAATAAGAAAAAGGCATGTAACATCACTAACACAAACGGGTTCACATGATACGTAGGATGCCCATCTGTCAATCACACATACTCCAGACAAGTTTTTATCGATGACCTATATGATGCAATAAGAGCGTTGCCGGTATCTAAAATTGAATCTACCAAGTTATTCTATAAGACAAAGTACTGTAATGAAATATTGACACATTGACAACAATTGTTGAACAAGTGTGTACTAAGCGACACTTAATCATTAAAGGCAGCTGCTAACCGGCATTCAAAGAATTTTATTGCGCAAGGCATGACGTTATGAAATTGTATCTGATTCAAAAGGGTGAGGCCTCTATAGCCCAGTGGTAGAGCTCTGGGCTCACAAGCGGAAGGTCGTGGGTTCAAACCCCGCCGAATGCTGGTCTCCCCATATCATGTTTCATTAATTCATTGCTTATCTTTCATCACTATTCGGCAAAAATCCACTTTCTCGACCCTCAAATTTGCTTCAGGAGAGTTAGTACATGACTGCTGTCTTGTGACGATGGTAGGTCGAGGTTCACTGAAAGAAGGAAATCTGTCGACAGAAATTCGTTGGTTCTTCGTATGGCGCATCTAAAGTATGCAGTGGCCAGTAGCCTAGTAGTGGCATAATAGCTTGACTGGAGTACCATGTAGTACATAATAACTATGGAGAGGCTATTTCACAGTAATAGACAATACTATATGACATATCAGTAATGTCCCAGAAACAGTGCAATCCAAAGGAAAAAAGAGAAACATCAGGTGAAATGCGGTCGAGCAGCGAGAGTCGTCGTAGAAACGGAATAAACAGCGATGCTTCAGCAGAAAGTATGTCACAACAAATCACGTGCATCTATGAAGTATTAATATTAGGATATTTGTTTGTTTTGAGTGAATATAGGATTTATTTCATCGATAAGTGAGAAAACTTGTATTTTCACGAGTGCTTTGACAAACCAAGACATGTTCTATTCATTATATAGAATCTATTCACAACCTGGAAATTTATGCAACAAATATAATGCGCCAAAACAATGATGTCAATCACGTCAACAACGTAAACAACGTCAACATTTGCATGACGTCATATAAACAATGAAAATATAAGGTTTTATTTTAATCATAAAATCCACCATTTTGCTGGAAAGTATATAATAATGTTTATATCGCCTATTAATTCTTCTTAGATTGTTAGAGGATATAGCCTGGTGGGGATTTCTTTGTTTAAACCTTGCGTTTTATTGGGATGACAATAGTGAGTTAGATTTGATGTACACTGATAACCTGGTTAAAACAACCAGTGGCCACTTTGCCATTGACCGTTCCAATGTGGTTCCATTATTGTCAATCCTTTTATGTTTGTGGTGTCCCATACTTTGTTTCTTTTTTTCCATGTTAGTGGAGTTGTGAATACGTAATTCTGTGAAGGCTTCATTTCTGTTTCGGCACGTATATATACTTTTAACGTATACTGAATTAGTTGTTTTCCTAAACAGGTGTGGCATTGTAGTTTCATAGTTATCTTTGCAGCAAAAATTCAATTCAATAGTTCTGGAAATTTGTGAATACGAACAGACAAATCAATGCTAAGTTATATTTAAGCTAATATATATTTCGTCGTGATAGAATCAAACTGTCTGAGAATTATAGGACACCATTTAATAGTACTGCTAACACAATTATAGCGTCTGACCAAATAATGACATGGGCTGTCTACAGACAATTGTACGTCCATGCACTGCGCCAAACTTGTTCGAGCAATTTTTATTTTGATAAACGCCTTGCTAGATTGGTCAACTATATCGTTGATACGCTGTAAAAGCCTTTGCTTTAAGGTAAGTGTTATGATGTATGTATTGTTTTACGTCAATCTATGTCATCATGTAATCATGTTTACACTATAGAAAAGTCGGAATACTGTCCATACTTCACATAACACAATTCGATGTATTTAGGATTAGGACTCCGTGGTTTGTTTACAGCAACTAATAAAACTGTAGCTTTCACAGAGCACAGCCATCAGGAATTACAGCAAACAGCAATTAAAATGTTAATAAGAAGCAACGCATGTGGCATCACAAACACAAACGAGTTGAAAATAGGGCTAAGGCCATAGAACGGTCAGTGGTAAAAAGGCCACTGGGGATGTAAACTAGGTTCTAGGGAGTACCAAACCTCACTCTTACTCTGTTGTCATCCCAATAAAACGGGATGGTGTAAATAAAGAAATCCCTGAAAGGTTATATACGCTAACCATTACGTGGTCCCGCCGTAATTCCATTAATCGATGGGAAAGCTTATATTAGCAGGATTTTATAACGGATATTTCGACAATAAAACACGTTTATTTATTGTTTTTACTCAAAAAAATGTGATAACCTGTTTAAAATTACCTATTAAATGTTTTAATTTTACAATATGCAAAGTTTTTAAGCCAAAATTAAGGTTTTATTTCATACCCCAGCTAACCCCGTTTTCGCTTCTTGGAGAAGGGGGTTGGTGGGGTATGACAATTAATACTCGGACCACGTAATTCAAACACGGCAGCATTAAGAGGCAATAGAAGTATAAAACGTCTATAATAAAAGTAAGTATAAAAATCGAACAGGAAATGCAGCTTTCACAGAACACACAAAAAAGACAAACAAGAATGGCAATAGTAATAATAAAGGCATATGACGTCACAAACACAAAAAGGGTCGACAGTAGGGCTACCGCCTTGGAACGGGCAGTGGCAAAAAGGCCGCTGGGGGTTCTAGGGTGCACCAATCTTCACACTTACACTACTGTCATCCGATTTAAACGGGACAGTGTAAATAAAGAAATCCCCGCCATGAACTATTCTCTAACCAACAAGGCAGCATTACTAGGCAATATAAGTAAAACACAAAGATGATCGTGTACATATCAATATAAAAAAACAATAACCTAGAAAGCCACAAAGAAGATACTCGATGACTTGGCAGAAGCCATAGCAACAAGAGAATAAACCATTGAGGCCACGAAAAGACAAGACAGCAGACAAACATCAGCATTTGGGCTTCAGGTAGACGTCATCATAGGGTCCACAGCCTGTCCGGCCATCGTACATCGTACATAGTACAATTAAAGAGGAAAGCATAGTGGCGAACTGTAAATGGGTCCACCACCAAGCATGCAGTACGTTGCAACGTGATAGGGTCATAACCTCTTTTGAAAAGTTTAACAAAGATAGTATGAAAGTGATCATGACCAAGAATCTTAGGAAGTTCGTAAATCACGTCATCATAGAAGTCTATCGAGTACCGGGGTTTACAGTTCCGTATAGACTATGGTGTTACACATGTATAGAATATATCTATAAAAAGAGATAATGACGTCATTGTTCAATGAAAGCAAGGTCACGCTCAGATAGATTTTTTAATATTTATCTTCGACACATATCAATATATATATTTTGTGGAATGTGTCTTACATTTTTAACTGTTCTGATGATGAATTATTACTTCGCGTAAGCTGAATTCTCCTGTTACTAACAATTCTTCAAAATCATAAAGTATTTCATAGTGACTTTCTAGGTTATGTTTGTTATAGTCATATATACATGATCATTTTTGTGTTTTTTTTAATCACGTATTAGTGCTGCCAAGTTTGTCAGAGCATACATCCTGGTTGGGATTGTTTACAGTGTCCCGTTTTTTTGGGATGCTCCTAGGGTAGGATCAAGCTTTGGGCGCCGTAATATTCTGGTTTAAAACCCCTACTGTTTGCGGTACCCATATTGGCTACCAAATTATTTTCGTAATATCGTAATAGCGTTTTCAAAAAAACAACAATTTAGCCGTGTAATTGTTGTTGGTTTTCAATGACTGTTTTTGCTGTGCTGTTACATTTAATATTCAACTTTTCTATCTACTTTTACCAAATCAGATTCATCACGAAACTAATTCACACATCTATAATTGATTAAAGCACTATGTGAAACGACGCACTAACCTGTATTTCGAAGCAGAAGATCTCAATCACACACACACTTTCTAAATTTTAACATAAATTCATCGGACAAGTCCCCGTGAAACAAACATCTAGTTTCTCTTCACAACTCACTTCAAATGGTGTACGATTATGACCTAGATTGGAGAAATATAATATAGAAAACATAATTCATTCAAACAATATTCGGCTTGTATTCGGCAATATTTCGTATGTGTCGTGCTCGTCCGTTTCCAAATGTCCATTATCATTCACTTGTTTCTGTTCTAAGTGTTTCAAGAAACAAAGAAACATAATAGTTCTGGAAGGGATCTTGTCTACACTGTTATTAGATTCATAATTATTGCAAAGATGCAAAACAATGATGTCATAAGACGGCTCTGAGAATTTACTGTAATCCATTTAGTACACGTTACATGGTATTTCGCAGTGAATAAATATATATGTCCCAGAAGTTGTACCAGTGTGTAATAGATGCAGTAAGAGAATATACATTCAAAGGGACACACGCCAGTCTTGACGTATATATGAGCTTCTCAATGTATTGACCCTGTATCAGTTTGACGTTAAACCTGCTTGCATGTAAGTAAATAAAACGTTGTAAAATTTGGACCTTTCATTTTCCGTTTATTATTCTACCATATGTTTAACTATATATGTGGGGCAATATAATCAACAATTACTAATATATATGCAAACACAATATGCTTTAACTATTCAAATTATTGTACAATGATGTGTAAATCTGAAGTTTTGTAGAAAAAATTAAGGGGACGCCTCGAGTTAAAAGAAACCACTAAGATTGCCATATGTCCTTTTTATATGTACATCGTTACTTTTGGTCGGAATTATATACGATTGAGATTCTATATGGACATTGCTGTATAGAAACATATTGGCTGACAGAATATATATGACTGATTTGCTTGGATGAAATTGACAACTTCGACCGAACAGTTTTATTATTACAATGCACGGAGAATACCGACATTCTTTGCATGCAAATGGTCATCGCTCTCATTGATCACAAACAATAACACCATACACAACATTAATACTAATAGTGTTTTTGGCTTTGATAAACACACTTGAACAGCTTTTCTGTTTTAAGGATGGAATTATCACGAGGAACGGGACCCATTTTATCTCGCAATAAAAAAAGAGGAGTCTCGAATTGATGGCACCCTCTATGCACCATCCTTGTGTGAGCTTGAAATAATGTGGCTTCTATTATTTTTGTATATTGAATATTATATGATGTATAGAACGTTTAGTCTCTAGATTGCATATATAAAATAATGTTTACTTGAACTTTTATATATTATATATTTTCTTTACTTTACTACTTATTAATATACTACTTCTCTCTCTCTCTCTCTTTCTCTCTCTGTGACACATATCCATGATCAAAAACATCCACTTGCAATACTAGATCTGGGTCACATGCATTCCGTATTCGTCACATTCATGCAATACATGCTTATTCGATTTATCCTCATAAATATAGAACAATGTATACATGTGAAATCATCAGTACTAGAAAATAAACATTCATATAATCACCAATTACTGATGCAGAACTAGATCCAATTCCAATAGTATAAAAGTCGAACAGGAAATGCTTTCACAGAACACAGTAAACCCCAAAACACGCACAAGGACAAACATGAATGGCAATGTTAACACGGAATAAAGGCATATGACGTCACAAACACAAAAAAACGTTAACAACAGGGCTACCACCTTGGAATGGTCAGTGGCAGAAAAGGCCGCTGGGGTTTAAACCAGGTTCTAGGGTGCCCCAAAGCTCACACTTACCCTATGTTTATCCCAATAAAACGGGACAGTGTAAATAAAGAAATCCCGACTATGAACTATTCTCTAACCAGCAAGGTAGCATTGATAGGCAATATAAGTAAAACACAAAGATGCTCGTGTACATATAAATACAAACAAACAATACAAAATACTAGAAAGCCACAAAGAAGGTACTCAATGACTTGGAAGTAGCCAGAGCAACAAGAAAATAAATCATTGAGGGCACGACAAGACAAGATTGCAGACAACCGTACTTTTGGGCTTTATGTAACTTCATCATAGGGTTTACAGCCTGTCCGGTCATCGCACAATTAAAGAGGAAAGCATACTGGCGAACTGTAAATGGGTCCACCATCAAGCATGCGATGCGTTGCAAAATGATAGGGTCATAACCTCTTTTGATAAACCTTTTAACAAGTTTAACAAAGATAGTATGGAAGTGATCATGACCAAGGCTCTTACGAAGTTTGTTAATCACATCACCACAGAAGTCAGGTGTCAGGTTGTGATAGTCCTTGCCGCAGAAGACTTCTTTAATTACTTTTATATTTGGAAAGAATATCAAGGTTACGATAATACAATTGTGCAAAGGTTTTACGAAGTTTGTTGTAACGGTAGTCCTGATGGAGTATCTTTTTAGTTATACAAATATTACGAATATTAAAGCCCTCTACTCGAGCACAAACTCTAGAAAAACGAATAAGTTCAGACACATAAACCCAATAAGAATCTAAATGTTGGATAATTAACAATATCAAAATTAAAATCATCTCTCAACCCAATTTTGAATAATAACCGGACCGGAACACTACCATATGTTTCAGAAACAGCGTGGTACATGGATTTCGTCTTTACACATGATTGGTATTATCTCATATATATGATAAACACATTAAGGGGATTGGAGGCGATCTTGAAGAGTGAGTTGGTGTCAATCAAAACAAAATGCAAACACGCATATGTTTGCTTAAGTTTCAAATCCAATTTCCAAATGCATTAAATCAAGGTACATGCTTAGTTTGGTTTCATTTTTGTTTATGAACATATTTTGTCCTAAGATATTGACGACTCAGCTTGTGTTTTTTTGCTATATCATAAATATTTTTTTAATAGGTGTTATATGTCTACCAGTTGTATATACTATTCAAATAAAGTGTACTTTGATCACGAAACAACATTTTATAAGAGCCTTAAAGCATCATTTAAATTAATATTAATACTATTCGTCTAGTTTTGCAGACGTCGGCAGACGTTAGCAATAAATAAACCATACGGAACACCACGAGGACAAAGTTAAGTGCATATGTACATGAATATGAAACTGAAACACATTGTTATGTGGTTTTGCTCGTATTCGGATTGACACCTATACTGAAAGGGAAAAAAAACGTGACACGGGAATTTTCGCTTTATATTTTATGTGCAAAATATGCTGTTAATCGAATGGTACATGGCTACGTACGATTTGTCCTTTCGGAAAAAAGACTAAAACAACACGTAACACAGCAAATAGTATTCCTGGAAAGTTTTATTTTTGACAGAGTGCGCGTTTGGCGCAGACGTAGGATGCAAACTTTTGCAAACTCTTTACGTTAAATACAATACTGAACTGGCTCAATTTTTCAAGGAGGAACTCCAAGCTTTATGAATTTCTTGTTACAACGTGTACTGTGATTAAAACGTCTACAACATCACAGTTGTGTCCTTTCTCTAACTAACTACAACTCTTTTTTTACAAAACATCTTGGGATTTCCTTGGAATATAGACGAAATTAAGTGTGCAGTATATACACGATATAGCGGAAATTCCCGCGTGGCGTTTCTTTTTCCTTTCAGTATATTCTTCTATTAGATTGCCTCCATTCCCGTTAATATCTGAACGTTCTTTCACATATGTCATGCAATGTCAAAAGTCTATATTTGTTTGACAGAAATGGGCCAGTATGTTGTGACAATATGTCAAAGATCCAGAAAATCTATAATTGAATCTCGGCTGTATTTGTTATAAGAATTAGTAAGCTTGCTCAGATCTGAAATGGAATCTTTACCGACGCCAAGCTTGTCTCTTATATTGTTACATGAACAAAGGCTCATATAGTACGTATTGGATGAGAACGTTTGTACTATCCGCAGAATAATGGGTAAAGTTCACATTTGTACGATATATCACCTTTTTACAAATACGAGGGCTGTTCAAATAATACGGGGACCTTTTCGATATCGCTGTCATTTATTAACGTAAACCTTTAAGATTCATATATGCAGCAATCCAGCCCGTATGAAGTCAAAGGATTTTAAACACATACTCGATACCATGTCTAGTTACTTTGCAATGAATGATCTAACAGGACGAGAAACCCATCTACGGAGCAGTCCAGCATGTGAGATCTTTATTTTATAACTGTATTTTAGGAATGGCTAAATAGAAGGGAAATCGTGGACAAAAATACACTAAACTAAATTCGCATCGTCACCGGTATTAAAAAAAATTACAATTATGAAATTTTATGAATATATTGAACAAGTAAAACTAAAACAAATATAAATAAGTTGACGAAAACTTCATTGCTTTTAAGTTGAAATTGACGATGTCAGAAAAAATCACGGAGCATTAAAATGTTAAAAAACATTTTTTTTTTAACAGATTAATGCTCTGTGATTTGATAATGCGAAATAATAAAACAAAAATGTTAATACATAAATAAAATACAAAAACTAAAAAATTTTAAAATCGCACAAATTGTCTTCAAAATATATATATTAATAAATTAAGAATACCGATATATGCTCGATAAACATGTCTTTTGAAATGACTATGCTATTTGCTTTCTAAATACTTTGAAAAATTATTCTAAACTCGATCGAATTTAAGTGATCTCTTTCCGAAGCTGTGATTTACTTATAAAACATGATTGTAAACTATTTATTTAATGCAAACCACGAAAAATACAATAATCTAATTAAATAACAATTACGTTTATAGCATTTTTCATCACCTATAACGTTAAGTTGTTGCAACGTCATAGCACACAAATGGCCTGCTCCGTGGCGGCTACAGTGGGGTTGTAAAAAATCGTATTTCTTGAAATCTGTTTCAAATAATTTTATAATATTTACTGATATGAAAGTGAAAATGTAAACCTTTATTGTCATATAATTTAATTTATAAAAGTGTATTAACTATCAAAAATGTCCACGTACTATTTAAACGGCACTCGTATATCAGAATAAACAGGTCGCTAATTTCTATCGGCAGTTTGCTGTTGCAGTGCCTTTCCTATTTCTTAGCCAATGTTACACGTATACAATATTCTGAATATGCTGTTGTGTATTAGTGTTTACTTCTGACTTGTATTTATAATTACCACAAATGAACCTGACTAACAAAGTCACTTAGATATATAGCAAATAAACGATATATATTTGTAGTAAATATAATCATGTTCTTCCATACTTTTTCTTAATCTGATAAAAAAATCCGACGTGGAAAAGAATTCAGGACTTAACCTTTGTCACTTGCACCTAATACATTTCCTTTAACATTTTATTTCAAATATCAATTGTTCATACATGTTAGACCTCATACAACACAGGTGTTATTTCTGCTCATTAAATTGAGAATTTAGTCCTTGAGGGAATGTTTATACGCTATACCATACAGCTACATTACTGCTAAATAAATAGTTCCGATATTTATTTTCACGGCGTATTGTTACACGTTTTACGTGGTCCCGCCCTAATTCCATTAAGCGACGGCAAAGCTTATATAGGTATGATTTTATAACGTATATTTCTGCAATAAAACACGATTAAATTTTTTTTTACTGAAAAACATGTGATAACCTGTTTAAAATTACATATTTATCCCCACAGTTTTTCAAGAAAAAGTGGGGTCATGTATTCCTGTCTGTACGTCCGTACGTCCGTGTGTAATGCTGTGTAACTCCTCCTAAACCACTAGGCGTAATTCAACCAAATGTAGTGCATGACTTCCCCACATGGGCGAATGTTATCGGAGGGGTGGGGGGGGGGCGGGGGGGGGGGGGTCAAATCTTCGTTTTTTTTATTATGTCTTATAAATTCAACCAAACTTTGTGTAGTACTTCACCACATCATAACGACGTGCAAGAGCAACATTATTTTTGACTCTGCCCCAAAGGAACCCCCCCCACCTACAAGGGTCAAAAAGTCAAATACACTAAAAATTCAAAAAAATTGAGGACGTCTTTTCCGACTACTGTTGCTAGGGCGCTATGGTATTGTTTATCATGATGTATTGCAGATACAAACTTTGGGGGTTGATTGGCATATGTGTATGAGACTTTGGAGACATTTTCATGCAATGTCGGAAAACGGAGCTAGGGGATATAATCCATGCATCTCTGACTCACCATCGACTACATCTAGTACAATAAGCAAACTTTTGAGTAGAAATTAAGGTATTATTTCATACCCCAGCCAACCCCGTTTTCGTTTCTTGGAGAAGGGATTGGATGGTGTATGACAGTTAATACTCTAACCACGTTATGGAGAATGGAAGCACAACCAGCAGCACAACAATATAATTAACAAATGTATTTACATAAAATATTCACTTACAGAATACTCAAATCCAGTTTTTCATTATTATCCAATTTTTTAAATAAGTCCAAATACAAGTATCCAAAGTTCATTTAATTCACATTATCAAGTGTCTCTTTAATCCAAAACAGTAAGTGTATTTTTAATCCAAATGTTATTTGTCCTTTCATTCCAAATTAATTTCCAATATTTACGATTTAGTCCAAATATCCAATTTCACTGTTTTGATGAATGAGCACAATAATAAGTAAAATTAATCCTCTCACAAATATGTTTTTTTATTTTTAAATGAATCCAATTCAAAATTAATTTTTTACTGAATACTAATCTTCTGAACTCCTGAGCTGCTCTCGTGTCTGTTTATATACTGCCAAAGATTGTTCCAAAAGCTTCCCCACTAAAACAGTCCAAGAGAACAATCCAAATGTTATCAAAAATGAATTTGCATAAATAATTTGCATAAATGGTAAACATGTTTACATCTATACTCATGTTCACTGTTCTTCAAGGCCAAATCGATAATAAACATGCAACATGTAATCACTGAGATATAGGTAACAATATTTGAATTACATTCCATTTGTTTTAATAATATTACCTTTTGTTAAGTGGTACATATACATTGGAAACACTTAGATATTTATAAACCTTTTAAATTGTTTTACAGTAACATAATAAATTGGAAAACATGTTCTCAGTTTGCAAGAAAAATATACTTTTTATGGATGAGCACTAAAATACATAAAATATTGTCAATGTCTTTATGCCCAGAATGATATACTTGAATGTGCGTGTTATTCTATAGGTTAAAGCCCCCTCCGTCACATTAAACACATCGGAGAATTTTGCAAACCGGACAAATTAGAGTGTGGACTGGATGGATAATTGTTAATGAGTTGTATCTCGCCTGATGTGTCGATTCAGCTGATGTTTCGAGGATATGCCGATGGTGTGATGTGTCGATTCAGTTGATGTTTCGAGGTTATGCCGCTGGTGTGATGTGTCGATTTAGTTGATGTTTCGATGTTATGCCGCTGGTGTGACGTGTCGATTTAGTTTATGTTTCGAGGTTATGCCGCTGGTGTGATGTGTCGATTTAGTTGATGTTTCGATGTTATGCCGCTGGTGTGATGTGTCGATTTAGTTGATGTTTCGAGGTTATGCCGCTGGTTTACAGGCATTGTGTCGCTGGTGTGATGTGTCGATTCAGTCGATATATATGAGTCGGCAGCTGGTGTGATGTGTCGATTCAGTTGATATACATGCGTTGTGTAGCTGGTGTGACGCGTCGATTCAGTTGATAACATCGTTGTGTCGTTGATGTGATGTGTTGATTCAGTTGATATGCATGCGTTGTGTAGCTGGTGTGATGTGTCGATTCAGTTGATATACATGCGTTTTGTAGCTGGTGTGACGCGTCGATTCAGTTGATAACAGCGTTGTGTCGTTGATGTGATGTGTTGATTCAGTTGATATGCATGTGTTGTGTAGCTGGTGTGATGTGTCGATTCAGTTGATGTGCATGCGTTGTGTAGCTGGTGTGACGTGTCGATTCAGTTGATATACATGCGTTGTGTTGCTGGTCTGACGTGTCGATTCAGTTGAATTATATTCGTTGTGTCGCTGGTGTGATGTGTCGATTCAGTTGATATACATGCGTTGTGTCGCTGGTGTGATGTGTCGATTCAGTTGATATATATGCGTTGTATCGCTGGTGTGATGTGTCGATTCAGTTGATACACCAGCGTTGTGTCGCTAGTGCGATGTGTCGATTCAGTTGATATACACGCGTTGTGTCAATGGTGTGATGTGTTGATGTAGTTGATATACACGCGTTGTGTCAATGGTGTGATGTGTTGATGTAGTTGATATACATGCGTTGTGTCGCTGGTGAGATGTGTCGATTCAGTTGATAAACACGCGTTGTGTCACTGGTGTGATGTATTGATGTAGTTGATATACATGCGTTGTGCCGCTAGTGCGATGTGTCGATTCAGTTGATATACATGCGTTGTGTCGCTGGTGTGATATGTCGATTCAGTTGATATACATGCGTCGCTGGTGCGATGTGTCGATTGAGTTGATATACATGCGTTGTGTAGCTGGTGTGATGTGTCGATTCAGTTGATATACACGCGTTGTGTCGCTAGTGCGATGTGTCGATTCAGTTGATATACATGCGTTGTATCGCTGATGCGATGTGTCGTTTCAGTTGATATACCTGCGTTGTGTCGCTGGTGTGTTGTGTCGATGTAGTTAATGTAAATGAATCTAGTCAGCTCATGAGCACATTCAATATCATGTCTTTACTCATTGTATTATTTCTGCAATATGAAATAGACCATTTTTTCATTTAAATAGTTTTTGTTTTGCTTTAATGTCATTGCTATGACTTTTCCATTTTTCAGTATTTATTGACATTTATACAGCTTTGTTTAGTGCTGTGTGACGCCGTAAAAATGTGCCCCGACTACAAATCAGTAGGCTATTACTTACTGGGCCTTTGGGATCATCAAGCCCAATTTGTGTGGCTTTAAAGTAGTATATTTCTTAAGCTGTCCCGTAAAAAGTTGCCCCGAATACAAATCAGTAGGCTATTACGTACTGGGCCTTTTGGATCATCAAGCCCAATTTGTGTAGCTTTAAAGTCGAATATTGCTTAAGCCGGTGCTAGGAGGCGTGAGAGGTATTTCACTTTTATAGTACCTCTCACGAACAGATTCAATAAAACCCAATCTGCTACTTTTATCTCTTGTTTGTGCTTTTTTGATCCACCTTTCAGTATTTATGAAACATGTATTGTTGTACGCTAGTCAATGTCATCATGTAATCATGTTTACACTGTAGTAGGTTGGTTGCCATTCAATTTTTCAACTATTAACGATTACAAACATAAAATATGCAGTGAAGATATTTTACTGTGTTACCCCAAACCCTGTGTGCATCTCAAAACGATTAAAACCGGTCTCGGTATACAACAGGCACGCATATTTGTGTTTCGATACACGGAATTTAATTTAAGCCGCATAGGGTATATGCCATATGGACATACACATGAACTATAAATTAAATAGCTAAATCCATTGTTCTGTTTAAAGAGCACAATCGTGTACTTCCATCGAATCATGCATGTTGTGTGATATGCAAATTAGAAATAAAGCAACTTATAACTGAAAATGTGCTGTGTGTGGAAATTGGCGAATGCTGCTTCTCTTCCAATGGAAGTCCTTTAATGGATGACAAAGTTATAGATCGGACACGACTAACATGACTTGAAATCAAATATAGGGTCATATGGCATGATTTGACGTCGAATGGTGACATTGACCTTGGAACTACGGACCTGGATTTTGCGCGCGACACGTCACCTTGTGGTGAATACTTGTGCCCAGTTATTTGAAAATGATTCAATTTTAAACAAGCACTAATGCAAAATATACTTATACTGATAAGTTTAGCATTTAAATAACATGGTCAGTCCCATTGAACACATGCTGGGTTATGAATAGCAGCGGTCATGCACACTATAATTAACATAATTATCAAGTGTATGCAGATGTATATGCAGAACAGTTTTAAAGCAATATTTGCGGGAGGAAATAGCAAAATGTTTTAATTTACCTGCTTTACAGAAATATTCAATTCCTTCTTATTTTAATGTAAAGGGAGTACTTTTGAAATGTAAAACTGAGTTTCGTTAATTCATTCCACCAATGGAAGATGTCGCCATACGACTTTAGCTGTTGGTGTGACTATTAAATTATATTCAATTCAATTTCAATTCAAATCCTATTTAATTTTAATGACAAGTTTATTATAAACCTATTTTTCCGAATTTTAACGCCTTAAACGAAGAACGTGTATTTAATAAAGTTTTGTATTTTGTTAACACTATTCTTTTAATTTATATGGACTATGCTGTTTTAACTTAACGGGAGATAACTGCGATAGTTAAGATCACGCTATGTCATACCATTGTTTTCATGCACACTATAATCAAATATTACACATTATAAACTTATTTTCAATTTCTTTAAGCTAGATGAACAAAAAGTAGTGCTAAACATATTTGTTTTCATTACACTCTATATAGTGTTCAATCTATTTGCATTCCACGATATATAAGAGAACTAAATTGGTTTAGTGTGCGTGTTACACTATCTCGTACGAAAAGAGCCCGCCTAGAATATAATCTCGCAATGTTCATTCTACTTTTCCAACGTCCCATCAATTAACTAAAGCGAGACCGTTCTTACAGTTAACACCCCCGGTATCCGTATAATATGAACGCGGGTCGAATAAGGTCATACGCGGGTACGGGAAAGACGCGCCACATTACATGTACACTCAATAGTTGTCATTTATTTAAATATTATATTCGTTATATAATTACTTTTTGCTTTGTTAGATTCCCTGAATTTTTTTCTTCACATCCATGTCTTATGTTTTTCATTTTAGCATTGTTTTTAAACAATTTTATCCGTTTTGAACTGGGCGGATCGGAAAAATCCGTGTCAACAATTGACATTTTGTCGATTTTTCAATTATACAGTAATTTTGACACGATAATAAGGATATGCACATGTAAAACATTCATTCTGATAGTCATTTTGTCTTTATTTGGTCCCTTAATACTAACTAAGGGTTTTTAATCTGGCGTTTTGTGAGAGTGGGGTCCCAGAAAGTGGATAAGTCTTACGACGGCCATAGATAAGTACCAACGTTATGTAGTAACATTGAAGGATAAGTACCAACGCATTTCAGAAATGTTGTAACTTCATCAGTACAGGGAATTTAAGCTAAATTTTGCAACAAAACCATGTCTAACTAGGTTTTTTATACAGTGTATTATATACTTTCAGTACAAGTGATATAGAGAAATTCTTTTGCTACTTCTGCACTGAAAGATTTGATATTTTATCGGAAATAACCCCCTAAATATAAAGCACTAGTATATAATATATTTTTCTGGCGTATATCACTTTCTTGAGTATATGAACAGCCTCTTTAATTTGTAATCTTAATAATATCCTTTCATTATATTTAAGAAATAATAAATAAGTATCTGTGTTTTATCGGTGAATAAAATCCAGTTAGGAGTTCGGATGCGTAGTAATTAAATCACGAGTGCGTTAGCACGAGTGATTTAATTTCTCGCATCCGAACGACTAACTGTATTTTATACACCGATAAAATACAGGTACGTTTTATTATTTCGATTCTAACACAGCAATAACCTCATTGTTTACGCTATTGTTTGGACACTATATATTATCTCGGAGGTCAAGGTAATCAGGCTGCTATGTTTACGGCTGTTCCATTGGGCGCCCCCGTATGCAAAGTCCTGCGTTTCAATACACTAGTAGTCACGTGGCAAACAATTAAGTATAGCTTGGCAAATGCGCTGTTCTCACCTTGTTCAAGATATATGTACTGATGCATATGATGGGTTTATATCGGGGGTGTGCACGGTTTGGGAGCATGGCAAGTTTGTTGTAATTAACATTTCATTAAAATTACTGTTGATGTTTATCTTCGTGACGTATATTTACCAACTGACGTCATGTAACGCGGCAATTCCAACGGATGAAATATACGCGGGGAATTAATGGAACAGCTGTATTTTATCGTAGAATACCATACAGCTGTCTCTCTTCTTTGTGTATATGCTCGAAGCACAGCAGAATGCACATGTACCATTCTCGGGGATTTGCAGTAATTCTGTTTGATAAAAAAATCCATTATGAGCAGTGAACATACTAAGATATAGAGATTACTTAACTGCTGGGATCGATTATAGGGAAATCCTTCATGAGACGTGTGGGTTTTTTTTACACGAACGAGCGTATGCGAGTGAGTAATGTTTAATGAGTAATGTTTTTTTCACTGAGAAATCTCAATCTTTCACCAATAAAAAATGTAAAAAATAAATATTAACTTACTTATCTCAGTTATTAATCTTTTAAAATGTTTACAAAAAGACGCAGATGGAGAACATTAACAAAGGGGAGTAAACATGTAATTTATGAGAACAAGTATATATGTAACCTACTCAGTTCCTAACAATATTCATGCACCTTATTTATTTCAATAACAATTATGTATTGGGCGCGAGCACAACTGCCTGTTGAATAATCATTTGCTCGAATAGTCTCGGAGACAATTAAGATAGCATTGTTCTGATACGCTTACAATTCATAGTTCGGCACGAAAAAAATGAAACCCTCGGCACAGCCTCGGGCTTCGTTTTTTACTCAGCCTCATCTGATAACCTGGATGAGATCGGGCACTAACATGATATTCTCTATATCTCGTCGATTTCTCTGATCTTTTAAACTATCGGATTTAGGAAATCGACAAGGTAGTCCATTGTTCAGTGTTGTACAGAGAAGACGTACCACGTTCACGTCATCATACTAATATAGGACTAATATAGGACGTCATCATAATACTATAGGACGTCATCATACTAATATAGGATACTGATATAGGACGTCATCATACTGATATAGGACGTCATCATTCTAATATAAGTCGTCATCATACTGATATAGGACGTCATCATACTAATACAGCACGTCATCATACTAATATAGGACAAATATAGGACGTCATCATACAAATATAGGACGTCATTATACTGCTATAGTACGTCATCATACTGATATAGGACACATATAGGACGTCATCATACAAATATAGGACGTCATCATACTAATATAGGACGTCATCATACTAATATAGGACGTATCATACTAATATAGGACGTCATCATACTAATATAGGACGTTATCATACTAATATAGGACGTCATCATACTGATATAGGACACATATAGGACGTCATCATACAAATATAGGACGTCATCATACTAATATAGGACGTCATCATACTAATATAGGACGTTATCATACTGATATAGGACACATATAGGACGTCATCATACAAATATAGGACGTCATCATACTAATATAGGACGTCATCATACTAATATAGGACGTATCATACTAATATAGGACGTCATCATACTAATATAGGACGTCATCATACTGATATAGGACGTCATCATACTGATATAGGACGTATCATACTAATATAGGACGTTATCATACTAATATAGGACGAATCATACTGATATAGGACGTATCATACTGATATAGGACGTCATCATACTAATATAGGACGAATCATACTGATATAGGACGTCATCATACTAATATAGGACGAATCATACTGATATAGGACGTCATCATACTAATATAGGACGAATCATACTGATATAGGACGTCATCATACTGATATAGGACGTCATCATACTAATATAGGACGTCATCATACTAATATAGGACGAATCATACTGATATAGGACGTCATCATACTGATATAGGACGTCATCATACTAATATAGGACGAATCATACTGATATAGGACGTCATCATACTGATATAGGACGTCATCATACTGATATAGGACGTCATCATACTAATATAGGACGAATCATACTGATATAGGACGTCATCATACTGATATAGGATGTCAACATACTGATATAGGATGTCATCATACTAATATAGGACGTCATCATACTAATATAGGACGTATCATACTAATATAGGACGTATCATACTAATATAGGACGTTATCATACTGATATAGTATGTCATCATACTGATATAGGACGTCATCATACTAATATAAGACGTATCATACTGATATAGGACGTCATCATACTGATATTGGACGTCATCATACTAATATAGGACGTATCATACTGATATAGGATGTCATCATACTAATATAGGATGTCATTATACTAATATAGGACGTCATCATACTAACGTAGGACGTCATCATACAACAACGGTATATAAAGGCAGCTATGTGATAAATATAATCTCACATTTGTGCTGTTTTTTATTCAACTCGTTGGATAAATTTGAAATCATTTTATTCTACTCGATTATTAATTCAATTTTAAACAAGCACTAATGCAAAATCCTCTGTGTTTATTTACTTTTCATACAGTTGTTGTTATAATCAAACTATTTATGAATATGCCAAATATGGTAACTTGGAACTGTAATGTCATATTTTCTCAAAATGGCGGATTCCATATGCGTCTAAAAATATTTTTCAAATGATCATATCGTCTTTGTTTATCATCAGATTTTGATAATTATTTCGCTCTTTCCCAAGTTTTTCAAGAACCCTCAATAATACAGATGTTTGACTGTATTATACATGTCTATATTATTTTATCTCGGGTAATTATTTATAACCCCATGTGAGACATGATAAACAAATAGCTGGAAACATTATAATTGCTTTACAACGGTTAATTTTGATAAATAAGCTATACATTCATGCATTGTGTAGTTTATCGAGTACGTTAACTCGTTCATACAAACTGCTTACAGATATAAAGATTGTCGGGCTTTACCGTGGTAACTTCTTAAACATATTACATGTACACACACGCTATTTATACTGTATACTATGTCAACTACACACTGTGTATTATTGATTTTAATAAACGAGTTGTGATTTTAAAGTAGAATACAGCATAAATTGGAACCGCGGGCGTGAGCGGTTTTGCACCTTATCAATCGTCAACGCCCGGCCAATCCTGTCATTCTTCGGGATCCCGCCTCGTGTGTATCACGACGCAAAATCTTGACATTCTGTTAGCCGGAAGACCACGGCACAGACGTTGCTAAGCTGTTGCTATATAAATAATATGGTTGTTAGCCACACGTGCTGATGCGTGAATTGTGTTGCATGTTTGTTTTTTACGATGCAGTTGAGGGTTTTATCACTGATTTTGGGGAAATAAATTATTGATGGAGCAATCGGCTAAATGACAATGCAAAATGTTGGAGATAACTTTGATTTTAAATGCAAATTTGTTTTGGCAGGAATCTGACGCGCGTCACGCTAGTATGACGTAACCAATATATACAGTCGAGTAATGCTGCGAAGCAGTGTACGAGATGTTGCGAATTGCATCTTATATTAGAACTACCTCTCATGAACAGACTCAATAAAACCGAGTCTGCCACTTTCCTCAATCCGATGAATCACCTTCCAAAATGTAGAGGTGTGTTACATTTCTGGTCACTGACTGGTCAGTCTATTTTGATGACGCTTTATCAAAATTATGAATACGAGTATACCTGATTAGTTGTATTATAAATACTACATACTACTATCTACCCAGTTTAGAGAGATAGATATTATTTAACTGCTGGGATCGATTATAAGGAAATCCGTCACGAGATGGTTGGTAGACGTGTGGTTCTTCTCATGAACGAGCGTATGCGAGTGAGTGAAAAACAAAAAACAAAACACGCCTGCTATCGAGTGAAGGATTTCATTATAATCGTACACAGCAGTTAAATAATCTGTTTATGCATGATTTTAACCGAAATTATTCGCTTTATTGAATTTAACGTTGCTGTTAGTTATTTTTGTGTTCGGAGTTAATTATTAATATTGCGCGATAAAAAATAGTCCTTCTCTGAGAAATTTAATCACCGATAAAAATGTAATAAACACGTTTAATACATGTTTGTACAATATTAATTAATGGAAAAACTTACGGATTTATCAAATAACTAATTTATACGGAAACATGCTGTTTCCTTTTTTAAGTTGCCTTACTTAGATAAAGTACATGCTAACAAAACAACAACAAAACAAACAAATAAAAAACGCATTCATGTCAAATTCATGTCTATTTCTATGATATTTCCTGTATCATATTTAAACGCGTACAGTAACTCTTTTGACCTTTTACCATATTGTGTTAAAAACATATTCAAGCAAATGTAAAGCATAGGTTGCATTTGGTTTGGGTAACTGCTTTCTGTGAATACTCCACTTCCTGTTCTACTTCCTGTTCTAGTTCCTGCTCTAATTCCTATTCTACTTCCTTTTCTACTTCCTTCCCTACTTCCTCCTCTACTTCCTGTTCTACTCCCTGCTCTACTGCCTGCTTTAATTTTACACCAACTTATATTGCCGTTAAACGTAATTGACAGTGGGTGAATATGTATTTACATGTATGTCACTTCGAGAGACATACCTGAAACGAAAAAGAAACGCAACTCGAGAATTCCGCTCTATAGTGTATTTGCAATAAGCTGCTGTTAATCGAATGGTACATGGCTACATAAGAACTTTCATTTCGTAAAAAAAAATGAAACAACACATAACACAGCAAATAGTATTCCTTCAAAGTTTCGTTATTGACAGAGTACGCGTTTGGCTCAAGCATGTGAGCAAACTTCGGATGCAAAATTGTACAAACTCTTTACGTTAAATACAGAACTGAAATGGTTCAAATGTTTCAAAGAGGAACTTTAACATTTATATGTATGTCTTGCTACTAATTGTACTGTGATTAAATGTCTACAACTTCAGAGTTGTGTCCTTTCTCTAACTAACTGCAACTGTTTTTTTACAAAACATTATCGGTTTTCTTTGGAGTATTATGTGGAATTAAGTGTATACAATATATAGTGGAAATTCCCGATTTCGCTTCAGTATAGTTTTTACATTAAACATCCACTTTTTGATGCGACAACCATTTGTTCCGGTATTCTGGGTTTTTGTAACCTGACAATAGTTTGAGATTGTCGGCATACAGTTTCAACTTTACGTCGTCTTACATATACGACCACTACAAAATAATGAGGAGCAGATACAAAGATTTGTACAATAATGGTTTAAAAAAATAAACGAATCTTATTTTCGGATATTTTCAGGGATAGGTAATTATACTTCCTAATTACGTACTCGGTTTAAATACAGTATTTGTGTCTATTATATACACCATTCAAATCAATCCTTTTTATTTTTCTCACTTTTCTTGAAGACCGACATATTTCGTACTATGTTCTCCACTTGTACTTGAGTGTATGACATGTGAAGTACTATTGTGCTTCTTCAATTAGACACATTTAACTTGTCAGTGACCGTACTATGGGTCTTTATACTCCCCCTTTGTTGATATCAATCATTGTTACTGGTTTGGTTTATCAGTTCACAATCCGTTGTTTTATCAACAATACTGTATACGTCAAACAAATCCTTCAACTTCAACTTATTTATTTAATGATCCTATAATCCTATAATTATCTCAATCAATGCTTCTGAATAAATACCCAATATTGTTACCTTTTCAAATTCTTTGGATCCTTTGTGACACTTGGCGTGTAAATGGCAGATGACAATATTTGTTATACGCACCCCGTGAATGTCGTTATATATAATACACCTACACAAATACTATACCCTTCTATGATCGACATTGTTAACATACAATTTACCATTTAAAGGGAGTACATCATGATTTTTCTAGAAATATCTTAAATTATAAAAATGTTCCAATTCATGATAAAACACTTATATCCATCAAAATACGATGTTGGAACCGTATTGTTAAGGTTTAAACTTCGAAAACACCATATAGCTAGGACGGAATCGGGCATAAAATGCTAAAATTAACCCTGGTGCGTAACCTAGGATAGCACGTATTGCTGTACAGAATGAATTTCCTTGTAACTAAGGGGTCATTTTTAGGATCATTTATTATGTTTAGGCGCTTTAAAATAGAAAATATCATTATTTGTCAATTTTAAGTCGGACCCCTAGACCCCTTTGAAAAGCCTGATGTACTCCCTTTAAATATTTTGCACATGAGTAATTATGACTTGTTGTAAACTATTTAAACTAGACCTGTTACAAGGTGAACAAAGCATATTCTTCTATGACTATGTTTCACGTGAATGAGGGGCATTACAGACGTTTTAACTTTCTCCGTACCTTAGTATGGGAATTGAATTGAACTGGGGTTTACGGCGCTTGAAAGGTTATATTGTGTTTAACAGGAATGAACATGCTAGGCTCATCCTCCATTTACATCTAGATAACATATGGAGAATATGCCTAGAATCTGTTAGACAGAACTGCAAAGTTGCAGCAAATTCACTAGCAGACACTCTATTTACGATGGAGCCATGTTTCCACGTTTGCACACGCGTTGTCATGATAAAGACTTAAATGAGCATGATACCCCTCTGCCTCTAGCGGGATTTCCAGGGGTTACATTCTACACCGGCAACCACATGGGGCTGTCAGTTTGGGAAGGCTGTGTGTTTTACTTCCAAAGATTATATGAATTGTATATTATATTAATCTGAATAATAAATACTGAAAAGTGAATCCCTTGGAAGCAACAAACACAAACAAGAGCTAAAAGTAGCAGACTCGGTTTTATTGAGTCTGTTCATGAAAGTTAATGTAAAAGTGCAACACCTCTCACGCCTCCTAGCACCGGCTTAAGCGATATTCTACTTTAAAGCCACACATATTGGGCTTGATGATCCCAAAGGACCAGTAAGTAATAACACTACTGATTTGTAGTCGGGGCAACTTTTTACGGCCGCCACATAGCGCTAAACATACGCTAGTGTGAACGATAATAAATACTGAAAAGTGTATCTACTGCAAGCAACAAACACAAGCAAAGATAGGCCTTGTTTGTTTCGTCGATATATCCTCTTTCTGCAAATTACGTTGCTGATGTTTTCTTTGATCACCAATTGATTGTAAGTAATGATAAAGATATATTTTGTATGGGTTTTTAAAACGGTTTTTATTTTATTTAATATTGATCAAAAACATATTTCAATAACAGATAGTTCACATAAACGGCTAGTTGTTATATATATACGAACATTACACTATCCATTAAGGACCTATTTCCAGCCTATTGTATTTGGGGACTGGGGAGGGGAGGAGAGAATTTGTATAGGTAACTGTAAATCACAGTTAGACATACAATTGCACGAGAATATGGTGTTATCCAATGTTGTATCCGATGATCATGATGATAAGGCCCTTCCTATACACATTGTGTATGAAGCTAACATATAAAAACGTGAAATTAGGTACTTCATTTGTTGTGTTTTGGTTTAATTTTTATTCTGAAATTAATGAATTATCGAACAAGTTTTGTAATTAGTACAAGTAACTTGTTATTTTTTTTTATTTTTCTTCATAAAAAATCAAAGTAGTATATACTTCTATGGCCTAGATACTGTTCAATATAGCACTGCTATTTAAAGAAACGCTTTATTCTGGTTTCAATTTATATACCTGAGCTAACCGGTCATGCAGCATATTAGCAGAAAAGAAGGATTTTTAATGAGCATTAGCTTTGGGAAATAGATCCTTAACAGAATAAATGTACACTTGTACTATGGTTAAATGTCACTTAAGTTTTAGTAATAATACTTTATGAAATAGAAGCAAAAAAGAAGCAAATCCTGAGTGTTATGGATCGCGATTCAAAAAGAATTGATACCAAATTGATACTATTAAAATCATTATATGTAAAGGGGTGACCTACACACGGTTACAAACACCGATGCTGAATAAAGGGAGGTCGGGCAAAGTAATAAAGCAAAATGCAATTTGTCATCCCTTTATTGGGCAGAGAAGTGCATTAATTACATTTCAATGTGTGAAAGCTTGGAATTTCTCAGTGAAAGAATGTTCATTTATAATACCCACCAACACAAGAATAAGTTAAATACCTGTGACGTTGAGTCATGATATCAATAAATTGTCAACTGTTGACGTCGACGTCATCCGCCAATAACGTCAACATTTAAGTTCAATTCATACATAAACATATTTAAAATGTAATAGATCTAAAAAGATTATTTAACTGCTGGGTTTGATTATAGGGAACTTTTGCTTTCGATACCCCGTGTGGTTCCTGGGCAAGAAGATGGCCACTCCAAAGGCAAAAATAACTGTGACGTTGAGTCATATCAATACAGAGTTGCTGACAACGTTCAATAAAGCTAATACTTTCGGTTAAAATTATACATAACTTGATTTAAATTTTAATAAACAGATTATTTAACAGCTGGAATCGATTATAGGTAAATCTTCCATTCGATGGTAGGCGTATTTGTTGTTTTTTTCACTCACTTTCATACGCCCGTTCTTGAAAAGAACAAAACGTAAACTATCTCGTAAGAAGGATTTCCATATAATCGACCCCAACAGTTCAATAATCTCTACATCAACATGTTTTGCTTTATTTGAAATAGTTGCTATTCTGAGCATTACATTTTAGATCAAACTAATTACCAAACTTAGTATCATTTGCCATTTGTTTATACTTATTTCTTAGTTTCGAAAAAATACAAACACAAATATCTTTATTCTCTCCAATCATGCATACATATTATGACAACACGAGGTTACAATAAAGATTTGAAAAGACACGAGGCTTGGCACACACTAACATACAATGAAATAAGAAGTGGGTGTTCCCACCCACCCTCCCCCACGAGCACTGAATACTCTCTAATTTAGAGCTGAGTACTGAATACTCCTTCATTTTATACCCGAGTACTGACGACTATTTAACATGGATAACCCGAGTACTGAATACTATTTTAACCCGGACCGTGGGTACTGAATACTCTTTAAATTTGCCCTGAATACTGCGCACCAAAAGGAGGGGGGCTGGGGGTGGGGAGGGGGGCTGTGGGTGGGGAGGAAATCAGCCCCATAAGAACTGTAAAGTGTTCTATGCGGGAGAGAAAAGCCCAGGTAAATAAGGTTTATTAAATCTAGAGAAAACCCCAGGTAAATAAGGTTTATTAAATCTATCTATTTGAATTTTAACATTATATTTTTTTAATAAATAAGCACCCTTTTTTATATCTTAACTTTGTTTAGACTGTATATTTTTGTTTTGTAAATACTTAAGCCTTTAAAAATACGGACAATCAATAGTATAGTGACATTCATCATAAACTGTTTTATTACAAAAGATACATTTACGCATTTCTAATTTTATTCTGTTCCAACTTCCGGTTTCTTCAGGTTACTTATGGTTTAGTGTCCTGAATCTTATAACAAACGTTAACAGGTTGCTTGACGTATTGGTTAAATATATTTCAAAACTTATGTCCCACATACTTCCCGTTTGTTTTTTAAATGCCCCTCTTTATTCATAATTATGACAAACTTGACTTGCAACTGAAAGTGTTTTTTGTTGCGTTAAGAATAACGTTTATTGGATTTCATGCTCATTGTTTGTCTTTGTATTTAAGCAAGCACATTATTATGAAAAGTCTCAACTCTGAGAGACTAGTATATACCAGTAGTAAATAAGTTGTAATATTTCGGAAAATACTGTCTTAAATTCTTCCGATATTAACACTGTTTTCTTGTGAGTTTAGTACTTATAATATACAAATTGCGCGTTATAAGAGTCGAAAGTAGACATGCTGGGTATTAAAACAGAAGTCAGAATCACTATGTGTGTACTTTTGACAGCATGTGTAGTAATTGGGAAAATACACGTCGACGATTATTATGCATGGACACCACAAAACTCGACAAGAGCGGACCTTTACTGCCCATTAGAGTGCCAGACAGTGTCGGATCCTAACAAGTAAGGTGTTACATATACATTATACAGATGCGTGGTGTAATGGTAATGCGTGCGATTTGTCTGCGGCCGGATGTCGTGTTTTGTATACTCGGCCGGGGATTTTATTTCATGAAAATTGTACTATTAGCTACCTTTCTGGACGTTAAAAATACAGAGAAGACAGACAGACATATAGCAGACAGACAAACAGACAGACAGATAGTAATACGGTATTCCGGTATGGAGTAACTATATAGCAGGGCATTTAGATCATGACTTAAAGATATTTCTGAAATATTGTTAAAAGCGATGTTAATCCACGTAACACAATAGGTTATAATTTAATTAATAACTGTATGTTCTATATAGAACAAACGTGTACTGATATCAGTAGTAGAAGTGCAGTAAAACAAACTTGATTCCAATAATTTCTAGCCATCGATATAGTAATTAATATAATATAAGGACTTTATGATAAAATTAAGCGTCAATTTAGCATTTAAAATATTTTTAAAAATAATTTTAGAATAATTTACGATTTTTGCAACTGGTCAAGTGATTTCCAGTTTTAAAACGCTAGTTATTTAATGCCATTTTGAATTTGAAACAGCGTTACGGACCCGTCTTAACGAATCAAACGCCTTCATTAAAGCATTTCATGAGTGGAGTGCGTGGTACTGTGGTAGAGCGCCGAACTCGAGATCGAGAGGTCTTGGGTTCGATCCTCGCCGCAGCCACGTTATTATCTTTGAGCAAGATAATTAATCCACATGGCTTAGTACTGGTTATACCCAGGAAGTCATCGAGAGTGATTAATCTAAGTTGCAAAATTTGTTTCGCAATCGATGTAAAATAAATATGTTTAAAACTAGTTAGGCATTTCATTACTACAGGCGGAATGCTATTTCGCCTAATAGTTTTCATTCTTAAAAAAAACACGTCTATATTTACAATACGAAATTCCATTTGGTTTGTTTTTAACAAATAAACTAAACTTTGAGTACCTTCTTTGTGGCTTCTAGGCTATTGTTTTGTTTTTTTATTTATATATACACGAGCATCTTTGTGTTTTACTTATACTGCCTATTAATGCTGCCTTGTTGGTTAGAGAATAGTTCATGGCTATGATTTCTTTATTAACACTGTCCCGTTTTATTGGGTTGACAGTTGGGTAAGTGTGAGGTTTGGTGCACCCTAGCACCTGGTTTAAACCCCCAGCGGCCTTTTTTTCCAGTGACCGTTTCAAGGCGGTAGCCCTATTGTCAACCCTTTTGTGTTTATGATTTCTTATTTGGCCTTTTATTCATCTTTAAATGTGTTCTTTGTTTCTGTGTGTGTTTGTGGTTGACTGTCGTCCTTGAATGCTGCATTTCCTGTTCGACTTTTATGTCTACTTTTATCGATTCATGTTTGCATATCTATTTCAGATGCTGTTCATGTCAAGCAACGCAATGCTGGGAAATCATCCCGCTTCCAGCAGGATGTGACATCACAGTTGCTTTCTTGCATGTTGAATACATGAATATAGCAGGGGAAACTAAGATAATTGTTGAATTGAACGAAATTGACTCAACGTATTTTAAACTTGTTCATACAGACGGTATAATGTCTTCAATTCCTTTAAACATTTGTGATTTTCCCAATCTGTTAAATATTGAGCTTGTATCGAACAACATTCGAGAGGTTGGAAATATTTCATGTCTAACTCATCTCAATGTACTTGATCTCAGCTATAATAAGTTAACATATTTATCAAACACGACATTTACTGCATTTAACTATCTGAGAATACTAAGGATGGCAGGAAATACAATAGAAGCATTAGATCCCAATACCATTAAACCAGCCATGGGAAATATATTTACAGTTGATATGGCAAGTAACCCTTTATATAAATTCGACGTTTCAAACATATTTTTACCAGGTTCGTTTTGTGTAAGAAACTATTCAAGATCCAAAATAGCCGATATAGTTAACGTTTCTGGTTTTAAGGCAAACAAGTACGAAATTATTGGTCCGGGTGATATAGACATGAGTAACTCTGTGATAAAACAACTAGTCAACCTTACGGATTATGGTATGGATTACCTTGAACTTATAAGTTATTTGGAAGCACGCATTAGATACCTAAATTCATCTCTTTCCTGTGATTGTTCCCTGGTGCCGTTTCTAAAAGACGTTGGCTATCCAGGAGTTCTTCGATTTTGGCCAGATATATATAACAACTTTACTTGTCAAGAACCAGAGCATTTAAAAGGAACAATTCTAGACGCATATGACAACGCTACTTTAGACAAATTTATATGTGACTTACCAAGGGATTGTCCATATCAGTGTAGATGCATCGATCAACAGGTAATAAAAACACTCCAACTTTTGAAGAATTAATAATATTTTTTTCTCCTGAAACATGATTTATTTGTATTAGCGATCTCATTGATGGGAAGGTTTATTGTTATTTTCGTTTCAATCCATTGCCGATATGGGATTTTTTTTATTTTCGTATTATTTTTAGCTGTTTTGTGCCGTGTGGCGATGGTAAAATTTTTCACCATGTTATTTGTACTGGTCCTTTGGGATCAAGAGCCCAACATAGGTGGCTTTGTAGTAGAATTCCGCTTAAGCCGTTTACATTGCTATTTGTGGTAAAGCGTTATTAACATAACTGGCGAGCAAGCGATGATTTTTCGTGTTTGTCTGTCAAATTCCGTCAGCCTTTGTTCGTCCTTCGTTAAAACATATATCATCAGGCACCATTCAAATGTTTTTAATAAAACTTGTTCACAATGTTTCTTGAGAGATGCATTTACAGCCGCCGATAGCAAACAGTACAACCATCATTACGTAAACGTTACTCCTAAGGAATCTCCTCCAAAACTCTTCCATGGTTGGCTATATTATGTGAATGCACTATAGAACCTGTTATTAATCCCCCAGCGCCCATTTCTTGCCACTGACCATTTTAAGGCGTTAACCCTAATGTCAACATGTTATGTTGTTGTTTTTTGTCATATGCCTAGCCTTTTTTTATCCTTGTAATTTTTATTTGATTTGATGTGTGTTTTTAGTTGATTGTGTGTCTTGAATTGTACATTCCTGTTTCACTTTTATATCTACTTTTATAATAAATTTCCCCGGATATAATTAATTTACTTCCATAACTTTAAATTTCCAAAATATACATATATCATAATTTGCACTTCATTTGTTTTAATTGTTTTACTTTATTTTCTTATAGAGCCAGAAAAAAGTCATAGTTAACTGCACAAACGTAATCATGACATCATTACCTGCCGATCTGCCTTTTGGATACTTTAACAACAGAGAACTTGAAATAATCTTAGACGGATGTAACATAACACGTTTCGAAAACCGAAACTACATGAACCGAATCGGAAGTATACATTTATCCGGTTGCCCTATTGAGTATTTAGACTCGAATGCCATCCAACAATTACCGGATAATGTGAAACTTGATTTGTCTGGTATGATTGTAACCCATATCCCTAGAATCCTGCAAAAGAAAGACCCTCATTTCATCAACTTCGGTAGTCGTCCAATCATTTGCGACTGCACCAATACATGGATCGGTGATTGGCTGAGGGCGTATGACGTCACAGAAAAACTCAACTGCACCGTTAACGGGATGGTAATGCAGGCGGAGCATGTAACAGAATCAATGATTGATTGCATCGTTACTCAGACAAATTCGGGTACATTTGTCGTTTTAGGCATATGCTTGACGATACTGATTATCTCTGTAATATGTATATATTCAGCTGCGTATTACTTTAAGTATGAACTTCTTGTATGGAAGAGAAGGAAATTTACGAATAAAAGCAAAATAAACATTCGCTTGAAGTACGATGCATTCATTTCCTTTGACGAAGACGACGATACTCCAACGGTAGTGTATGACAGTGTTAAAGTATATATAGGGCGATGGATACGAGAGCAAGTCAACCCAAGGTTCGAGGAAAAAAGCTACAAAACATTTGTTCCTTTTATCGATATGCCTGCCGGAGGTAATCTCGAACAAGAAGTTACAGAAGCAATTTCACAAAGTAAAACATATATTGTTTTTTATACGAAGCATTACTTGAAGTCAGAACAATCGCGTTTTCAGTTTAAAACGATTTGGAGTAATTACGAAAGGGACTCAAACAAAGATATTATATTGATAAATTTTGATTACTCTGCGACTGGTGAAATAAGCAGCAGAGAGCTACGCGCTATTGTACGAATGGGAAACACCCTGGATTTCGCCATCAGAGATGACACACTCCTGGATAGGCTTTTTAAATGTATGCCACCACCAGCTGTGCATGATATTCAGCACGCATCCGCCTGGACAATGGAAGATTTAGAATCATTAAATGAACGTGAAGTCTCACCGATTATCGCCAGAGGAAAGCAAAATAGAGTCCACAAGAACCATAAATCATCAAAATCTGAGACGTTTTCAAACAGCCGCTTCCCAAACACATCGTTAGCGAACGATTCTGAACCGGGCCGTATCACAAAAAGGAGGGTTAACAACTTTCTTTAAAGTCAGCAACTGTTTAATAAATAATCATCTGTAGTTTTTAAAAGTTTCTTTTAAATAAAATTGATAAAACTATATGTATATGCATATGTAACACTTACACGTATACATATGATAACACCATACCCTTAGAGTTAAGAACACGTCATTGATTTATTTTGAAAGGTATTAAAAACCAATCCTATTTATAAGACATTTTGGCGTCCTAGGTATAGGTAATGAAGGCAATGTAGGATTGCTTTTATCTGTATGTTCCTTATACTCTCTTCCCACAAACATGTTTATCTTTCATTATCCACTTTTACCACTGACCGTTAGTTATAAGGCGGTAAACGTTTTCCAACCTTGTTATGTTTGTTGTATCGCATGCTTTGCTTCTATTTCCCTTGTAAGTGTTGTTTATTTTCTTTTATTACATTTTTATCGGTGAAAGATTGGGATTACTCAGTGAAAGAATGTTCATCACCGCTAAATATTAATAACTGACTCCGAACACAAAAATGACTAACTGTGACGTTGAATTATGACGTCAAAAAAGTGTTGCTGACGTCGACGTCATCCGGCGATAACGTTCCATAAAGCGAATAAATTCCGGCTAAAATCATGCATAAATTTACTGATTTAAAATGTAATAAACAGATTAGTTAACTGCTGTGCTCGATTACAGGGAAATCCTTCACTCGATGGTAGGCGTGTTTTGTTTTTTCACTCACTCGCATATACACCATCTCGTGAAGGATTTCCCTATAATCGATGCCAGCAGTTAAATAATCTCTATATATGCATGTTTTGCTTGACTGTTGTCTGCGAATGCTACATTTACGGTTCGACATTTATACCTAATTTTACCTTATATACATGTTTTCAAAAATAAATAATTAAACAACTTATTTATGAATTCAGTAATTCAGAGAACAACATCATTTACATTAATTGACTTATTTCCGTTTTAACCTGGAAAACATTTTTAAGGAAACAAATTCATCCTATACCATATACCATCTTCGGATTATAATACTCTTTCTTAATCGTATACACAGTTATGTATGGCAAAATACCTTCAACAACATGCACAACTGGTAATTGCTAAGTAGGACGCACGTGTTAGGACACTCGCTAACATGTGTATAGATGTTATTTCGAATTCAGGAACATTTTACACGTGTCACTTAAACAAGGTGCTGCATAAAATAAAACCTCGTTTCACCAATGTTCAACTTCCTGAATTTTATTTTAATTGTTTTCTGTATGAAACGCAATGTCTGTTGCTCCAAATATGCAGTTTATTATATATCCATATTTCGTAGAGACTTTGCCGAATTTGTCCATCTGACTTTCATTTTCCAATGTATCACTTCACATTATTAAATTATCAGATCATTCAGGCATACCCAAACGTGTATGAAAGCATGAAACTGTCCTAGCTCTGTAACAGGTAATAAAAAAGTCAAATATTTGCACATTGAAAAAAATTGACAAAAAAACTATAATACATGCATATTTATTTAAGAGCAAAAAGGTGACATGAAAGGGAGATAACTGTTTAGTGATACATTGAAACAATGCATATTGATGGGTGCCACATTTGTATATAGTTGTACGTATATATGTTTATCCTTAGCAGTATAATTATGCATTGTTTTATTTTCCTTTTTATGTTTCTGTCTGTTGATGACATGTAGATGCATAATATTGTGATGTCGATACTTTTTCAACTTATTTTCAATATTCAACGATTCAGTACATGGAATTAAAAGAGTTACTGTTTATTTGTTTGGTATTTAACTTCTTTTTCCATTGCACTTAAGGCTATGTATGACGGCTGACTTTTAATGCAGACCACTCACTTATTCCTGGGTAGAACCAAAACTGTATGCCTACCGTCTATGGTAAGAATCGACGCTTTCTCACCTATAAGTCGCGCTGCTAGTGGGATTCGAACCCGCATCGATGAGAGGCAAACAAGCTTCAAATTCAGCGTCCTTGGTGACGTCTGATGTTTGTCTGCAAGCTTGTCTTGTCGTGCCCTCAATGGTTTATTCTCTTGTTGCTCTAGCTTCTGCGAAGTCATTGAGTACCTTCTTTGTGGCTGTCTAGGCTATTGTTGTTTTGTATTTATATATACACGAGCATCTTTGTGTTTTACTTATATTGCCTATTGATGCTGCCTTGTTGGTTAAGGAATAGTTCATGGCGGGGATTTCTTTATTTATACTGTCCCGTTTTATTGGGATGAAGTAGGATAAGTGTGAGGTTTGGTGCACCCTAGAACCTGGTTTAAACCCCCCCAGCGGCCTTTTCTGCCACTGACCGTTCCAAGGCGGTAGTCCTATTGTCACCCCTTTGTGTTTGTGATGTCTTATTTGGCCTTTTATTCATCTTTAAAGTTGCTCTTTTGTTTCTGTGTGCGTTTGTGGTGACTGTCGTCCTTGAATGCTACTTTTCCTCTTCGATTTTTATATCTATATTTATCTTCTTGACCACGGAAGCGCAATAAGAAAAATAAACATTTACTTGTCTCAAAACGCAACCTGCCGATATAAAATTAATATTTGTCAAATGCTAATGGAAATCCCTCATACTCATTCTCTATCAAACGTTATGATATATTTTTGAACTGTCCACGTTTATCAAAGTCTCATTAGATATAAGTAGAATATGTATAGGGTCTCTTTCTTGACATATAAGTAGATCTAAAAGTAGATTTAAAAGTAGATAAAAGTATTATATATATTAAATATTTTCTAATAATTATTCACGGATGTATTTTAAATGGAAAACGATTCATAGTTGTGCTTGGCAAGCACAAGTTAAAAGCTGAATGGCCATCCTTTTTGTAGTATTATCAATTAGCACATTTAACGTTGAAACATCATATAAACATGTGTTGATAGTCCCGGAGAGAAACATATATTTAAAACCGCTACGAAGTTGTATGTAAAAATAAGTATTATTTGCATGACGTTTACCACTGATTGACTGCACGGGGAAATGAGGTAAATCTGAATTGTATAGCTGCACAACTATTGCCAGATAATAGATAAATATATTTACCTTTGGATTAATTTACCTGTTTAAAGTTTTCTACGTCATCAAATAAAATCTTATTCTCGCTTTTCACAGATACTGCAATAGGTGAATTGTTGTGTATTGATTTCGATATAAATAAGCATGTTCACGAAACAAAACATGGCCGGAAAACTTTAACATGTAAACATAATAATGTTCAACCTTATGAATTTGAAATAAGAAAACAAAACGTTTATGTAAGTAGCAGGTACACATTTATGTAGCCGTTGCTAACTCTTACGAGCGTAAGTAACGGCTAAATATTGAGTTTGAGATATTGGTACAAAATTAATATGTCAGACAAATTATACGTTTATTAGCATTTATGTTGTAATAAATGGAAACGTGCCTTCCACGAATTCCTATAAGCTATTGGCGAGTGTAAAACAATTAATTAAAGATTGGGCCAGCTTCAGTGTATTGCAATACAGCGGAAATTCGATTATTTGCGTCCGCATCTTATGTTATCTCTAACTATTGGAAAATGTGGCGTGATCGTAGGCGCAAACGTAGTGGTTATGGGTTTACCTTCATGTCTAAAATCTATTGGTGTCTCAGAAACAGTGGCTGGTGCTTATCAAAGAATCAAAGGTAATGTGAAGGATTAGGCAAAGTATATTTGGTAATCATACGTGATCATTTCGAGGGGTCAGCGCAAAAATATCGCAACTACATAAATAAAGAAGGATATACAATAGTTTTGCACTGAACCTCGATTTGAGCTATTGTCCATGGATGCATATGCCTTTTAAGTTTGAGAATAACCAGAACAAAAGACTTAACGTATTTGATAGTGAATCTTTATACAATAGGTATAAAAGTATATATAAAAGTCAAACAGCAAATGGTGGCCGCAAAAGGACGCTGGGGGATAAAATCAGCGAGCATTTTAACCCAATCGCATATAAGTTTCTGGGTATTTTCTTTTTTGTACTAGTCTACTCGTGCATGTATCTGCCAAAAGTATAATGGATGCTGCAGTCTGGATAATCTCACAGGATGATAAACATATGTTTATAGCAACTAATCCATGAGTAACAAAGTAACAGAACGTCGGTTATGTGGGGGCGCCATCTAAGGTCATTAAGCATGGCAGTTACACTAGATTGATATGAATAAGCATTATGTACCCACCTTGCTGCTCTTCGTTGAACCATTTTTCAACTTATCAATGTTGTTCTGAGTATAAGGACGCCATACTGATGAGGAATACTCTAATTCTGGACGAACTAGTACTTTAGCCTTATACGCAGTGGATCTGATGCCTGGATTTTGATGCCCTATGTTGCGTTTTAGAAACCCTAAACTTCTATTTCCTGAAATACTAACCTTCTGGATGTGATTGTTCCAAAGCAGATCATTACTTATGTTGACGCGGAGGTACTTCGTGTTACTAACAGTCTCAAGAGCCTGACCGTTAAGTACGTTTGCTGGTTGGACTGGAGTTATTAAGCCAGGCCCTGTGATTTGGAAAAGTTTACACTTACCTGGATTGAAATCCATGTCCCTTGCATCTTCACATAGACAAAGCTTGTCTAGGTCCTAGTTGAGCATCCTGAATACTGGAGACAACGAGTTACACTACGGTGTCGTCTGAAAAGAAACTTACATTGGACTTGATGTTATCCGGAAGTTGGATGATATAATTCAAGAAAATAATCCGGCAAAATACAGAACCTTGGGGTACCCCATATGTTACATCTACAGGATCGGAATCATTACCTGCCGCACTCGGTTAGACAAGAAAGCTTTGATACATTGTGGGGTTTCATTTTCCTGATGCCATAAAAGCGGTGTTTAAACAGGAAGTTGTTATGGTTTACCTTGCCGAAGGCTTTACTAAAATCGAGCAAAATAAGGTCTGTCTGCCGACCATTTACTGCGATCCGGAGTAAGTCTCCATCTGCATTATCATTTGCGTTTCACACAAACGTTTAGACCGTGCTACATTTCATCAGAATGTTATCGACCTGTGTCTAAATGATTCACCACATTTGATGCAATTACATGCACAATGACTTTAAAAAAGGATCAAGTCAGATATATATGGCAATAGTTAGCAGCGTTACATTGCTCACCTTTGAAGAGAGGACATGTATTCGCTCCATTCCTCTCTTTAGGGACTCGACCCGAGTCTAGTGATCTCTGAGAAATTACCTGTATAGTTGGAGATATCTCTTCTCGAAGCTGTTGGAATACGGCAGGGCATGCCAAACCCACACATTACACACTAGCATGTTCGTTAATCTGAAGTGTCCGTCTGAAGTTTGAAAGTGTGAAAAAAGTGTGTAACAACATAATTTTGCATAGAGTATGTAACTGGTGGCGTTATACTCAATTGAATGCATGCAGATGCCATTATGTTTATAAAGCATATCTCTACTAATCTAACCGGAAGCCCTCAGTATCAGACATAGCAATGATGTTTTGTGGTTATAGCAGTTTTATCCTCGGATATTTTAAAAAATAAATAAATTAGAGACAATCTACCTACTTACGGTACCCTATTTTGGTTTGGACAGGAAACCATGAACACTACTATTTTTATCTTGGCCATAGCAACGGGAACACGTGTCCCATATATTCAGGAATAAATCAATCATTTAAAACTTCATCTATTATAAGCACCAATGGAACGCGCTGACGAAATACGTCGTGTAATAAAATGGAATAAGCTAGCCTACCAGTTTAATGAGGGAACATATCATAACAGGACAAAACACTGAGATTGTTTAAAAATGTATGAGCTTTTTTCTATTCTATTTTAATGGGACTTTTATCAAACGACTGATATATGTCTATTAATATCTATCTTTATTTCGTTTAACTCAGTATAATCTTTCTTTTATTTGCCATTTGCCACACTTTCATTGCCTTGCTAAACTCAATTGACTAAGCTCATTCCCATCTTTCTTTATTCTTATCAGTCTGTCATTATGATAGCGATCTGTAGACGACTCGTTTCTTAATGCGGTTTTAATGCGTTTTGTGCAAAAAAAGCAAGTTCCCAATAAGCTATGACCACATTATGATGACGGATAACCATTTCTGGTAAAACTTCAATTTCACAGACGTACCCAATGGATTCAGGGGTTAATTCCTCTGTAATTGCTTTGGTCATCACATTATTGTTTTCTCATACAGACTTAGAAATAAGTATAAAAGTCGAACAGGAAATGCAGCTTTCACAGAACACAGTAAACCCCAAAACACCCAAAAGGACAAACATGAATGGCAATGTTAACAAACAATAAAGGCATACGACGTCACAAACACAAAAAGGATTGAGAATATGGCTACCGCCTTGGAACGTGCCGTGGCAAAAAAGGCCACTGGAGGTTTAAACCAGGTTCTAGGGTGAACTAAACCTCACACGTACCCTATTGTCATCCCAATAAAACGGGACAGCGGAAATAAAGAAATCCCCCCATTAACTATTCTCTAACCAACAAGGCAGCATTAATAGGCAATATAAGTAAAACACAAAGATGCTCGTGTCAATATAAATACAAAAGAACAATAGCCTAGAAAGTTGAATAGAGAATAATTCATGGCGGGGATTTCTTTATTTACACTGTCCCGTTTTATTGGGATGACAGTATGGTATGTTTGAGGTTTGGTGCACCCTAGAACCTGATTTAAACCTCAAGCGACCTTTTGGCCACTGACCGTTCCAAGGCGGTAGCCCTATTGTCAACCCGTTTTATGTTTGTGACGTCATATGCCTTTATTCTTTGTTTACATTGCCATTCATGTTTGTCATTTTGCGTGTTCTGTGAAAGCTGCATTTCCTGTTCGACTTTTATACTTATTTTTAATATAACTTCACCACAAAGTACAGCTCAAGCAAAGGAATATCCGGGTTGTTATTGAGGTAATTTAATTTTAAGCCAAGGTCACTGTTACTGTACTGTACATAGAAAATTGGTTACTATACTCAATCAATTGACTTTCCTTTGCAGGATTTTAAGGAAACTTTACCACATTGTTATTCAGGGCATTTGGTCAAAGTTCAAGGTCATCGTTACTATAAATAAAACAAAAATTCTCAGCTCAGTAACTTAATTTTCCATTGGATGATTTTAACGAGACTTAACCACAGTGTGCACCACATAAAGCTCTGGCTTGTTATTCAGCTAACTTGGATAACAGTCAAGGTCACTGTTACTTTAAATAAAATAAGTTATACGCTCATTATCTTTAGTCTCCCTTAAGGGTGTTATCAAAATTTTCACCACAAGGTGCGGCTAGTGGTAATTAGGCATGTGATTATTATTCATGTCATTTATGCAAAAGTTACCGTATATAGAAATTGAATTCTGTTCTTAAACGTCACATTATCTTGATGGAGTTTAACAAAACTTCTTCAAAATGTGCAGCGTTTTGAAAGGAAACACGCGATTCATATTTAGGTTGTTTGGTCAAAGTACAAGGTCGATATAGCTATAAATAAAACGAATCCACAATAAGTTTACTTTCCCTGCTTAAGGGCTTAATTATGAAAATTGGCTGGAGTGAGGATTTTCCATTGTGTAGTTTTAAGATACTGATAGAACCTTACACCTAAACAATGTATAGGATGTGGTTACACATAGCGGACTTGTAATTCGCTGGATTTGATTGTTTTTAATGGGATTCTCTTTCACTGAATCGTTGGAATTAATTTATAAGAATAACCTGCGGGTTCATCAGGCCGATTATAAGGCCATGCTTTAAGAGTTAAGATCAACGCCAAGAATGGAAGGTTATGATGATGTAAATAATACAGTTTATGAACTTTCTTCTTCAACTTTAAAATAAATTCATTTGATAACGAATTGTTCATAACATAATTATAGTGTTCAAAACTATTTCATATGTTTACGCTCCGCCATAAAAGTGGAGCGGGCATATACATGTAATGTTGCCCTTTTCCGTGAACAATCAAATCATATGCATCCGAATTGCCATTTTTGAAATCAGACAAAACCAAAAGAAGAAAGTCAAACCTGATCACTTAATAATTTTAATTTAATTATGTTTTCGATATCTAATTTGTACAGCACAGTGTGTTCAGGGTTAACGGAAAACACAGTTTGATTCACTTTTTGGAGACTTGTCACTTGATTGATCATAGATTGGTCAAATTCTTGGTAAGATTCCATGCTAAAAATTGTAAATATCATCCTTTCACTGACTTTCAAACCTGTCAGTGCTCCGCATGGTGTAATACACGTATATAATTATAGGTTTTCTTGTATCAACTGAAAACGGCAATTATTTTTCTCGAGCGTTCCCTCTTTTAAGTCCACGAAAACCTTTTTTATGGGAAGAGCATTTAACAGACGAGCAAAATAATTAAAAAAATTGTTAAACACAATAAACTGTAACAAATTAAAAAATCCTTGATTGTATCAATAATAAATATATCGCGGTATTTTGTCTACTGCATCCTTGTTGTTTGTATCAGCCTGATTTGGGACACGGGATGGTATTTTGATAGAGATTATGTGGGTGGCAGATGGCACGGCAGTATTTAACATTTTTTTAAATATTTCTTTATAGTTAAATGTTTTTTGTTTTTGTTTTTACCTCTATTCGGCCAGTAGAGCTTATGTGATGGCGTGTTGACCGTCGTCCGTCCGTTCATTAACTTTTGGCTCGTTAACATGATACCACCTTTATTTTTCATCCGATGTTTTTCAAACTTTACCAGATTGTTGATATCAATGATAACTCGAAAGTGTCTGAAAACCAGCAAGTTCGGACAAGTATTATTAGAGTTAAGGCCCTGAATTTAGTTACAACTGCTATATGTTGCCTCGTTAACACGATAGAGAATTCATTTTCTCAAACTCTATCAGATTGTTGATATCAATAAAAGCTCGGAGGAGTTGAGAACCAGCTATTTCGGACCAGTAACAACGAAGTTATGGCCCTCGATTGTTTGAAATATGATATCATTTGGATTCATTAACACGATATGGCCTTCATTTTTCATCCGATCTTCACCAGAGTTTTGATATCAATAAGGGCTTGGACGAGGTTGACAACCAGCCATATCGGACCAGTAGCACCAGAGATATGGCCATTGATTTAGTTAAAATTGCTATATTTTATGAATGAAAGCTCGGACGAGTTTGAAAACCAGTCAGATTAGGCCATTTCCACCGGAGTTATGGCTCTTGATTTTCTGAAATATATACTAAAATCTGGCCTCGTTAATACGATAGGGCCTTCATTTTCATTCGAACTTTTTCAAACTATACCAGATTGAAATATGATATATAATTTGGTTTCATTAACACGATATGGCCTTCATTTTTCATCTGATCTTCACCAGAGTGTTGATATCAATAAAAGCTTGGACGGGGTTGACAACCAGCCATATCGGACCAGTAGCACCAGAGATATGGCCATTGAATTAGTTAAAATTGCTATATTTTATGAATGAAAGCTCGGACGAGTTTGAAAACCAGTCAGATTAGGCCAGTTCCACTGATTTTCTGAAATATATGCTAAAATTTGGCCTCGTTAAGACGATAGGGCCTTCATTTTTCATTCGAACTTTTTCAAACTATACCAGATTGTTGATATCAATAAAGGCTTGGACGAGGTTGACAACCAGCCAAATCGAACCAGTAATACCAGAGATTATGGCCATAGATTTAGTTAAAATAGCTATATTTTGTCTCGTTAACGCAGTCTGGCTTTCATTTTTCATCCGCTCTGATTCTCTACCAGATTCTTGATATCAATGAAAGCTCGAACAAGTTCGAAAACCATCAAGTTCGCACCAGCAACCTTTACACGATTGCTTATATCAATGAAAGCTCCGAGGAGTTCGAAAACCAGTCAGATCGGACCAGTAACACCAGCGTTATGGCCCTTGATTTAGATAAAAATGCTATATTTTGCCTCGTTAACGCGATAGGGACTTCATTTTACATTTGATCTGTTTTAAGCTTTACTAGATTGTTGATATCATTGAAAGGTGGGACGAGTTTGAAAACAAGCCGGTTCGAACCAGTAACACCGGAGATATAGCCCTTGCTTTAGTTAATTTTGCTATAATTTGCCTCGTTAACGGCCTTCATTTTTCACCAGATTGTTGGTATATATAAAAGCTCGGATGAAAACATCCAGATCGGACTATTTGCACTGGAGTTATGGCCCTTGAATTTCTGAAATATGCTATAATTTGGCCTTGTTAACACGATAGAGCTTTCATTGTTTTCAAACTTTACACGATTGTTTATATCATTAAAAGCTTTGACGAGTTCGAAAACTAACCAGATCGGACCAGTGACCCCAGAGTTATTGCCCTTGATTTAGTTAAACATGTTGTATTTTGCCTCAAGATGATAAGGTCTTTATTTTTAGAACCGATCTTTACCATCCTTTACCAGATTGTTACTATCAATGAACTCTTCGACTAGTTTGAAAACTAACCTAATCGGATTAGTAGCACTGCAGTTACATGTATGACCCTTGAATTCGCTCAAAAATGCTATATTTGGACTCGTGAAGATGATGGGACCTTAATTTGGCCGGATTTCAGCGAAACTTTGCAGGCATTATCAGTACCAAGCCTAGTTGAACAAATAGTCACTGTGTTCCGATTGAATGATTTGGCCCTTTAACGGTTTTAGTACACAAACTTTGTCTGGACTAGTTCTCCTGTACCCCATGCCGGATTTCAACGAAATCTTTTAGAGATGATTAGTACTAGGTCTAGTTGAGCATGTCATCGCCGTGATCCGGTTGAATGAGTTTTGGTGGAGTTATGGCACTTTAACGGGTTAAATACACACATTTTGTCTGGACTACCTCTCCTGAACCCATGGCCGGATTTCAACGACTTTTCAGGATGATAAGTACCAAGCTTAGTCGTGCATATCACCATGTTATTGTTGAAATATGTTTGTCGGAGTTATGGCCCTTTAAAGGTTTTAATACACAATATTTGTCCCGACTAATTCTCCTGAACCCTGGCCGGATTTAATAAAACTTGGCAAGAATCAGTATAAAAATAAGTAAGAAAGTCGAACAGGAAATAAAGCCTAGTTGTGCATATCATTGCATTGTTCCGGTCAAATGATTTTAGGTAGAGCTATGGCCCTTTAAAGGTGCTAATACACAAATTTGTCCCGACGTGTTCGCCTGATCCCCTGGCTGGATTTAAACGAATCTTGGCGGGGATGATGCGTAACAAGCCTAGTTGCGCATATCGTCGCCGTGTTCCAGTTGAATGAATGCTGGCAGAGTTGTGACCCCTTATACAGAAACCTTAGCTTTAGCCAATAGAACGTCCTCTGGCCCTATTGTGCTTCTTGTTTTTCCTTTTCAAATTTAACTGTATTGTTACAATTACAAACAGATATTCACATACACTCTTCAGTCACATTGAATAGAACTATGTCTAATGTTGTAATAACTTGCTGTCAAATCCATTTGCATAATTATGTTGCTAGTAATAGTGTGATGTTTAAAAAATATATTGTAACATATCTACAAAACAATATTACCAAAGTTAACTATAACAAATGCTTAAAACAAAGAAAGTGAATAACTAAATAACGAAATAAAAATAGAAATAAAGAACAATCCTTTGCTTTTCTCGAAAAATTCATTTTTCGAATTGGCCCTTAACAATTTTAGTATGCTCGTTCTCTTCTGATATACTATAACATGCACATAAGCTCGACTCCTTTTTAAACTTAACTTAAAAGTTGTTTCGGCTTGCATGATATGGTGTCAAACTAACTGCACACAGTTTTTATTATGAAAATTGCACCTTCTGCTCTCGTTTATTCTCTTTCATACTTTAAAACTACTTGTTATCATAACGACAACTCACTACTTTTCCCTCTTGTTTGTGTTTGATACGTCTAGGGTATCACTTTTCAGAATTTATTGGCATTCACACTTACTGGTCCTTTGGGATTACCAAGCCCAATATCTATGACTTTAAAATTAGAATACCGCTTATGCAGATCCTAGCGGGCGTGAGAGGTGTTGCACGTTTATATAATCTCTCATAAACAGACTCAATAAAACCGAGTATGCTACTTGGAGCAATCGAGGTATTGCACCGTATATAACCTCTCATGAACAGACTAATAAAACCGAGCCTGTTAATTGTCTTTCCTGTGTTTGTTTGTTGCTTCCAATGGATCCGCATTTCAGTATTTATTGACATTGACACTAGCGTTTGTTTAGTTCTGTATGGTGGCTGTTAAATGCCACCAAGACTGAAAAATCAGTAGTGTTATTACTTGTGATCTTTTGGGATCATAGTAGAATACCACCTAAGCCTGTGCTAGGGAACGTAAGAGATATTGCTCTTTATATTACCTCTCGTGAACAGACTCCGAGTCAGCTACCTTTCTCATTTGTTTATGTGTATTGCTTATAAGGGATCCCGTTTATAGTATTGTTTGATCGATTTAGATTCAGGCTACGTTTCCGGTCTCTAACGGGGTTTACTTTCAATAAAATACAGAATAAACAAAACAATTTATGAGAGTGTCTCTTTAATAATTAAAAGTTCTTCAACCGGTTCCTAAAGGGTGCAAAGCGATTATACGCTGAAGGTTCTAAGCAGAAAAGTTATTTTCAGGCAAACAGTAAAGTCGCTACATACAAAAGTCCTTAAAACTAGTTAGAATTCGGGCTGTCTTTAACAAATGGAGTCAGCGGAGGAACAGGGAAGGCAAACAGGTAGGCATGAGAACAATCCAGAGCGCGTTTTTACGGTCCCGGAGTGTTTAACTTCAACCCTCCCAGCATACAACAAGTGAACAACAAACAGACCAGTTCTTTTCGTGGGCCAAGAACAGCAATCGAACACGATACATGCTTCGGGTCTGGTAACAGAGGACATATCAGGAGAGTTTGTCTGAGGTCCGCCACTGCTTCCAGGTCTGCCGCAGTTTAAAGAGAATCGGACACTAGTGCAAGGAACAGATACAATGATAAATGATAAGTACATTTTTAATACTTTGAACGAAGTTACGACATTAGTAAACGATCTTTCAGAATGTTTTGAAATTCAAGAAATAAATTTATATCGAAATAACGAAAATGTTAAAAATACAGTTAAAGGTAGTTTATAGCAAAACTTAGAGGTTTGTAAAAGTATAGGAGCTACTCCGGGCATTATAGAGGCATTAAAAACAGCTATAAAATCCCCTTTTTCGACAGTTGCTTTTTCTAAAAATATTAAATCCGCATTAGAAAACGTTACATTTGTAAAAAAAGCCATGGTCGATTTAGTAAAAAACAGGTGCGTGGTTCAAGTCCTGATAGTTTTACACATAACTTGGACTTTTACAATCATCAATTTTAATCATTCAAATAGATGAACGCAAACTGAGTGCATATTAATAACTGTTGATTATATGCACAAATAATATATTTAAACATATGCAAAATGAAACCCTACATTTTATTTAATTATATGCAGGCAGATTTAAAGTCAAACTATTACTGGGTAAATAAATCAAGCTACTGATCAAAAGCTTCACAACAACTTCAAGTTTGCTGTGTGGCCCTTTAAGGGAGATGATTAAACTGGAGATCGATTTTTTTAAAATATGAAATATTTCTTGACGATAGATAGGCAGCATGCATGAAAGATTTGTTTTTGTAAACTTAAAAATAGTCTAGAGAAAGCAGGTTTTGTCATAAAATTATAATAAATCATTATCACGGTGATACATCGTACACCGGATATAGCTGCTGAAGTGATCAGAAAGTTAACATGTTTTGCTGATCGAAGTAAGTTTATTTCTATATTCCTGTGTTATTGTATAGTACTCGTACAAACGAATGGTGGGAGAAAAAAGCAGAATGTTGCTGAAGTAAGCTGCAATGTATAAAAAGTGCAATATATTTCGTAATTGTTTTAAACAATTAAAACAAAGTGTCCTGATCACGTACGAACGATTCAAGTGTGTGCCAATGGTTTGTTATTGTTCCGCTTTTATGTGTTTTATCGAAATAGTGAATGGACACATTTGTTCATTATCATATCAACTTTATCTGTGTGAAAAATGGGCATGTGCAGTTTTGAAACTTCATTGATAATTGACGTTATATCATGTTTATGTTGTACGGGGGATAGCTTTTCATCGTAAATCAGTGTACGGGGATTGATTTTTATTGTACTGGGGATAGAGATACAAGATCGACCATGTATTGGATAGTATAATCAAAATGGACTGATTTATCGGGCAGAATTGTCTGCATATGAAGCAATACTAATTGTATAATCGTACTGTACTAGAACTAAATGATTGCTTGATTCTAAGATGTAACAATCGTAAAATGATACATATATGCAAGTTGTACATGTAACACAAATTTGACATTTTCAAGTCATAGCGATGTTCGGATAGTACCTGTATTAAATGAATAGCCGTCACTAGCTGGTGGGAGGCATCAAAGAGACGAGCTGCTTTTCCAGACGACTTGTATAAAACCAGTTGTAAACATTTCATATCTTTTTTTAAGTAGGGGTCATTTTAACATTTCTGAGAGGGCTCGTTAACACGATAGGGCCTTCATTTTTCATTCAGATAAAAAAAAACTGAGTGGTTTTAAAACCAGGGACTAATTTATAATTATGCATAATACAACATCAGTTAGTAAGAAATAATGTGAAGTGTAAACAAATCTTAGCGATTCCCTGCTGAGGAACTACACGATTTTGGCTGCAGTGTGTATGTTAAAATATTAATATATTATAGGTATAATAACAACGGTAAATAGCCAAAAAACCTGCCTGGTCCATTCGAAAGTAGACCCTATAATAAGTAGTTCCATTTCTTTTCTTTTAAAACGCTATATAAATGTGAGATTGTAGATTGGATATGGCGGATGAAACAATAAAACATCATAGACCAATTCTGGCAACATATTTGTTTATAAAGTGTAAATTGTAATGTTCATTATTTTTACAGTGAAAGTAGGGTGTGGTGGATAGTTTCTTGGAAGGACACATTGTTTCCGTACAGTCTTGTCATTCTAAAGTCGCCGGTTCTCTTACAACTTATTCGACTCCACCCACAGTTTTTTTCGTTTTTTTTCGCTAGCCTCGAGTAGATCTTTGAATATAGGATAATGTGACATGAAGTGAAAAAATGTAAGTTTGCTTAAACATGCTTTAAAAATGAAAAAGCTCATATGAAATAAAGAACACATTTATTTGCAGGTGTCAGATATATACTAAGACTAATATATACTAATATACTTCACATATTTTATCAAAAGATACGAGTAATTAATGAAATCTTTAACTGCTAAAACATTATATGGAGTGCATACATATAAACACAATGCGATTATGTATTAGTTTTCCTGCAAACAAAGACAATGTAAGTAAAGAATTACTCTCTGTGAAATAAACCAACTTAAAGAAATATAAAACATACAATACTAAATCAATCAAACAATTGTTATGGAACAATGTTTTCTTCTATTTTTTGTTTTGGAGTTGTGTTTGGGTGGGGGATCTGCATGTCTTGATGGTGGGATATTTGTGGCATTATATTTCAAAATCCCTCAAAGTATGTAAGAGATATGGAGAGGACACGAAATGAGCCGACCTTATTGCATGCATATAAGAAGTATAACTTGAGGTTTGGTGCACCCTAGAACCGGTTTAAACCCCCAGTGGCCTAGTTTGCCACTGACCGTTCCAAGGTGGTAGTCCTATTGTCAACCCTTTTGTGTTTGTGATGTCGTTTGCATTCATTATTGAGTTTGCCTTCTTGTTTGTCTGTTTGCGAGTTTGTTTCTGTGGTTTGTGGTTGACTGTCCTCCTTGAATGCTACTTTCCCTGTCCGATCTTTTTATATTTCTTTTCTTGACATGTACCTCGAGGATACATGTGATGTTGGGTTCTGCACGTCGTCTCGATGAGACACAGATCTAATAACAAACGATTGGACACTATGAAAATTATCAAAATTTCACGTGGCACAGTGCAAACATTTCACAAAATAATTCCCAACTTTAAACACACATAACATGAAGAGTTTTATAAATACAAGTTTTATTCTTGCCAAATCCCATCACAAATTTAATTTTCTTTCCAGTGATAGTTTTTTGTTTTCTCTTACATTTAGAGCACAAAAGGAGTTTGACGGAAACTTTGACTACTCCCAAGGACAAAAGAGTTATAATACAATATGCTGACGCCGTCGAGCCCGCCCACATTAGCGGCGCCAATGTCTCGCATTTTTTCAAAAGGCGAAACAAAACTCTACGTAAAAACCTTGATTTTTAAGAGAAAAGCGAAACATGAAGACATTTTTAGCTTTAAACATCTTTTATACTATTTTTTATTTTGAAAATAAACTATTATAATCCCATTTTGCTATTCACTATGAATCTTTTGAATGTATTCTCATCAAAATCAGTGAATAATTGAGAGAGAAGATAGAAGGAAAAATTCAGGTGCCACGTGATATTTTGGTTACTTCATTAGTTAAAATAGGGAGTTTTCTATCTGTTTATCAATATTTCTGTGGATGAGATAAGTATTTGTGCCGATTTATTTCAAAATCCCTCCATGCATTTAATAGACATGGAGTAGACACAAAATGGACCTTTTTAGAAGCATTTAAGAAGTAAAATGACATTTATGGTGACATTTATGACCCTGACATTAAATATGCAGACCCGGGTGTTGGGTTCTGCACGTCGTCTCGATAAGATGAGTATTTGTGCCAATTTATTTCAAAATCCCTCCATGCATGTGAGATTTATGGAGCGGACGAAAGGACGGATGTACAGCCAACGACAAATATTAGTCCCTTAAATTTGACTACGTCGGGAGATAATAATCACTGACTAGATATATCAGTTTTAAGTAACGATGGAATTAACAATCTTGGCAGTATTGCTTACCGGTTGTCACAATATCATAAATTATTTGTAATATGTCTCCATTCACTAAGGGTTAGGCCAAACATCGATATATAACTCTCTTTATGCCCCCATTCGGGGTTGGTGGGTTTGGGTAGGGGTGGTGGGGGCATATATATTCGTTCTTGTTCGTACGTATGTACGCCCGTATGTACGTCCCGAAAACTTGTGTCGAGTGGACAGCGAAAACTAATCCACTCTCATTCATGAAACCTATCACAAATATTAAGTAGCATTGAAGTAATGCAACGACATGTATTTATATTTTATGTATATGTTTGTGTCAAACATGTAGTGCATGGGTTACGGTCCCTAACTTTGCCAATATAGGAATATATACAACCCGAAAGCTTAAACTATTGGACTCACATTCATGAAACTTCACACATGTGTTTAATAGCGTGTTTAATTATGCACGTTGCGTCAGACCAATAACGTCTGAGTTGTGGCCACTGACATAGCCAAAATAGGGGCTTCGTAGATGGAAAAACTTTTGCCGCGCCCTTGCTTTAAACTATTTCAGTTACAGTCATCCAGCTTTACACAGGTGTTTTGTACCCTGATAAAATGTGAAACATATAGTATTCCCATTTATTTTAGTTCATTCATTTCATATAACCCGTGTATTGTGTAACAAAGTGTGGCATTCTTGTCCAGTGAACACATTTATAAATCATCCGACTAAATTGGGACAATGATATGTCAATCTGAATTTAATTCTGATGTTTCAGACATTTTATTAAAATCGCAATAGTGGTTCAGCAGATGAAAATCAATATTTCCTTTTATAAAATATAAGGGCAATACATCTGTCATAAGAAAACAAACCTGAACATGATGGCAGTATGCGAAATTATATCTCATACAGATGCGTTCTGCCAAATTTTATCGAAATCCAATCCAGGGTTCAGGATATGAAGTATGCGAAAACATGTCAAAACCGCATTAACTAGTAACTAAGCCATGCATTTTCCAGCTATCCCACTAATGGCATATATTAACGAGTAATAATAACGATTTTTTATTTGATACCATTTTATATAACCCGCTACTTGTAAACAAATACTAATAATTGTAATCATGTAGAAACCGTATGCATTTTGTAGCATAAACGGAAATAAGGCACAAGATAAATTATGCGAATATTATTTACTTATAACACATGAATAAAAGATGGGGACACTAAAACTATACTCGCAAATGTTGGTCATCAAATTAGATTCTGTCCCTTTAAGTAGTACAAATACGGAAGAAACTCATTGCAGTAAGCACTTTTTCTGTCAGGCTGCTATACATGTGTTGTTTATTTTAAATGTTTTAATTTTATGAATTTTACTTTCAGCTATCAATGCTTTACTATTTGACATGTTTATTGGACATTGGATATTCTTTCCATTTTGTATCAACGTTTCATTGATGCGATATTAATTAATTCGAAAATTAGAAAGAAAAAGCGCTAACACCATCATACTTTATTTTTGTTTACAATCATGTATTGTGTACTACTTTTACTTGAATAATATATCTCTCGAGATATAACAATTCTCAAACTATACCCCGTACACTTAATTGTGTCATATTCCTATCCCCTATACACAATAATGCTATACCCTATACACTATCGTACATGATATTTGGCAAATAACACACTAATTTCAAAACATACAAGGCTAAATTTTGGAACACACATAGTTAGTATGAAAATGATGAAATCATATGATTCAGAATTTAAAAAATTAAAAAAAAAAAGGATATTTTTTACTGCGGATCGAAATGATCGGCACACCTTTAAATCATATATTTTCACATGTTTGCATACTACTAGCTGAATTTACACCTTTCGTGGCTCAGTTAAACATGTCAAGTAACTGAAAAACTGATACGGTGTTCAATTGGTTTGATCAATTAGGAATAAACTTACATTGGGTCGAAAAATATCACCATTTTCTGTATGTTTCTGATCACGTTAGCGGCTATATCTGGTGTACAATGTATCACCGTGATTATGGGATCCTGTAAACCGAAAGTATTGAATTTAACTTTTCCATACCAGAGACAAGAGTTCAAGACTAACGACTGACTCTTGATTTGATAACTAGTATTCTACGAAATATTAGCGCAGGACAATTAGCGAAATGTACTGGCACAGTAATTTCAATGATGCTTGTTATTGGCAATATTGCGAGATTGATGTAGCCATTGATTGTAGATCTTCTTGAGGAATTGCTATTTTGGTAGAATAACGTAGACAATCTAAACATCAGAAAACTGTGTAATGTTTTTCGCTGCCAGACTATAGTTTATTCAGATGATAGCGACATATCATTGAGTGTCAATTCAATCTTCCACAAAGCATGGTCAGACGTAAACGCCATAAAATATTCTTTTTTCAGAGAAATTAAGTGCAGTAAACATGGTAAAGCTAGCAATTAATGCTGATGGTTTTTTGCTAAAGAACAAATCAGTTAAATGGTTCACGTATTCTCAAAACAGCGCCAGAATAATGACGGCGGGCAGTACTAAATCTGATTTTCAATTGGGCGCAATGGGCATAACTTTAACAATGCTTTTTACATTCAACATTTAATAATATATTAAGAAGTTCTACCTTGCGTTGCCATAGTCCAAAGTCCATGCGTCACAAAGAGGGAATTATTTTAATTAGATCTAAAGATAGTTCTTTATAATTCGGGGTTTGCGTTATAATAACGATCATTTTTATAGCGTAAAAGCCGGTGTTTTTTTTTTGTTTTGTTTTTTTGTTTAAATATTAGGCTTTTGCTTCACTATGCGTCGTGTTTACATTAATTGTATGGATCCAGCGTCAGCTTACGGATAAAGCATTTATGTTGTATAGATCTGGTTTCGGGCGGACATCGTTACTATTTTGTCATTTATTGGATCCGGTGTTAGGCCGACGCAGCATGTATTTATTTGTATTGTAACGATCCGGTGTCGGGCGGGCACAATCGCTTTATTGTTATTGTATGCATCCGGCGTCAGGCCGACGCATAATGTATTTATTTTGTATTGTATCGATCCGATGTCGGGAGGACACAGTTACTATATTGTCGTTTTAGATATCGGCGTCAGGCCGACGCAGAGTATATTTATTTTGTATTGTATCGAATTGTATCGATCCGGTGTCGGGCGGACACAGTATATATCTTGTCGTTTTATGGAACCGACGTCAGGCCGACACAGAATGTATTTATTTTGTATTGTATCCATATGGTGTCGGGTGGACACAGTCACTATAAAGCCATGTTATGGATCCGACGTCTGGCAGACGTAGAATGTATTTATTTTGTATTGTATCGATCCGGTGTCGGGCGAAAACTAACCTTTTTTTAGATCCGGCATTGGGCCGACGCAGAAAATATGGCAGCGACTCTTATATTGTTTTAGTAATTTCACCTGGTAAGGTAGTAGTGAATAGTTTCTTTGAGTTTTTTCACTTTGATAACGCAATTTTATAATTACACATGGTAGCAATGAACACTGTATCTGTGTTGTATTGCACGCTAACGCAAACGCATCCCATACATGTGAGTAATTGTATTTCTGTGCTGATATGTACTTTAGCACGTCGTGCTACAAAGGTGAATATGTAATCAATTTGTAAGGCATGTCAAGGATTCGCTCACCTTGATTCAGAATGATGGCATAAATTGGGTCTGGTGAAAAAAGGATCATGACGTGATTACGTCTCCGTGACAACTCTTTTTTTGAATATTGTTTTAAAACCCGTGACTTGGTCTGTTTTTATGTCAAACTTTGTTCCCAGTAAATGCTATTTTCTCTCGGCAGCTATTTTACGCTTGCGTAAAACCTTGCTTGTGTTATATTGTATCGATCCGGTGCCGGGCGGGCACAGACATGTTTTGGATCCGGCGTCGGGCCGACGCGAGAAATATTAAGAAGTTGTATCGCATTGATCTGGTGTCGGGCGGACACAGCAACTGTTTTTGTTATGTAATATGGACGCTGCGTTAGGCCATCTCATTACCTATTTATGTTTTACTGTATCGATCCGGTGTCGGACGGACACAAACTTTTTTGGATTCGGCTTCGAGCCGACGTAGAAGATATTTGTGCTTTAAATACCATTTATTTGGTATAACGTGTCAGTTATTAAAGGTTCTTGGGTCGGAATAGCGAGAACTCAAACAAGCACGTGTCCAGTCAGTTCCTTAGAAATGTATTTCGAACGGTTATATCTCAATCATGAATCGTAAAAACGTATTTTCAAAAATATTAATTTCAAATATCATAACAAAAGTCTTGTATTAAAGTTCTCCGGCCATGTTTTGTTTCATGAGCATGTTTATGCATATTTAAATCGAAATCATTACATAAGGATAGATATTTACAATTCACATTGCAATATCTGTGAAAAGCGAGAATAAGATTTTATTTGATGACTTTGAACAAAATTAATCCACAGGTAAATAATATTGATCAATTTTCTGGCAACAATTGTGCAGCTGTATAATTCATGTTTACCTCATTCCCGTGCAGTCACACAGTGGGAAAAGTTACGGAATTCCGTTAGGGCCATCGCCTTTCAATGTGTTGATCTGAAACGCGATACTCGATAGTACGATAACGAAAACGCGATAACACGATGATGATAACGCGATACTACGATAACGAAAACGCGATAATACGATAGTACGATGATGATAATGCGATATACTATCGTGTTTTCACCATCGTACTGTCGCGTTTTCACCATCGTAATATCGTGATATCGCGTTTTCGTTATCGTAGTATCGTGATTTCGCAATTTCATTATCGTACTATCGCGTTATCATCATCGTACTGTCGCGTTATCACCATCGTACTGTCGCGTTATCACCATCGTACTGTCGCGTTATCATCATCGTACTGTCGCGTTATCATCATCGTACTGTCGCGTTATCACCATCGTACTGTCGCGTTATCACCATCGTACTGTCGCGTTATCATCATCGTACTGTCGCGTTATCACCATCGTACTATCGCGTTATCATCATCGTACTGTCGCGTTATCACCATCGTACTGTCGCGTTATCATCATCGTACTGTCGCGTTATCATCATCGTACTGTCGCGTTATCACCATCGTACTGTCGCGTTATCATCATCGTACTGTCGCGTCATCATCGTACTGTCGCGTTATCACCATCGTACTATCGCGTTATCATCATCGTACTGTTGCGTTATCATTATCGCACCATCGCCTTCCGGTGCGCATGTGCATGCTCAAAAATAGAAGATCTTCAAGTACAGCAGTACAAATGGACGAGTTTATACAAACTCATTTTGTTTTTGATATATGAACCAACTTAATGCCGGTATCATACGACAACTGCATTGACTTTAATATCAACAATTGCCGCAATGTTTTGTGCCGCTAACCTCTCAAATTATATTCTACTTTCGCCTAGGAGTCCAATACTTCACGGCGAGAATAAACTCTGTCTCTAGTCCATCTACTGTCATGTCTTTGTATGTATAGTAAGTCTCAGTTGCGCATTTGATGGTATAATACCATTTACAATTTGACATTTTATAACTTTTAATTTTAGACAAAAATAATATCATATAAATTCTGTCTTTTTATTTTAATGGATATAATTAGAATTACGCAACCATGTGTAATGGGCATATCTTTATTTCATTTAAAAATATATACGTATATATCGTGGTTATATCAAATATTGACTGTATACAAACTATATATATTACATATAAAGAACTTATTACATTTGTCGTTTCAGTTTGTCGGTGACAATATTATCAAAGCAAGTTTTTGAAAAGGAAGACTCTAGCTAGCGTTAGCTAAACTCCTTAGAATATATAAATTATGTTAGACTCATTTAATTAGCATTGATATCCTTGTGAAATATCACTGTCACATGGAGGGGAAATTCTTATATGCGCATGCGCACCGGAAGGCGATAGTACGATGATGATAACGCGATAGTACGATGATGATAACGCGATAGTACGATGGTGATAACGCGATAGTACTATGATGATAACGCGATAGTACGATGATGATAACGCGATAGTACGATAATGAAATTGCGAAATCACGATACTACGATAACGAAAACGCGATATCACGATATTACGATGGTGAAAACGCGACAGTACGATGGTGAAAACACGATAGTATATCGCATTATCATCATCGTACTATCGTATTATCGCGTTTTCGTTATCGTAGTATCGCGTTATCATCATCGTGTTATCGCGTTTTCGTTATCGTAGTTTCGTGATTTCGCGTTTTCATCATCGTACTATCGAGTATCGCGTTTCAGATCAACACATTGAAAGGCGATGGCCCTAACGGAATTCCGTAAAAAGTAGTATCTACGTCATGCAAATAATTCTTATTTTTGCAAACAACTTAGTAACGTATAAATATATGTTTGTCCCCAGGGCTTACAAGAAATGTTTATATGATGTTTAAGTGTTAAATTTGTTAATAGATAATACTACAAAAAAGGGGTGGCCATTCATATTTAAGAAAAGAAAAACATATCTCTTGCGCAAGAGCTAGACAAAATTTACTAGCAAATATTGTCTACGATCGGCTTAGACAAATCTAACAGTAGTAAATCAAGGCATGTTGGATCAATTGTTAAACAACTCGGGAGAAGGGGATCTGAACACGTTAAATGTGGGAATGTGATGGAAGGCGATGACACAAAAATAATAGTTTCTTTAAATTTGGGAACGTAAAGCGTTTCGGAATAATGTACCCGCTCTTTAACAATTCGAATAAATGTTTGCCTGTGCGACTTAACACCCTTCTAGTGTTTGTTATTCTTTAAGAATGTAACATTTATTGGTAAAATTTGAAAAGCTGAGTTTTGAAAATTAATTGGGAGAATAGATCATTAATGTTTTATGTTTGTTTGAACAGAGCGCATAAATGTATATTTTAAGCTTGTTTTGTTTTGTGTTGGAAATAAAGCAAGATTGCAATGTTAGCCTTTAAAGCCCTATTTTGTCAGCAGACCTAACACCACAGTCCACCAACACGAACGTTTAGCAGTGTTTATTTTTTGAAGTACTATTTTCAGTATGCCTTACTCTTAAATTATGATAAAATAAACTATCTGACGAAAACTGAATAGCAACCACTAATCAGACTGTATGTCATTAAGGTATAAAATTAGATACCTAAACATGTTCTCTAATTATTTGCAGTTAACTTCGTGCAATTCAATACGAGTGAATTAATATCTCCTATTACGTTTCCATTTAATCTAAATAATGATAGTCAAGGATTACAATACAATACTGATTATAATGACATGAACCGAAGCATTAATAACCGGGAACAGTATGCGTGTATAACAGGTTAGAGCAACAAACTGGCTTCCTTGAAAAAGGAATCCAATACGTGAGCGAGCTATATTGTCCTGTCATTTAATGGCTGCTAGAAAATAAGTTTTAAAGGGAGAAAAAAGCAATAAATATATAGACATATATTTTAAAATCTTTATTAAAAAAAAGTTAAAATATAATGAAAAAATAAAGTTCTACTTAGAAATGCACAATACTAAGATAATAACGGATTTTCCTCGCATTGTAATAATGTGAAAATGTATCTTCATTCTGGGACGAACATACAGGAACCAATATCCAACAGAAGTACGCCAAACGCTTGCCGTTCACTTAGACTGCTTCACTGCGGATGTATCTGTCGACAAACGCAAACAAGGGCCTAGATTCAATATTTATTGACAAATTCCTGAGGAGTCTTGCACTAGCTATTATAAAAAGAGGATGTAAAGATACTGATCAGGATTCCACGTTTTGTAGCTGACTAACTCTACAGTGCCCAGAATGTCTATAAAAGATATCTGCCTAAATGATAAAATGTGACAGTGCACAGTATATGACTGACGCTACAGTGTCCAGAATGTCTATAAAAGACATCTGCCTAAATGATAAAATGTGACAGTGCACAGTATATGACTGACGCTACAGTGTCCAGAATGTCTATAAAAGACATCTGCCTAAATGATAAAATGTGACAGTGCACAGTATATGACTGACGCTACAGTGTCCAGAATGTCTATAGAAGATATCTGCCTAAATATTGTACTTGACTTGTATACTGTGCACTGTCACATTTTATTATTTAGGCAGATATCATTTATAGACATTCTGGACACTGTAGAGTTAGACTAAGTCATATACTGTGCAATGTCACATTTTATCATTTAGGCACATATCATTTATAGACATTCTGGACACTGTAGCGTCAGTCATATACTGTGCAATGTCACATTTTATCATTTAGGCAGATATCATTTATAGACATTCTGGACACTGTAGAGTTAGTCAGCTACAAAACGTGGAATCCTGATCAGTATCTTTACGAATCCACTTTTTTTTGTAATAGCTGGTGCAAGAATACTCAGGAAATTGTCAATATTGAATCTAGCACGAACATATATACCTTGTTTGAGATTGCCGACAGATACATGCGCAGTGAAGCAATATAAGTGCACGGCGTACTTCCATTGGAGATTGGTTGCTGTATGTTCAGCACTCAAGATGAAGACATTTAAAATAAAGCAGACAGTAAAGATGTTGTTCAGCACTCAAGATGAAGACATTTAAAATAAAGCAGACAGTAAAGATGTATTTTGTAACGACTATGTAAAAAATAACTTGCAAAAAATATGCAATCCCTTCTGGAAGGATGTTTACACAAGTCTTAACATCCTATTGTATGTTAAAAACCTATTGTCATGGAAAGAGTTCTTAACACAGCCGTTATGGTACAATAATAACATTAAGATTGGAAGATCGTGTTTTTTTTTTATAAAAGATGGTATGATAAAGGTATTTTATTTATTAACGATATAATGGATAACAATGGTAATTTTCTCTCTTTTACCCTATTTATCGAAAAGTTTGCTGTACATTCACATTTTTTAGAATATGAAGGAATGACTGCAGCAATACGGGGCTACCTTCAGAAACAAAATTTTGCTCATCTTGCTATCAAGTAAGAAAATCCAATTTGCCCATCAATAGAATCCCTAATAACAAGCGCACCGAAAGGCTGTCGTCCCATTTATGATATACTTATTACATCAAATGTACATCCAACATCTATAGCCAAATGGGGACAATATGGTATCAATATAGACTTATTCAAAATACGTTTCAAATGTACAAAAGATACTCGATTACAATTGTTTCAGGAAAAAATAAACCACAGAATTACTGCTACAAACATCCTTTTGACAAAAATGAAGATAAAAAACGATAACTCCTGTAGCTTTTGCACAGAGTCTCCAGAAACCATTACACATTTATTTTGGGAATGTAAATATAGCAAAACATTTTGGAATATTTTTAAGATTACTTGCAATGATAATAATATAATAATCCAACCGGAATGGAATACAAAAGATATAATTTTTGGGTCTAGTGAATATGACAATGTTCTAAATAAACTAATTTTACATGCAAAATACTTCATATATAAATGTAAGTTAGATGGAAGATTACCATTGTACGGAAATTTCAAACCACAAATTAAATACATATATCAAACTGAAAAAATAAACGCAATTAAAAGAATTCGAAAAACCTTGGTTGACTTATAAATCCCTACTTAATAATAAGTTTTGTTTTAAGAGTTACACTGTGCAACACTTCTATCTTGTTTCATCTATTCTGTTCCTTCTTCTTGTTTTTTGTTTTGTCTTTTTTTGACAAAAGGAAAATCCCAAGAAATGTGTAATAACTGTTAAATTGTGTTACCCGCTGTTCCCACTGAATATGGAAGAGTCACACCTCCATAGAAATACCTTGTCTTTTCTTTATATATTTAGTGGATAACACTATTTTTGTTTCACAGTCAACTGTTGAAAAACTCAGCATAGATGGTATGTGGATCTTGTATAAAAACACTCATAGTTGATTATGTTAGCATTGTATTTATCTACATTAAACAATTCATTATTCAAGATATATATGCTGGGTTTTGAAAAACAAAATATTTCTTTACAATTATCAATGAAGGCGTATTAAAGTAACAAAATAAATATTTTGACAATTTTGTAAATGTCAAGATTTAAAGGGACACACAGCAATCTGGTGTATTTGTAAGTAAAATTCTTTTGAAAGACCCTCAGATTGCAGAGACCTCTACAAACCGTACAGATATAGATGAAATATGCATAATATTTATTATATATAAACAGTTTTCAAAATATTTAGAAGAAAAAAATGCATATCTTGATTAGAAACTATATAAATGGGGAGTTATTTTTATATTTCTTTACAATATTCAAAAGAACATTTAAAATAAAATTTTGATGAAAGGGGCGGTGGCCCACCCCGACCCTCACAGACCTATTACGGGGTGAATAAATGGATTACCATTAATTTGGTGATCGAAATTTAAAAAAAAGAAAGATGTATTTTGCATGTGTGGCTTTTAATAAATGAAACTTGCTTGAAAGCAACAACATTAAAATGAATCCCACGTATTTGAGAACTGAAGGATAAAGTACGCAATTTGCCGAATGGAATTGTCTAGGAGTCCAGTTCGGATTAAGTCTACTTAAAGAATTGAAGTTACCAGAATATTCTCGACACTCTCGCAAACCTTTATATAGATTGTTTTATTCACTACCCTGCGAAACGTGACCCTGGTCAAACATGGTCAACCGTGGTCAAGGTCTGCCAACCACCATGGTTGGCTAAGGTCAACCATGCTTTTGATAACATTGAAATGCTAAAAGACCATGGTCAACCATGGTTCAACGACATGACCATGGTCAAAGATTGTTTGAACTTGGTTGACCATGGTCATTCAAGGGTTGACCATGGTCAACCATGGTAATTCAGCATGTCAGCTATAAAATCATTGTAGATCATGGTCATTAACAGAGGGATATGACATGGTTGCTAATCATTTCTGACCATGGTTTAAAAAATGGAGTTGACATTCATTCCGTGACTGGACGGAAATCCAATCTAACAACTTCAGCAAAAACACCAAATGTCAGTGAATTTTCAGTGAAATTTTGGTGAAGTTTTACAGTGAAATCGTACTGAGATTTCACTAAAATAATTGATTGAAATTTCAATGTCATATATCTTTCTACCTATTTATTCATTTAGACAGACAGACTGACAGATATATAGATAGATGCTCACATAGTACATCATTATAATAACTCACCCTACTTAAAATGCAGCTGGGATCCCGGGGGGAATAATATAGGTAATTAAAGCCTGGAAAAAAAACTCAATTTTAAAGATTTTTCCAATGTAATTGGCAAATTGTGTTGTTTTAAGACACCACAGGACCACTACCTTGATATGTGTTACAAGTTTTATGAAGATAAATTGATTGGTTTTGGAAAGGAAAATGAATTATTTTACTCTAACACCTGTCATTCAGTGTGTTTCTCACAAACAGAGCAAATAAAATGCAACACTTCTTTTGAATATTTGGCAGGAAATCCACTAACTGTATATTTTGCTTGCACCATTTAATGAATAAAAGTAAGTGTTTTGGGACTATACTTACATTACTTATTGTATCAACACATCTTATACATATAATAGTTGTATTTGAAGGAGAAATTTCTAAATGTAGACAGTGAAAACTATATTTTAAAATCAAACCTCTATTGTCATATGTTTTCGCGGTTTTGACCTTGTTTGTTTGTTGTTGATAGGAAAATGGTATTCAGCAATGCAGATATTATTTGATTTCAGTAGCATATGCAACATTTCACCAAGTATGATCAGGTCTTCTAAGTGATGTCGACTGAATTGTTCTTGAACTGTTGTATTGTTGGTGAAATTTCACTGATATTAAAATTGACCAATTCTGCTGTAATTTCAACAAGATTTCACCGAAACTCAATTATATTTTGCCCAATTCTTTCAGTGAAATTGCAGTTCAATTTCAGTAAAATTCCAGTGATATTTCACCGAGATTTCACTGTTATTTTGCTCAATTCTTTCAGTAATTTTCACTGTTATTTCGCTGAAATTTCAGTGTACATTTTCACCGGGGCAACACTTAAAAAAAAGGAATTGACCACCAAAATTGTTTCTGTGCAAAAGTACTGCAAGTTGTAAATGGTGCAATATTAGTGCTCTTTATCATGTTGTATTAGATCAGAAAACCTTGTTTTTTTGCTTAGTTTTTATACCCTGGTTGACCTTGGTCGACCATGGTTTGACCTTGGTCGACCATGGTTTGTTACCTTGGTCGACCATGGATTGTTACCTTGGTCAACTATGGTGACATTAACACCATGGTTGACCATGGTAGTTCCATTTAACAAAAAAATAACAAAAATGGCAAACCATGGTCAACCATGGTCAACCGTGGTTAAACCAAGGTATACAGACCATGGTTAACAATAGTTGAACATGGTTAAAGCATTGTTGACCGAGGTCCATTTCGCAGGGGTAGGCTTTGATAGATATGTGTTTAAAGAATATAAAACTGTAGCCGTTGGTGTATGTGTGTAAGTGTGTGTGTGTGTGACGAACGAATTTGCGTTAGTAGTCCTCGACAAAGTATGCCACTTATAAACAGCACAGTGTCCGGTCACTTTGACGCGATCGGGCACAGCAGTGTTGACCCGAAGGGAGAGGCTACTTTCTCCCCAGGCTCGTACAAAGGGTGTGGATAGGTTAGACCGTTAGAAGTCTACAAAGTCGAGTCTTATCAATATAATTTTTATTCAACTTGATATCAAAATAAGCTACTATAAATATGTTAAAGTTTTATTTATCTCTAAACTAATAACTAATATTCCCAAATAAATGTTTTATCGTAACTGGAGTCTAAAACAGGAACATTTAACTATGTTTTATCCGGTAAATCTAAATGACGTAAACGTGAATGACAGGAACATCTAACGGTGTGTAATCATTTATTGATGTTGTCTCCTGCTAATAATATGATATATAAATTCAGATAAAGACAGAGCCCCTAACGAGGTCTTGTTCTGTCAGGTCTAATGACACAGTAACTGAGGCCACTTACTTAAAGGATGTGGCAATATTGTGTTTTATATAAGCATCGACAGAAGCACCGCCATTTATTAATCCTGTATCATTTTGACTTTAAAACTGTTGCATTTCATTAAATAAAAATGAGATTTCAATTGTCGCGTTATTTTACCATATTTGGACATTCTAATAATTAATATTATTGAGTTATGTAACAAAACTAACTGGACCCGTGTTTTCAAAAAAAATAATTGCTATTTGTCCTTTTAACACTCATCCGTGGCATGTGATTGACTCGTGTGTGTGTGTGTGTGTGTGTGTGTGTGTGTGTTTCTAAGGTTTAAAGTCCCTCCGACAACAAATACAGAACAAGCGCATTCCGGAGACACGTATCTTGAACGTAATGGTCACAATAGAGTCTGGACTTCGGCATGTGATTGATGGAAAAAGTACAGTTAATATATTTGGTACTAATCTAAATCAAATTGTGATAAATATTATATTCCAAATAAACATCATAAAAAGGAAACTGATGAACGACATAAACGATAGTGGCAATTTCTTTTGGCAGGGTTGTTCCAACTGACAATTCGTTTGAACAAAACAACATTCGATTCGGAATATACCTAGTAGGAACTGCCTCGTCGGATTACATCACATTTACGGATTACGGAAATTGGCAAAGAGTTGGTGCCGGGTAAAAAACGAACTTCCGATTGATAAGACGCTTGAATGCTGAATGCTTCTCATTGAGTTTGCTTTTTTACATGGGCTAGTTTGATACAATCTGCTTTTCGATATACATCATCCTGTTGTAATTTCTGCTATCCTATGAACTGTGGGAACTTTGCGATAAATTAGGCGGACTACTTTTCCAGGAAAAAATCAGCGACAAATCAAAATGTACACCATCTCACGTGCGCATAAGAGCGTTTCCATGGGCAACGACAAACAGTATGATTGCCTATGCAACATTTTAACTAAATTTTTATTTGTTTTCTTGATAAATCGCCCTATTTAGTGGTTTTAAAGAGAAAACAACGCGTTACCTGTTTATATTAGTTTACAACTCTGAAAAAGCAAATGACCGATAAACACTATGTACGTCAATGTTTATTACGTAATAAACGCGGTTTTCTGAATTTTGTTTTACCGATTTCGTCATGACAAAGATAGAAGTTAATGTACGATCCTGGCGGGTGGGCGCCAAGAACTTTCAGGCCAATACCCAATAGACTTTGACATTTATTATTTTACAAATTACTTGTATACTTAAGATCTATACATTCTCACATCGGTTGAATTTGAAAGATCAGTGGCAGAAAAACAATTAACGTGGCTCCAGCGTGAATGGAGTTTTACGATAGAATTTGCAGCAACTCTGCAGTTCAGCGTGAGAAGGTTCTAGGCCCATTTTCCATATTTTATCTCAATGTACATGGAGGATGAGCCTGGCATGTTCATGCCTGTTAGGCGACATATAACCTGTAATGTGTTGGTGAGCCTTAAAACCCAAATTCAATCAATCAATCGGTTGAATTTATATTGCAACTGTGAACAAATTGTGATTGTAGCCGAGCTCAAACTCCTGACCAACCAATACTAGCTCGTATGAGCTCGGGACCATCAAAATTAAATACAAATATATCCAGCCTACCAGAACAGTATCAATTAAATTTTTCAACAATAAGTTCAATAGTTCATCAACCAATTAATAGTTGTTTGTCATTTTTTCTTCATTCTTAATAGAAAATGAAATTAATAGAAGTTGTAAGTCTTGCTCTTACTGTAATAGTGTACGCCTATTCTTTGAACATAAGTCATGCTTGACCTTACTCATCTCGACCCATTTGACTTTCAAACATTCATTCATGTTCGTTCAACCTCAGAGGGTAGTTAGAAGGATAGGCATAGGTGGGATGCTATAAGCGCAAGAACCTAAACCCTAAGCTATCAAAGGCGCTCTCTCATACGATAGCGCCTCTTCTGATGAATATTATATGTATGTATTTATGCGGTTTTTAGCTCTACTGGCCAAGGGCCAGCAGAGCTTATGGGATGGTGTGTTGTCCGTTGTCCGTCGTCCGTCCGTCCGTCCGTTAACTTTTGCTTGTGTACACTCTAGAGGCCACATTTCTGCTATCATCATGAAATTTTGTCAGAATGTTTGTCTCAATAAAATCTCGGTCAAGTTCGAAAATGGGTCATGTGGGGTCAAAAACTAGGTCACTAGGTCAAATATTGGAAAAACCTTGTGTACACTCTAGAGGCCATATTTCTGACCCGATCTTGATGAAACTTGGTCGAAAGGTTGTCTTAATTATATTTTGGTCAAGTTTGAAAATGGGTCACATGGGATTAAAAACTAGGTCACTATGTCAAATACTTGAAAAACCTTGTGTACACTCTAGAAGCCATATCTTTGACTTGATCTTGATGAAACTTTGTCAGAATGTTTGTCTCAATAAAATCTCGGTCAAGTTCAAAAAGGGTCATGTGGGGTCAAAAACTAGGTCACTAGGTCAAATACTTGAACAAACTTGTGTACACTCTAGAGGTCATATTTGTTATCCAATCTTGATGAAACTTTGTCAAATTGTTTATCTTAATTATATCTTGATCAAGTTCGGAAATGGGTCACATGAAGTTAAAAACTAGGTCACTAGGTCAAATATTGGAAAAACCTTGTGTAGACTCTAGAGGCCATACTTTTGACCAGAGCTTGATGCAACTTTGTTAGAATGTTTGTCTTAATTATATCTTGGTCAAGTTTGAAAATGGGTCACATGGGATTAAAAACTAGGTCACTAGGTCAAATACTTGAAAAACCTTGTGTACACTCTAGAAGCCGTATTTCTGACCCAATCTAGATGAAACTTTGTCAAAATGTTTGTCTTAATTATATCTTGATCAAGTTCAAAAATGGGTCACATGGTGTTAAAAACTAGGTCACTAGGTCAAACTTTGGAAAAACAGTGTGTACACTCTAGAGGCCATATTTTTGACCCGATCTTGATGCAATTTTGTCAGAATATTTGTCTCAATTATAGCTTGCTAAAATTCGAAAATGGGTCACACAGGATCGAAAAGTAGGTCACTAGGTCAAATACTTGAAAAACCTTGTGTACACTCTAGAGGCCATATTTCTGAGCCGATCTTGATGAAACTTGGTCGAAAGGTTGTCTTATTTATATTTTGGTCAAGTTCGAAAATGGACCCCATGGGGTCAAAAACTAGGTCACTAGGTCAAATACTTGAAAAACCTTGTGTACACTCTAGACGCCATATTTTTTTTCATTCGATCTTTACCAAACTTTACCAGATTGTTAATGTCAATAACAGCTCAGTAAAGTTTGTTGTTAGCTTATGGGATGGTGTGTTGTCCGTTTTCCGTTTTCCGTCGTCCGTCGTCCGTTAACTTTTCTTGTGTACACTCTAGAAGCCACATTTCTGATGCAATCATCATGAAACTTTGTCAGAATGTTTGTCTCAATGAAATCTTGGTCAAGTTAAAAAATGGGTCATGTGGGGTCAAAAACTAGGTCACTAGGTCAAATACTTGAAAAAACTTGTGTACACTCTAGAGGCCATATTTCTGACCCGATCTTGATGAAACTTGGTCGAAAGGTTGTCTTAATTATATTTTGGTCAAGTTTGAAAATGGGTCACATGGGATTAAAAACTAGGTCACTATGTCAAATACTTGAAAAACCTTGTGTACACTCTAGAAGCCATATCTTTGACTTGATCTTGATGAAACTTTGTCAGAATGTTTGTCTCAATAAAATCTCGGTCAAGTTCAAAAAGGGTCATGTGGGGTCAAAAACTAGGTCACTAGGTCAAATACTTGAACAAACTTGTGTACACTCTAGAGGTCATATTTGTTATCCAATCTTGATGAAACTTTGTCAAATTGTTTATCTTAATTATATCTTGATCAAGTTCGGAAATGGGTCACATGAAGTTAAAAACTAGGTCACTAGGTCAAATATTGGAAAAACCTTGTGTAGACTCTAGAGGCCATACTTTTGACCAGAGCTTGATGCAACTTTGTTAGAATGTTTGTCTTAATTATATCTTGGTCAAGTTTGAAAATGGGTCACATGGGATTAAAAACTAGGTCACTAGGTCAAATACTTGAAAAACCTTGTGTACACTCTAGAAGCCGTATTTCTGACCCAATCTAGATGAAACTTTGTCAAAATGTTTGTCTTAATTATATCTTGATCAAGTTCAAAAATGGGTCACATGGTGTTAAAAACTAGGTCACTAGGTCAAACTTTGGAAAAACAGTGTGTACACTCTAGAGGCCATATTTTTGACCCGATCTTGATGCAATTTTGTCAGAATATTTGTCTCAATTATAGCTTGCTAAAATTCGAAAATGGGTCACACAGGATCGAAAAGTAGGTCACTAGGTCAAATACTTGAAAAACCTTGTGTACACTCTAGAGGCCATATTTCTGAGCCGATCTTGATGAAACTTGGTCGAAAGGTTGTCTTATTTATATTTTGGTCAAGTTCGAAAATGGACCCCATGGGGTCAAAAACTAGGTCACTAGGTCAAATACTTGAAAAACCTTGTGTACACTCTAGACGCCATATTTTTTTTCATTCGATCTTTACCAAACTTTACCAGATTGTTAATGTCAATAACAGCTCAGTAAAGTTTGTTGTTAGCTTATGGGATGGTGTGTTGTCCGTTTTCCGTTTTCCGTCGTCCGTCGTCCGTTAACTTTTCTTGTGTACACTCTAGAAGCCACATTTCTGATGCAATCATCATGAAACTTTGTCAGAATGTTTGTCTCAATGAAATCTTGGTCAAGTTAAAAAATGGGTCATGTGGGGTCAAAAACTAGGTCACTAGGTCAAATACTTGAAAAAACTTGTGTACACTCTAGAGGTCATATTTGTTACTCAATCTTGATGAAACTTTGTCAAATTGTTTATCTAAATTATATCTTGATCAAGTTCGAAAATGGGTCACATGAAGTTAAAAACTAGGTCACTAGGTCAAATATTGGAAAAACCTTGTGTACACTCTAGAGGCCATATTTTTTACCCGAGCTTGATGCAATTTTGTCAGAATATTTGTCTTAATTATATCTTGGTCAAGTTTGAAAATGGGTCACATGGGGTTAAAAACTAGGTCACTAGGTCAAATACTTGAAAAACCTTGTGTACACTCTAGAAGCCGTATTTCTGACCCAATCTTGATGAAACTTTGTCAAAATGTTTGTCTTAATTATATCTTGGTCAAGTTCAAAAATGGGTATGGTGTTAAAAACTAGGTCACTAGGTCAAACTTTGGAAAAACCGTGTGTACACTCTAGAGGCCATATTTTTGACCCGATCTTGATGCAATTTTGTCAGAATATTTGTCTCAATTATAGCTTGCTAAAGTTCGAAAATGGGTCACACAGGGTCAAAAACTAGGTCACTAGGTCAAATACTTGAAAAACCTTGTGTAAACTCTAGAGGCCATATTTCTGACCCGATCTTGATAAAACTTTGTCGAAATGTTGTCTTAATTATATTTTGGTCAAGTTCGAAAATGGGTCCCATGGGGTCAAAAACTAGGTCACTAGGTCAAATCCTTGAAAAATCTTGTGTACACTCTATAAAAAAAATGTAGTACGACTCGATTCATCAATGGTATAACAGCCAGTAGAGCGTTCACAGGCCCTCTTGGGCCTCTTGTTCAATCTCTCAGTCATACCATGATGGTGTATACTTTTAATAGTGAGCTCAATGTTCAACTTTGAGGTGCTACCACACTGGAATACTATGTCGTAGACACATTACACGATACCCCACCCAGTTAGACGGACACCGGGACGACCAGTCAAAGCACTACCCTATTTCAACTGGCCGGTGATTGAACCCACGACCTCCCACATGCAAGGCGTACGCTCTAACACTACACCAAGACAGAGATCACAATAACAATGGCAGGTGTATGTGTAACACTTTCCTATGTACACTTAGAAAAAGAGGAATGAATACAAATTCGAGGAATGCATGCACATTTTCCACAAGCTGGAATTTTGAAAAGGCTCAAGTGATACTTTTGTATTTATATCTGATCCCTTAAAGTCCCTATCCTGCCATCAAAACAGGCAAATATTAGTTGTACACCGTTTCTAAACCATCGAACGACGAGCTATATACATAACTTACATATAAATTTGAGATTCCAAACTCTACGGCCACACTATACACGGCTTTAACCAGCCAACCCAAACGGCAAAACTGGAGCGTAGAATTAAGTTTCATTTTACGCATATTTAATCATTGGTATTTTAAGAACCTTTAAATAAATCTATACTTTTAATTTAGAACTATACATTATTATAAGACATCAACTCATGGATAGAGTTATTTTGTGGGTTAGCCTCTTTAATGTCCTAGAACAATTTATATTGTTCTGCTGCAACAATGATCATTTTGTGTGCAGTGATAAAACATATTGATCAGATTTTTTCCCCCCAAATTATTTGTCTTTATATCCATTTGAGAATTGGATTAAGAATTTCTAAAGGCACATATGGCAATTTTGATTTTATAAAACCACGCGGCTTCATGTTAGTTTTCTACATAATTTGTCTATAAAGAGTATCGAGTAAAATGTGTTCTCATTACTGTTGATTATATTGCACCAATAATATATTTAAAGATTAGGAATTGTTTTATTAATATTTATTATATGCCTGCAGGATTAAATGATACTGGATTAATAAATTAAGACGCTAACATGTTAATGGCTGATCAAGATTGCCGTGTGTCCCTTCAACACCTGAGGAAAATCTACTATGTATACATTCCTCAGAGCTTCTCATGTGCATATAAAATGGGCGACTATATGATAATAATCAATCAATGATTGATAATATAAAACTTGAAAGTGATGTAACAGACTCACTGATTTTTTAACCAACTGTCAAACTACTGAATTGATGTTTAATGCAGGTTATCAACAATCAAAGTCATTGTTATTAACAGATTCCGCTGGTTCTTTTACATGAACACAGTACATGTACATGGGTAGTTCCTGTTTTAATTTCATTATGGAAGACGAATACTACTTTTACTGTTCGATTTTTATATCTATATTTTTGAACGCAATTGAGAAAAGGAATGATAAGAAGCTGAGGTGGGGATACAATATTTAGATTTTTTACTTGACCTGTGTCAACTTTTCTCTTTGATGCACCAAAATCTGATCTGTGACACATCACATATGGAAATTAATATGACCAGCATTTTTCTGTTCGTTAAATATATGTTGTAGGTGCAAGTGTAAGTGGATTAGACTGACACCAACCAGGTTGTAATACTGATACTGGAAAATTACTCTTGCTTGTTAAATGCCAGACAAAACCAAAACTTAAAGAAGGATGATAGAGAAAACAGCTCGGTTTTTTTCTAAATAAAACTATGTTTACCGTGTACAATTATGTAATACAAAGCTTTATCAAAAATGTAGAAAATGTGTCCATGGGATATGAATGCTTAGCAAAGAGTTAACAGTTGCTTAGAAATGGAGTAACCAATTATTAAACTAGAAGGGTGTTCCACGAAACGTTTGTGTCGTCTGCTAATTTCAGCAAGTACAATCTAACTATAAAGTTTGAAGATACAAGGTGCAATCATTCATGAATTATGGAACATATTTGTTTTTAATTGTTAAAGATTATGAAACGGGGCATAACTCTGCATTGGATAATTGATAAGGAGGAACTGTATAAGGTTTTATAAGCATAGGTTAATGTTTTGCTAAGTTATGAGCCAGGTTTGGTTGCAGGTTAAAGTTTTATGAAAAGAGAAACTTTGCCAAAATGAAATGGTCACAGATAACAACATTGCTTGGAGTCAGATGAATGTGTGTTCGAAGTTTCATGAACGTAGGTAAACACTTAAAGTTATGACCAGTTTCGAGCTTGGTTAGGTGGCAGGTTAAAGTTTTATTAAAAGGGGCATAACTCTTCCATAATGAAAGGCAGTGTTATTGGACATGTTTAACAACATTTCTTGAAGTAAGATGAACATGTGTGTGCAGTTTTATGAAATTAGGTCAAATACTTATCAAGTTATGGCCAAGGCTATGTTGTAGGTCAAAGTGTGACGGACAACGGACAAAGTGATCCTTAAGTGTCTGCCATGCTATGCAGACGACACAATAAGCTATATCAGGTGTCAGCTAAAAGTAAACGGACAGACAGACTGACAAAGAATGATATAATACGTGTGCAAGTATATCAAGGTCATTTGCAGGCTTTTTGTTATGATCATGTTGCCATCATGTAGATGTTCGTTTATATGAAGACTGAATGTTATTTAATAGACATAATTATGTAAAGAATCAACTAAATTAACTCAGTCCGGTCCAATCATTCAATTTGACCTACTTACAGTATGCACATGTTCAGAGCAGAAAAAAATGTTTCTGAGTTCCTTGTCCTACGTAATATTTGAATGGTTACATTGATAAATTAAATAATAAGCACTCGTCATGGCGAGAGAAGGGGTGGAATTTTCGTGGCCTGATGTTGCTGTCCAATATATGTGTGTATCATGTACATTTGTTTTAAAGATTACAAGTGTATGGCAGATGTATGTGTTAGGATTGGGTTAAATGAACACAACAGTTTACGGTCATTCATATTGTCTTTCTAATAGTTGGAATGAGTTGCTGTTATGTAGATGTAACCATGTATGAAGTATATAAAAGCTGTATGGCTTCAAGTACGTTTTCATATCTCAGCAATGGAATTGATATCAAAAGCTTCAATATAAAACCACAATGTAAATGAGGGGCAAAACCTAGGTGAAGGTCATTAATATTTGTCAATTGTTGTCATGAAGATGTAAACATGTGTGAAGTTATAAGGCCAGTGATGAAATGAAATTGACTATTTGTACGTAAAACTTGAATGTGAGTAAGGACGGACAAAGGTAACACTATAATTTATGCCTGATTTACTTTTTTTTAATATGGAAATAATGTCAAACAAATTTAAGAAACAAGAAATGTCACTGTAAATGACAAATGCCCCCAAAGTGGTTTTGACCCTTGACTTCTAAGTCAGTGTGACCTTGACCTTGGAACCACGGACCTGGATTTTGCGCATGATACATCGTTTTGTTGTGGTGAGCACCAAGTCGTTTTGAAAATCCGTCCATGAATGTCAGAGTTATTAACCGGACACGAAAGCACTTCTTTTTGACCTTGACCTCTAAGTGTGAACTTGACGCCATTGACCTAGATTTTGCGCGCGATACGCCGTCTTGTTGTGGTGAGCACTTGTTATTTGAAAATCCGTCCAGAAATGTCAGAATTATTGATCGGACACGATTGTACGGACTGACTGACGGACTGTGCGACTACTATATGACATGAAAGTATTCCACACTTTATAACATCTCCTCATCATGTACTTCTAAAACTGAAAGAATCTTCCAACATTGTGTTTTGCCCAGTATAAAAATGGTAAATCTGTGGCTGGCTTCCATCCACCAAAATATAGCTTGTTAACATTTTTCATGTTGTATATTCTGTATAGTATTTCGAATTACAGGTAATTAGGTGCCGTGCTACTTTAAATAACAATCGGGCAGCACTCAATAAATGTGTATCAAGCAAGCAGCTTAGACCTGGAGGTGCGGGTAGTGGTGCGCTTTACATGCATGCTTACAGTGTATGCTACACGAGCTTAGCGAATGGTGTAACTCGAATGATATGACTGTAAATAACTAGAAAAGTGGCGTTGTTCATTTTAAACCAAACTCTGTTTTAAAAACGGATTTTTCCTTTAAATGTGGAAATGATATTATTGATGTTGTAGATCGATATGTTTATCTCGGTTTAACATTAAGTGAGCATTTAGATTATAATATTATGGCTAAGGTCATTTCCCAGAGCGCAAGTCGCGCTTTAGGTTTACTGATCGCTAAATCCAAAAGTACAGGCGGAATGCCTTATGACGTGTTTACAAAGTTATATGATTCTCTTGTTTCATCCGTTATATCGTACGGTGCTGCAATATGGGGATCGAAGACATTTTCTTGTATTAATGCAATACAAAATAGAGCCATGCGGTTTTATTTAGGAACTGGCAAATATACACGTACAGCTGCCATAAAAGGAGATATGGGCTGGGTGCCATCCTAGATTAAACAATGGAAATGTATTTTTAACCATTGGAGTCATAATTTACACACAGCATCTTCTAGGATAAACAAACGTATTTTTATTTGGACCTATAATAAAGCAACTGGATCTTGTAAGAATTGGGTTTATGTTATTACCGATAGTTTAAGGAGATTGGTCACAATACTTAATCTGATATATCTGTTCCCTTTCCAAAGACTAAATTTATAGACGATGTGATTGGAGCCTTAATGGACCAGCATGTTTTAAAATGGAAAAATAGTATTAACAAAGTAGAAGGTGTAAATGGAGTAGGTAAAAACAAGTTGAGAACGTATAGATTGTTTAAATCTGAATATATTGTTGAACCTTATTGTACACTAATACTACCATTAAAGCACAGGTCTGCATTTGCTAAATTTAGAAGTGGGGTCGCACCCTTACGAATTGAAACTGGTCGATATGAAAATCTAAGAGAAAGTCAACGCTTTTGTCCCTTTTGTGTTCAAGAGGTTGAGGATGAAAAACATGCTATTTTAAAGTGTAGCATGTATGTTGACATCAGAAAGGTCTTGTTAGACAAGGCATGTTCTTTTTGTCCGGATTTTGTAAATTTAAACGATATGGATAAAATGATTTACATGTTTTCCAATAAGGAGATGATTCGATTATGTGCCAAAACCTGTTTTAACATTCTTCAAAAACGGAATGCTGTTTTGTATACATAGTAAATAGCAGTTCTGTGAAAATCATAAAGCATGTTGTCTGTTTTACAATTCAAGGTATATAATATACCTACTATTTACATAAATATATATCATTTTTTTAATACATGTTTTGTTTGCTGTGGTTTAACTATGTTTTAACTATAAATACAAACTAAATTTGTATACATATATACTGAATGCATATAATGCATTTATAATGCATCTACAATCATAATTTTAGTTATCCTAGTATATGTCTTCTATGGTGTATTAAGCGTGGGGACTGCCCTATCTAATATAACCATGGTTGAAATATATAATATATATATATATATATAAAAAAAACTATGCGATTGATCCCTTTGAGGTATTGCTTCAGTAGTGAGTCTGATGTGTGACACGGCTGGTGCAATATATCCAGGACCAATTGAATAAGTTAAATGTCTATCATATTGTTTTATTGTTGTGAATGTGAAATTTAATTGCATATATAGTCTATTGTAATTCTTTTAGAATGGCATAGTTAAAATCATGTGTAATGTTTTATTGTATATACTATTGTACTATGATGAGACTTTAATAAACTATAAAACTGCATAATGTTGTTAGCCCCCAATCTTTAGATGCTGTCATTAGATGATAAACTGTCATTCTGAAAAGGCAAACAAAACACACACAGAATGAGTAATTTTGTGAAAAAAACAATAATCTGAATGAAAAGTCACAGGAGTTTATATAAGCTAAAGCAGTATAAAGAGTAATAAATAGAAATGCCAGAATTTTTTTTATAAACGAAGCTGCTTAATATTTTGATTAGAAGTAACATTAAAGGGACACGTAGTTATCTTGATTTATTTACTAAACTGGTGGCCTCACTTTAGATTTTCTTCGTAACTCGCATTTTCACAACCATTAATGTTATGAGAATAGCTGAAAGCAAGTTGTGATTGCATTTTACTTAATGTGGAGTATATTGATCCAATAATATATTTAAATCTCTGGCAACAAAGAAAACCCAACAGTTTATTTATTTATATGCAAGCAGATTAAAAGCCAAAATGATCTCGAGGTGCTAAGTGTAATGCCTGATAAAAACAAGATTGCCGTGTGTCCTTTAGATTAATTAGCTCATGTATACACATAAAAGATGTATTCTTTTAATGGATTAATATCCGTTTAAAAGGTGACATTTAAAAGCAATTTTAGTGATGTAAAGCAAATTCTGTCGTTGTATAAATTTTAAATTCTGTATACATGTACTTATTTGAAGTTATTTCTATTCAACCATTGGCATGATAGCAAAATGTTGATATAAATGCAAGATCGAACAATTACAGAGCTATATAATCATAATTTATTAAATTCTACTTATTAATCTACTGCTACTTGATTCTTGTTTACCTGGAACTGTGAGAATCATAGCTCATTGTTTCATTGTACCATATTTCTTTCTTTTTTTTAATCTAGGGTCAAATATTGATACTGTCAGAAATATATTACATGCTTACTGATAGAAATCACCAACAGTATCCAGGCAATGCTCTCAGAGTTTGCTCAGCATGTTTTAGTAAGATTTACTGAGATGCTTTCGCTGTAATTTTCATGTAATCAAATTTGAAACTAGAAATGCACCTGTGCACATTAATGTCCCCAATGTAAGGTATCAGTCATACTGGTGATGCTTCATAACAAGTATCAAGCGAATCTGTTGAAATGTTTAGGAATAATAGTCCGGACAAGGGTAACACTATATACCCTAGACTCCACACCCAATATATAGACGGAGAATAATTAAAGAATAAAATAACAGATGACAACGGACAAGCACTGTCTCTTAATTTAGCTTTAGTGGCCCTAAAACGTTCTCGTCTCTCATCGCTATTGGTTCGAATTCCACTGGGAGCTCAACTCGTCAAGTGGGAAAGTCTTGATTATTACGGATGGCGGGAGGTATACAGTACTAGTTCTACCAAGAAACAATGTGGCAATCTGCCTCTACCATAAAAACATTGACCATCCTAAATGGCCTAACGAGGTAAAAATGGCGTAAAATGCCATTCAAATAAATCAAACTAAAAGTATTTACCCTAGAGAAAACATGCAGCTTCAAAACGGTCTCCTAACATCCCCATCTTTGGTGGAAATCTCCATCTCGGGTGGGTTAGGGGATATCTCGGGTGGAAGATTTCATTTACATGTAGATAGTACACAATCTGAAATTTTAAGTTTGCTTTGCGTGCTATATATTCAGTATACGCACCTATTTTCCGAAGTGATTTTAATGTTAACTAGAACTGTAAGCCAAAGGCTAACAAATACCCCACGATCAAGTCTTTTACTATTTGGGGAAGAACGTTAGCAGTATTTGCTAACTATTAAAGAACACATTTGGAGAAAACGATATTATCATTAATTAGGCATAAGGTATAAAACAATTATTGTCATAAAGATTTTGTAAATTATTAACCATGTTCTTTAGTTTTGTAATAGATAGTTAAAAGGTTATGTAGGTGCTAAATATGCAGAAAATGCAGAATTGGGAAAATAATATGACTGTCTTACCTGATCTTTATACTTGTAATAATGAAGTCTTCTGTTAGAGGCATTTTTTCTATTTTTAGTAAGTGACATTGACATTGACAACAGTGACCCAAAATGCAATCCAAGCTTCCTTTCCATGTAAGCTACATACCCTGTAAGTTTCAACGCAATAGCTAATCCCTAGCAAAATATATTGAGCGGAAACTGTTTTTCTATTTTAGTAACAGTGACCTTTGAATCAGTGACCCCATTTGCAATCCCAAGCTTCCTTTCCATATTAGCTACCTACCCTGCACGTTTCAACGCAATATCTCATTCCTAACAAAAGTTATTGACCGGAAACGTTTTTCTATTTTTAGTAACAGTGACCTTGACCTTGGAACGAATACAGGATTAGGCTTGTCCGTCCGTCTGTCTGTCCGTAGACGCAATGTTGTCCGATCAATAACTTTGGGTATAATAATGGTGAGCATATACAGCCTTTAGATGCTGTGCACTGAACATTTTAAATGCTTTGCACTGAATGTTGGGGTGTATAATATAATTACATTCATTGTTTCCTTATTATCTAGTCTGTAAGTCATAGTGTAATGGTAAGCATGACGTTTTTGTAAAACTGGGATCATAAATACGGACCTTATTAGAATAAAATACTTTTATATTTCCTATCTGACCAGTTATCGCGGCCCCATACAATAAAATGAACCATATTAAACCATGCGCACACACTATTCCAGACTATTGTGCCCGTAGCTGGCGATGAGACCTTAGGAATACCATGGACACACACTATTCTGGTCAGTGTTTAAAATGGTTATGCCTCAAAAAATACGCATACATGTTTGTTTTGTATTACTTACTCACACAGCCAAACTCCCATCCCCGAAAAACAGAATGGACCCAGTGATGGAGTTGCATGCTTGGTGAGCACGATGTGGGCGTCCCAAACCTTCAACGAGAAGTAGACGTTATTATGAAAAGGGCTGGCATTAGTTGTACCCCATCCCTGTTCTTGTACGCCATCCCTGTTTTACAATTCCACACTACAAAGCACAAGTCCGTTGGACCTACTAATTAGCTGTAGAATATACAGGGCCGTAGAGCTTCAAACGTGTTCCAGCAGAGACATAATAACTGTGTTCTCTAACATTATATCACATTATATAAGTTAAAAATATTTACCTTGTACAAACTGCATCTGAATTGTGGTCTCAAATGCCAATCTCGCAAATGTTCATCACCGTTGTTAAAAGCGACGGTTGACGTAACATGGAGTTAACAAATAAAACACGCTATTTATGCCCATTATATAAATATATTTTTAACATTATTGCTTTGTTTTTTTTACAAGCATGAGGTAATTAAATAGGTTATTTATTTATGTTCTTTATCCATGTTATTTTAAAATAATGTTATACTTGATGGTAGTGATGGGCAATCGATAGAAAGTTGCAATCGATCATCGGTTACAATAAGCAAGGATGTAACCGATCAATCTTGGTTTTAAATCAGTAACATAATATATATATATATAACTGATATAAACATGTTTATTTGTGTATGTGCTCAAGTGTATTTCATAACTGGGATATCCAGGATAATCATGTTTATTTCTATGCGTTAAATAGAAATCTGTTATACAACTTTGCGGTAAAATGTTGGTTAAAATGTCAATTAATGAACGCCTAAACGATACTTCCACCACCAAATGCATACTGTTACACATCCATCTAAATAAATATAAGCGACCCGATCGAGCAGGCTTATGTGTAAGAAACTTATATACATAATGGTGGTCAAGCCCATTTCTCCTGAGCTTTGCCTAAAAAAAACACAACATTTTCACATTCACAACTGTGAAGGAACTGTGGTGGTAGAGTGGACAGGATAACTGACTCTTGATCCAGAGGTCCCGGGGTCAAATGCACTCCTCATTTGGTCAAGGTACTGCGAACGTATGCCATCCTTCGGAGAGGATGTAAACAAAAAACATGTAAACCCTTCCTCAGCAAAGAGGCTACTGTGATAATCAGAATTGTATGCAGTATCGAGAAAAAAAAAGGTTTTGCTCTACCCACTGCGAACCCGAACTTGTGGGATGAAAGGCTAAAATGTCTGGCCTCCTACTGCTGCGGGTTCGAATTCCACTGGGAGCTTGACTTGTCCAGTGAGAAAGAGTAAATTATTAGTATTATGAATGGCGGGAGATAAACTATAACGGTACTGTACTGGTTCTATCCTATCCTGGAAAAATATCACAAATCGACCGTCATATATGACCTTACATGTGCTAAAAATTAGATTAAACACCATTCAAATTAAAAAAAAATCTGGTAGAAAAAAGTTAACTTTCTAACAACATGGACATTCAAACTTCCTGATCAGCACACAAGTACTTTGCGATCCTTCAAATAAAATGCACAGGATAGGTCTGCCCTTATAAATGCAGCAAGTCAATTTTACACCCCCCTCTCAAGAACGGCATACTTGCACAGTAAGATACTGAACGATTGCGTGTAAGCGGTTGAATTAAATAATGGGGAAATTAATAAGTGCAACCGGTACGAGACTCGAACCCGGGAACCCTCACTTATAGGACTAGTGCTCTACCAACTGTGGTAACCGGGCCTCCACTACACAGTTATACGAAACACCCAAACCTATACTTTCACACGTTACAGAGAGCGACCCACATAGACCTCGTCTCTTTATTTGACGTTGTCTCGCCATCGTACGCATAGGCGCGTGTTTTATGCAATACACATGGCTCCAAGGGGCAGAACCGTTACGTTATCGGTTAGTCGTGTTGTTTTATGTAGTTATTGAAGGTTTGCTTTTTTTAAGTATGGTGTTGTGGGGATGTTAGTGAATCGCCATCACGAGCATAATTTGATTTATATAATGCTTATCTTATGAAATATGTAGAAATCGAAATGAGAATACTTACTGTATACGCTGAATGTTTCCTTTCCCAAGTTCCCTGGCTTAGCAGTGGTCTGTCGTACATTTGTCGCGAAAACACATGACTTTCAACGATATTTTCTGTCATGTCCTCTACAAAGAGAACACTTTTGCTGTAAGGATTATATACTCCATCGCTTAGAGATTGAGTTTTAACGCTGACTTCTTGCATACTGTTCAAATAATAACGCCTGATCAAATAACAACAAGCAGATCGTCTATTCTCGAATCGACGGCAAAAACATATTTGGAGACCTTTTAATGCACTTGATGAAAATTCTTCCCCGAACTATGTTTAATTGTATAAATCCGCCAAGCGATTCTTTTAGGAAAATCCCACATTTCCGATTGAAATGATTTGCATGTTGGGAAATCGGAGATCGATTTGCATGTTGGGAAATCGGAGAGGAAGCTCTCCCTGTGTCATAGCAGATTACAATAGGATGTTGTATAGCAAAAAGCAGATTTAATTTGACAATATCGAATCTGGTAGATACTTGTGTGCAATAAGCCAACGCAAAAATGATGATATAACTAATTTAATGATGACTGCTTTTCATGTATTTCCTTTAAAGATTGTATTAACCGTCATAAAACATAGACTTTTGGTAATTTTTGTGAGCGTTGTTTTTAGTATTCTCAGCCATCTGTGAATCTGTAATCGCCGTTCTCTACACACATCTTTTAATGACTGTATGCAAATACGTAAGAGTCTGTTTTCTTTGTACTCAAAAAGATAACTCTGATGCATTTTTATCCTATTTGCTGCTAATGGGTATTTTGCACTCGCGTATTGTATACGTCGCCGTGTGGCGACCATAAATAGTCTCCTTCTACATCCAAATAAAATGTAATCATTGAAATCTACATAAATCCTTAGCGGGATGGTCAGGTTTAATGCCGCCAGTGCTGTCTTGCCGAGCCCTGAACTGTTTATACTCTTGTTTCCCTAGATCTAGATTATTCTAACGCATTGATTATTTGCTTTGTAGTTTTCTATACTTTTATTTGTTGATATTTATAGATACATGATCATGTTGTGATTTACTTATATTGCCTATTAATGATACACAGTTTGCTAGAGGATATAGCTTGTGGTGATTTCTTCATTAAGCTTGTCCCGTTTAATTAAAATGACTATAGGGTAAGAGTTAATTGTTTTCATCCAATACCCTGTTTATCATTGACCGTTTCAGTACGGTACCCCTAGTGTCAGTCCGTTTATGTTTGTGGTGTCGTATTCTCTGTTACAATTTGTTGTTGTTGTTGTTTGTTTTGACTGCGTGTTGCTTGGTTGACTGTGTTCTGTGAATGTTACATTTACTGTTAGAGTTTTAGTTCTACTTTGATTTAGTCATCACTAGATGTGGAAAGTAACCAAACTGTTCATACCATCGTAACACGCACACAATATTCACCAGAACCACGTTGGATCGCTAAGTGGCAAATAGACCGCTAGTGGTTTGAACTACGTTCTAGTGTGTACCAAATGACACACAGATTGACTTAATCAAACAGTAAGTATCGACCAATAGTACGGTTAAAACATATCAGTAAAGTACCGTTCAGCTATCTCGGAAAAAGGTGAAAGAATTATCAAAATCGGATGATAAACAAAAAAGATATGACCATTTAAAGGTTGTTCTAAAACCAATATGGGAGCCGCCATTTTTAGAACTATGACGTCATAGTTCCATATTACCATATATGGAATATTAATAAATATCATTTAAAACGAAGAAAATCGCTGCAAATGAATGATTTTTTTACTGGTCATATAAAGCATTACTGCCATTAAGTATTACATATTTTTCATACAGTTGTTGTCATTTTTTCCCTATAAATCAGTAAATTTTCATATTTATAAATATTCCATATATGGTCATTTAGAACCGTGATGTCATAGCTCTCAAAATGGCCGCTTCCATATCCTTTTCAACAGAAACTTCAAATGATCATATCTTCTTTGTTTATCATCCGATTTTGCTAATTCTTTCGCCCTTATTCAAGTATTTCAGAATTCTCAATAATACAGATGTTTGGATCCATTCTTGATAGAAACGTACACACACACTGATAACAGTACGAAACGTTTTTGCTCTTTTTGATTTCCATAAGATCTTTTTTCTCATATTAGTATTCACAACTGTGTCACGTGTGCAGATAACGGTGGTAAAACATACGATCAACATTATTATTTCTTCAATCCTGTAGAGTTGGCGGCGGTCACCGTTGTTACAGCGTGGTTTTGCGCTGTACTATAAATGGAGCAAACCTTGTAAAAATAAACCGGCTCTTTATTTGTGGTGCAGTGCCGACCTGCAGTAGCAAATCGTCTATATGACCATTTTTCTCATTTTAATGAAGTAAATGAACCTAAGCATTATTTAGTGACATTTTAAGGATATCAGATTTCCGAATAAACACTAATGAAACATGCTTGTATTTTATTTTACATTATACTAAGGTATTATCAGTGGATCTCGAACGGTCTTTGCACTTGGTATCCATCCATCGTTAGTAAATAACGTCGTTTTTCTAATGATCGTCGGTGAAGATATATGCGGTTTCTTTCAGAAATGTGTGTCGAAATCCAAATTGTCTGCGTAATTGTTTCTTTTGATTACAACGACACACGCCGACGAGATATTACAAAGGTGCAATTCAATCAAAACAAATCAAATTTAACGAAGTGTATTTCGAGAGAAACAATTTACAGTTCATTACTGTTCATTACTGGGGCTTCGGAGTATTATGTAATACGTGTTGTGTGTAAGATAAAGACCGTCACAAATGAAGAAAAATCAATGCATACTTAGGTGCTAACCCTATCATGCATTGGAATTAAACCTCAGTTATAGTCTGGCTATATTGTATCCAGTACACCTATAATGAAGATAACTTGCCACTTGGACTTAAACAGCCGTAGTAGATAAATGTAGCATAGTAGATAAATGTAGCATTAAAGGACCACTGTCAACAGTAACCATGCAAGTTAATAAACAGAAGTTGTGAAGGGATTAAAAAGTTCCTCACACAATGTAATACGTTATACTATAGTAGGTATTCAAATGATCCACTGTCCCTTGTAATGGATGTTTGTTTCTATGCTTGCGTTTATTTGACTGTGGTCCTTGAACATGTTGAATGTTACATTTCCTGTTCGAGTTTTATCTACTATGGCTGTTAAGTCCAAGTGGCAAGTTATCTTCATAATAGTTTTATATATACTTGTATAAGCAGTGTTTAGTCTGAAACTGTTGTTTATTTTATTTGTTTATGTAAATCATACCTTTTTTTTATTATTTTACTCTGTTTTTACAAAGAGTTTTCCATTTGTGTAAGTTATTAAATTTCCAATTCGGTAAATTATACCATTATCATGTTTATACTTGTTAAATATTTATCCCATATGTATTAACAAATGAAAACATTGGAATATGTAATAATTTGACAAGTATTTGATTTTTAAGGAAAGCTTTCAAAAACATTGGATATCCTTTTGAAATGGACACATCTAATCCCATCAAGATGATTAAAGCAATACAATTTTATAATTATATAATTTATGATAAGACGATAACTGTTTAAAGACGGTCTTAGAGCTGAATGTCGGTATTGTGGATTTGAAACTAACACATTTTTTTTTAAAATGAGTAAGAGTGAGGTTTGGTGCGCCCTAAAACCTGTTTTAAACCCCAAACATTCTTTTCTGCCGCTGACCGTTCCAAGACCGTAGCCCTAATGTCAACCCGTGTATGTTTGTGATGTCATATATTATGTTTTATTCATAGTTTTAGTTGTTGTTTGTTTCTGTATGTGTTTGTTTTTGAATGGGGTCCTTGAGTGCTACATTTCCTGTGCGACTTTCATATCTACTTCATCTGCATTGTGGAAATCAATATAATGTTACCATTTATAATTTTAGGTCAGATTACAAACGGTTAATACAAGCAGTATATTTTTTAAGAGAAAACATTTTGACTTCATCGAAAACAAGTTCATTGCTTATTGTGGACCCTGTAATGACGTCGGCTTAAATCCTGAAAAGGATGGTTACGTTAAATGTTTGTTTCAAATATTGTCTTTTCGTGCCCTAACGGTTTATTCACTCGTTGCTCGGACTTCTGCCAAGTCACTGAGTACCTGATTTGTTTCTTTCTATGTTTTTGTGATTCATAATAATATTAAAAAAAGATTTTCTTTGTTTTATGTACATGTATATTTCCTATTAATGCTGTTTAGTTTATTAAAGGACATGTTTGTATTTACACTGTCCGTTGTATTTGTATGACAATAAGTTAGGAGTAAGGTTTAGTGTACCCCCACACCCCCCATCACCACCACCTAGACTTTTGTTTAAACCCCTCGCCGCCGCCTTTTTTGCCACTGATCTGTTCAATGCTGTACCCCTACTGCCAACTTTTAGTTTTCTCGCAACTGTTGTTTCTGGTAGAAGGTGTTTTGTGAAAGCTAAATTTCATGTTGGATGTTTATACCTTTTTTTTATTCCTCATGAACTGTGTCAATATTGTACCTTGCTACTTAATATACCATAACTCAGCTATTAAAACATTTTATGTTTGCATAGCCACGTTGAATATTTAACCTTATCAAATTCAACACACTTGATACATTTAAGAATACGTTCATTTCTCACGAACGATGTTTAAGTGCTCGATTAAAACAGGTTTATGGCACAACACAGTATGCTCTCTCACATCAGATTAAATGTGCTTTTATTATAACGGAGCACCCACTATGGTCGGGTGCATATATCCCAATACAAATCTAATAACCTTTTTATTGCATACGCATTTGTAATATAAAAACTAATACTTAGAATAAAACAATAGGTTTTAACATTTAATTGTCATCAAATATATTTATTTGAAACAAATATAATATTGTCGTTACATTGAGCCAATTTTCAAAATGAAATCAACATTGTTTACTTCACGTGATATACTTTCATTGACATGAACAGAAAATTGCACCAGTCACGAACGAGTGTACATTACCCACCCAATATTACTTTACTACACGTCGGTATGGGAGAATATTGACGTTTCTTGTTACATTGAAAGTAAACGGAGCTTGTAAATGCGTATGCAATATATTAAGCCTTATATTACCAAATACTGGTCGACATTAACGTTTTATTGTCTTTTCTAAAAATCAAAATAGTTCGAAAATAGAGAATAATGATGAACACTGCAATGTATTCATGACTATACGCTAGTCCATAAAACACTGCATTGTATTCATGACTAAACGCTAGTCCATAAAACACTGCATTGTATGACTAAACGCTAGTCCATAAAACACTGCATTGTATTCATGACTAAACGCTAGTCCATAAAACAATGCATTGTATTCATGACTAAACGCTAGTCCATAAAACACTGCATTGTATTCATGACTAAACGCTAGTCCATAAAACACTGCATTGTATTCGCGACTAAACGCTAGTCCATAAAACACTGCATTGTATGACTAAACGCTAGTCCATAAAACACTGCATTGTATTCATGATTAAACGCTAGTCCATAAACACTGCATTGTATGATAAACGCTAGTCCGTAAAACACTGCATTGTCTTCATGACTAAACGCTAGTCCGTAAAACACTGCATTGTATGACTAAACGCTAGTCCATAAAACACTGCATTGTATTCATGACTAAACGCTAGTCCGTAAAACTCTTTGGCTACGATTTATAGCATGTTTATTTAACTTAAATCACTACGTGTGGTGAGAAAATTAATTATATGTAAATACAATGCATGTGTTATCAGCCAGTTTCTCACAACAAAGAGAAATGTACCCGACATAACCCAGTTTTTATGATAAACTACGCGTGCAGTCCCAAGCATGAGGTGTTTACAGACTTTATGAAATAACCTCAAGCGGCCATAAACAATATTCTATAAACACATCCCGTTGTACTAAAGTAATAAAATATTGTAAACCATTTTAATGATGTTGCGACTAAGTCTGGTGAAACATATTTTATTATTTTCCTATTTGAGAATATTATACAATGTGTAATTAAGCTGGTAATACAGTGGCAGAATCTTCAACTAATGAAGGAAGGTCATTTCTTTTGATGATAGCGTTGTTTTCATTAGTTTACACAGGATATTTTATTCCTAATGCTAACATTTAATGATGTGAAGGAAATTGGGCGACACAGCTAATAACTATTGGCTCTGGACAGAGACATCGTATGGTATTTAGGTAAGTTTTATTCAGTTTGTTATCATACAATATTATATAACCAAACATATGAGCAAGGAGAGTGACAATTACGCTGTTCCTGCTTCACTTTGGCATTGATATTCAGCTGCTGAAGGCAGCTGATGCTTTTATGGGTTTTGTATTTGTCTATGGTTAACAGACTGTAAATCATGTAGTTGACGATAAGCATGCATTACAACTTCAATTCCTAATAAACTCATCTAAAAAACTTGAATGGCATAAACACATATTTTGTAATGTTCAAAGGTTACCGTTTTACTTGCTGAAATAACATTTTCGTAGATGAGTCCACTGAAGTGTAGCATGTAGTTATTATTATATGTATATTAGCAACAAAACGTTCTTTAGCTTCTGTAGCGCAGTTGGTTAAGGCGTCGTGTTAGTGCCGCGGAAGGAAATCAGGGTTCAAGCCTGCGGAATTTATTTTCCTTCTATTTTTTTATATATTTTTTTAAATGTTCATTACCTTATAAAGAACACCATTGACGCATAAATTGCGCAGTTATTGCTTTTCAGAAAAACAGTAACACTTATTTCAGCTTGATAACTCTCAGACAACGCTGATATCATTGGATCACGAATGATAAATGTGAAAAAATAACAGCATATGTCACGCGAATGTTTTCAAATACTTTCAGAAAATAAAAGAATATTGTATGTACAGTTGGATTTACCATTCTATTTCATATCTAAACTTATTTTGTATATTAGTTCATAGCGTATATGACGTATTTATATGAATCCATATATTATCTGAAACATAATCACCAGTTAAAAGAGATTAATGTCTGCAAAAACGTTGTGTTAAGCAAGCATTGTTGATACTCTTATATATATCTAATAAATGATGAAATAAATATGGAAGGATCTAGACGTGGAAATGCAGTTCAGTTCCGCTTCCAAGTAATATGTTATCGGAAAGAAAATAATAATGCAGTTGATAGTTGACTACATGCGATTACCTCATATTAACCATTCTGTCATTCCAAATTTGGGGATGGCGTCTAATTCAGTACAAGCACGCACTTCCGTCGTCCCTGGTATAAAGCGGGATTAATTTCATAGAAAAACAAATCATGCAATTAAGTTGGATTTTAAGTTGGATTTTAAGATAAATTGTAATCTAGGAAGGAAAATCTTCTAATAGAATTAATGTTGCTAGCTACATTCGCAGACGATAAACATGTTTGACCTTGAACAAGTCAATTCTCACGAACAAGTCAACTCTCACGGAATGTGTGTTTAACATGGTACGCCAATGTACTAGAGTTTATCCTTCGGGGATGAGAAGAAGCAGAAGAATATATTTGATAGTAAAAGTAAATATACTCGGTAGACCGCTTATTCGTGTATCCCGTTCATCTATCTGGAGGAGTCTTTGTATAACCCAGTGTGTTAATGAACCGTTTGTATACGATAACATTATTTTATGTTCGTTAGTATAATAAATCAACACGAGGCAATATATGCCGATTTTGACCTAACATTTTTATCATATATTCCGAAAAGCAAAATAACTAGACCAACTGTGTTTTATCTTTGCAAGTTTTATATTTTATTTTTCACACCATGCATGCCGTGTAAAATTACTGACAGTTAATTTTCTTCTCGGAGAAGTTTTATTGTGCACTCATTAATGAGGAAGTCCCTACTGTACTATATCCTCTAACAAACTATGCCTCATTAATCGACAGCCTTCGTCGACTAAACAGGGTCATAATTCCGTTTTATAATGATGACTTTGTATAATGATGACTTTGTCTTTGTTATGGGATACCGTATATTGATTTGAGAAACGTGCGTAGGTCCGCGCAACGCGGAACATGGCACTATAGGAGGTTACTTTCGCCGCTTGTTCGAAGAGTGATTGCGGGCGCCTGTTTAAATGCTCCCTTTGTCTAAGAGCGACTCTTTCATAACATATACTGACTTACTCATTTAGAAGGTTCGTGTAGCAGTTGAAGTGCGAGGTTGGACATTCACAACTTAGTTATTATAAGTAGTGTATGGGTGTTTTGCATTGACAGACGCAATGCGATAGGCTCTAACCATGTAACCATGGCTAAGCTGTATCCTGTGTAACTGCTGTTTGCTATATACAAAACTGTTTGTCATGTCTGGGGTACAGTAATATACACAACTGTTTGTCATGTCTGGGGTACAGTAATATATACAACTGTTTGTCATGTCTGGGGTACAGTAATATACACGACTGTTTGTCATGTCTGGGGTACAGTAATATACACAACTGTTTGTCATGTCTGGGGTACAGTAATATACACAACTGTTTGTCATGTCTGGGGTACAGTAATATACACAACTGTTTGTCATGTCTGGGGTACAGTAATATACACAACTGTTTGTCATGTCTGGGGTACAGTAATATACACAACTGTTTGTCATGTCTGGGGTACAGTATTCTGCTTTATTTATTAAGAAATGTTTAATATATACTCGGTAAAAAAAGTTTTGGACCAGGGTATATAAAGTCATATAAAATTAAAACTAGTGGACAAAATTGAAGTATCTTTTTTTAGTAACCAAGGTCTACCCTAACCGGTTCATTTGGTGCCAGAAACATTAAATTCCAAACAAGATTTGATTTTAAAAAAATATCACGAACACACAAAGGGTCTGTAAAAAATGTTGCAAAGTCCATACAAAGTAACAGTTACGGACATATTCGAGTAACCAATAAAATTTCTTTTTTTTTTCGCAAACTTTCATTGTAAACGATAATTATTGTTGATTGTTGATCTATTGTGAATTATCAACTGAGATAATAAGGGTTATGGTCGAATCTCATGGTTCAGCGATCATTGTACGGGTTCGAACACTGCCATGGTCCAAAGCTTCTTTTACAGAATATATATCATTTGTAGTAAACGTTAAACCCTACATGTTCAAATACAGTTAACGAAAGTAAATATGTTTGACTGTCACGCCTAACATGCCTGTAAGTGCAGATATAGTCCAGATATTTGAGATAAAATTTTACTAAACAAATATATTAAAGATTAGACTCAAACATGAAAGGAATCACAAAAGTAATAAGACAACAATACCATACACATATTTTGCCTATAATATTTCCTAAATAAATGGAGGATAGTTGTTTTTATGGTTGAGTGAATTACAGATTTTATGTCATCGAGCATTGACTGTTTTGAGCAAAATATTACCTATTTATGTATCGTCTTGCCTTAAAACACCATTATTTCGTTCGTTCGTTCGTTTATGCATTCATTCATCCATCATTGAGAAAACGTTATATTTCACGAATGAATGCGATTAGTTAAAGATTTAGCAAGAAACGTGGAAATTCATATATTTCTTATTCATATGCTATGTTGAAATATGCAATATTATTTTTGTATTTCTGTTTGCAATTACTAAATACAATTTTCTTGATAGTATTCAAACTTTAGTCGCTTTCACACATACCATTGTTTTATCTGTACTGACGGTCAATGAAAACGCAACAGTAGATTATGTTGGTTTTAAATAGTATTGCTAAGTAATTTATCATAATAAACGCATACTTTAAAATTGACGCACGACATACCCGGTACTATGATGTGTGACTTTTGTTTTCGGCCCATGTGACTTTAATTGATCACTATACACCATGTTTAGGATTTTTGAGGCAATCACTGTTTGCAATAGGTTAATTAATATCGTTCTGTTTTAAAATACAGAGATTATTTAACTGCTGGGATCGATAATAGAGAAATCCTTCACGAGATGGTAGACGTGTTGTTCTTTTCACGAACGAGTTTATGCGAACAAATAAAACACGTCTACCATCGAATGAAGGATTTCCCGGTAATCAAACACAGCAGTTAAATAATCAATGTATTACATTTTAAGTCAGTTTATGAATGATTTTAACTGAAATTATTCGTTTTTTTAACGTTATCGGTGGATAAATCGACGTCAGCAACTCTTTATTGACCTCATACTCAACGTCGCAGTTAGTTATTTTTGTGTTCGTAGCTAATTATTAATATTTAGCGATTATGAATATTCTTTCACTGAGAAATACAATTTAAAACTCATGTAATCTTCTGGTGCGTTTTACCGATAGAAATTTAATAAATGCACGTATTATTATGTATTACTTAAGTAATACAATTTAAAACTCATGTAATCTTCTGGTGCGTTTTCATTGATCGTCAGTATATATATCCACTCATTAAACGTATTGAAACAAACTCTGTTTATCGTAAGTAAACTAATAAATAGGTATTTCCACCCATATTAACAACATCTGCCGTAGATTAATCAATGTAATAGAGTCACGATGGCGCATTTTTTATAAATAAAGATAATATCAATAAGACATTCTGTCTCCTGCATGCAAAAGTACGCGCACACTCGTAATTATCATAAAAAAAATAATGATAGACTTGTCAATGTTAACACGTAAATTAACGTGCGACTAAGCAGCCATTTTGTCATTTTATATTCAGACGTTACTGGGATACAGGATAATCTTCTTAACAAAGTATCAGACATACATGTATAATACCAAATAATGGTAAGGCAAAATTATCCAATTTCAAAATATAAAAAACAAAACGAAACAAAAAAACTCTTTGTATTGAAAGTACTCCAGAAACCAACAGGCAAAACATATAATTATCATTTAATCGTATACCTTCAAACGGCGGTAATACACCGATCGAAATTATACAATAACAATGATATTTGCCTGAACTCAGGGTATCCCGAGTACCTGTATCACCACCATTTCCTTACACTACATTGTTTTATAGAGATTACAATAGGGTAATAGTGATGTTTGGAGCGACCTAGAACCTGGTTTAAACTCCCAGCGGTCTGTTTGACCACCGACTGGTCAGAGGCGGTAACCATATTGTCAACCCTTTTATGTTAGTGATGTCAACTGTAAGCGTGTTATTTATCCTCGTAAGTGGTGTTTGTTTACATGCGTGTATTTGGCGGTGCTTTAGCACCGTCAGAGGTATAATGGGGTTTTAAATGGAGTGCTAGGAATGTGACAAACCTAACAGCTCAATGCAACACTATGCAACACTAACACTATGCAACACTACGCTAGAAGAAGTAGTCTCTCATGCATGCCTTTAATAAATTCGATATTATGTGATCAATGACAGAAAATGATGATGTGTGTTTGCTTACTGTGTAATTAACAAATATTGTCCTTGTGTGTTCGCTTGCTGTGTAATTAACAAATATTCTCCTAAGTAAATCCTTAGATTGTTTAAGTATTAATACGCAATAAGAGATTATGACGCATTTTGACAGACGATCAGTCGGTGTTTGTAAACAAAAGGTCGCTTATTCATTTGATGCCCTAAATAAGAAACACTGTTCAGAATAAAGGCAATTTATTATTTATTTAGGTCATACATACCTATTTTATCAAAATTTCACTAAGTCAACTTTTTATCATCTGTTTAAACGGTTATAAATCGAGTTATAATCGTGCTACAAGCAGACGGTCTGTGCCAAGTGCATGTTACTAAAAATAGAACAGTCAGTGCTCCCTGAAAAGCTTGCTCAGAAAAAAATCTACTGAAGCTAATTCGGGCCATATGAGTTAGCTAAAATATGTTTAAATATGAAATTGATAATGAATATCAATCATCTGAAACATCACTGAATGTAAAAAAAGCAAACCATGGTAGTTATATTTACAGCACTTCCATTTCCCATCCATTCCAACACGTACAAAAAAGCACCACCCATCAGTGCCTTCAGCACTTTGATTGGTTGATTGTGGTCATCGAATGATATATTTTCTGTTCGACTTTTATATCTATGTTTAAGAGTTTCTTCCGGAGCACATTCACATATTCCGGACGTCGGCAGAATAATACGATGCTACTGGGAATCTAGTTCTTCATTTCCCTCTACTCGATCCCGACAGTTAAATAATCTCTATATTTTAAAACTGAAGGATAATAATCTAGTGTATGTTCAGTTAATGTTTGCTAAATATGTGATAGTAATGCCCTGTTTACCTAAGAAGGATAACACGTGCAATATTAATACAAGCAACACAGCATTGTAAGTTGAACTATTGAACACTTTTGTTCGCACTTTTATTTATTAATTAATTCTGTTTATTCCCATCTGAACATGTAAATTACGGATTTATTTTTTACTTCGCCGTTAATCGACGTTTACCCGGATTTGTTTTACAAACTTTCATTTTGCAGCTGTTCAGATTTCAAAGTCAGTGTCAATGCGAGTGATTTATATTCAGGCCGATTGTTAGAATATAAGAATCTGTCATGGGTATCTGGTTCAGATAGGGAATTCCAACCCTCGGTATAAGTGTTTTAGTCGGAACCTCGGCAGAGCCTAAAAAACACTTTATAAAACACTTCAGTATATCGAGGGTTGGAATTCCATATCTGAACTGAATACCCGTGATAGATTCTTTTTCATGCATATCAGATACGTGTTGTGCGTTGACACCGCCAGATACTAACGTGTTACATGTTCTCCTGCATACCGGATGTTGGCGCACGTGAATTTTATCTCGACCCTATCTCTCGGGTGGGATGGAAATATTATGTCCGGTAAAATGACGGATTTCCTTGTCCGGTATGCAAAAAAAGATAAAATGACGGATATACTTGTCCGGTATGCAAGAATTCTTTTTATTTTCTTGCATACCGGACAAGGAAATCCGTCATTTTACCGGGGCTAGATTATAAGAATATTTCATGGGTACCCGGTAAAGATAGGGAATTCCAACCCGAGGTATAAGTGTTTTTATCGGAACTGAGACTCTCCCGAGGTTCCGATTAAAATACTTATACCAAGGGTTGGAATTCCCTATCTGAACCGAATACCCATTATAGATTCTTTTTCTTGCATATCAGAGACATGTTATGCGTCGACGACGCCAGCTACTAACGTTTTACATATTTTCCTGCATACCGGATGTTGGCGCACGTGAATTTTATCTCGACCCTAGGGTGAGATGGAAATATCTACCCCCGGTAAAATGACGGATATCCTTGTCCGGTATGAAAGAAATTTCCATCTCACCCTAGGGTCGAGATAAAAGTCACGCTCGCACCAACATCCGGTATGCAGAAAAACATGCAAAACGTTATCTGTAATTTTACCGGGGCTAGATATTTCCATCTCCCCCTAGGGTCGAGATAAAATTCACGCGCCAACATCTGGAAAACATGCAGAAAAAACATGCAAAACGTTAGTAGCCGGCGACGTCAACGCACAACGTGTCTCAGATATGCAAGAAAAAGAATCTATCACGGGTATTCGGTTCAGATAGGGAATTCCATCCCTCGGTATAAGTGTTTTAATCGGAACCTCGGCAGAGCCTCGGTTCCGATAAAAACACGTATACCTCGGGTTGGAATTCCCTATCTTCACCGGATACCCATGAACAATTATTTTATTCCAACCCCCGGTATAAGTCTTTTAATGGAAACCTCGGCAGAACCTCGGTTCCGATAAAAACACTTATACCTCGGGACGGAATTCCCCATCTTCACCGGATACCCATGAACGATTTTATAATCCGGTATCTGTGTAAAACATTCTCAAACTATCTTCATGTAACTATTGCTTGTAGACCTGTACATCTAACTACGATAACGACTATGACTTCAGACTAAATTCTGAGCACGAGAAAATGTTGGGGGCTGATCTCAACGTTGTATAACAACCTTGGTTTTAGTCAGCTCAGAGGGGTTTGTGTAGAAAAAAGCCAATAAAAAATCAAATTAAAAAATATATATTATTTATGTTTCTGTTGATTTTTATTTCTGTCAATATATACGTCATATGCATCGACCTTTCAGACTATTTTTTCTCAATACAGTCTTCGATACAACCACCCAGTCTCGGCTGGAGTTTTAAAGAGTCTTGCCTGAATAAGTGATCACTAAAAACGTTTTGAGAGGAGGGTACACATCAGATGCAGATCCAAGATTTTGGTTTGAGTATTTGTGTGTGGGAGGGGTGGAGGCGTGGTAAGTGGAGGATCCTTCGAAATAAAATGTTTTTCTACATGACGTTTAGTGAATTCTGTTAAATTCAATGATGACTAAAAGTAGAAATGGCGCGCGCCCCAGGTAATCCGGCATGCATAGGTTATACTTGTGGGATTTTAGAGGGTCGGGGTGCTGGGTCCGCCTTAGTACATGATAAATACACTTTTATCCCCAATGTCAAACTAAAATTGCCGCCGTAGCCGGGATAGTGAAGACGCTGCGTCTAAAACTGCCTCGCCTCTCACTCCTGCGGGTTCGAATCCAACTGGGAGCTCGAATTGTCAAGTGAGAACGTGTAAATTCGTAATGTGGTTTTTGTGGTGTGGAAAAATATTGATATTTCCTATTTCAGATGATCTAAATATAATGAGTGAAACTAAAACTACCCATTATTTACAAGAATATTCATTGCGGGACAACAATTTGTGCTAGGTTACGCACCAGGATTCATTTAAACAAAGACATATTAATATTTGTTATTAGGTCTGTGATTCAAAGAGTCAAACGGCAATTTCGCCATTTTTTAAGTCATGGCATTCTGTTAGTTGTTTTTTTTAAACTTTTTACACATTTGAATAGTGCAAATAAATTGCTTTACATATTCCTAACTGTTTATTATGTTGTAACAATAAATGTATTTAAACCTATGGTAGTACTGAAAACTCAAATTGTACTACCTATTATTTCAATATCTGACTTTTAATACAAACCCCTGTGGGGTTTTGAAAAACTGAAAGATCGTGCAGCGCGTGCGCTTATCGCCTTGAATGCACACTAGAACAATCAAATTTATCAGTGAAATAGATGAGGCCGCCACTATTGAAGGTTAGTTTTTTCTTTTACAATGTACAATTTACACCTACATGATTGCTACTTTATTAAAGAATTGTTTAGAATTTTTTTCGGCATTTATGCGGTTTTAAACGTCGGTAGTAAATGGCATAATTCACGAATCGCATTATTGCTTTATGGCAAATTTTCCATTGATTACCGGCGTTTAAAACTCATAAACGCCGAAAAAAATACGCTTCGTGGATTTTTCCATTTAATACCGGCAAAACCGAATAAACAGCGGGGGAAAAAGGCGAATTAATTGTTGTATTTACATTATTTTTCCGCCGCTATAATAGTATCAGCAACAATTATAATGACATCAAAAATAAAAAGAGCAATCACTACTGTCAATGTCTTTTCATGCAGTGGAATATCCATTTTCTGTTCAGTGTCTGCATGCAGTGCGTACAGTTCGTTCACCTCCTTGAAACGGATAACCACTTTTTATGCGTGCGCAACCGAGCGTAAATAGTCCCACCTACTTGAAAAATGAAGAATATTCGAGATTAAGCGCTATATTGTTTCAAAGAAAAGTATCAAGAAAATGCAAAAAATATTAAGTTAATTTAACCAGTTTGCAAAGATGGTATAAAACGGATATCAAGTTCATAAGACGAGGCTTAGAAAAAGTAGCATGGCGAATAACTGGTCGATTGTAAAAATGATATATTGCTCTGCAGACCATCTCATCATATCATGTAAGCTAGTTTAATAAATTCTAAAATAATGATGGTTGGCTATTTGGTTGAATTGTGGTATACGTTATTTTCAGCACATTTTAGGCTATATATGACGGTCGATTTTTTGTAATAGTGGCTGACCACCAACTTTTCCCTACAAGATCATGTAGTGTCAATAATAAATTTCATTGGCCTATATATAGTGATGCGCAAACGCTTGGTCGAGCATTCAGGCCGTATTGCCTGTTGAGAAAACCCCTCTGTTTTAGTCGGTATTCCTTATCGTAGTTAGTTGTACAGGTCTTATAGTGGTCTGTAAGCTAGTCTATACCTGCCTTTAATCAACTGACATTAGTGCAAGCCCCCTGGTCTTATATCATGGTTATGATATGTAAACGTATATGACACCATCAACCATATTACACATATGGTTATATCACAGAATATGTAACGGCATAAAAGCTACATCTGACATAGCTATTGTTAGTAATATATATATAAATATGCAGATGTATATGTCGCTATTGATACCATAGCCATAATGTCAAAGGAGCGGGAGTACTCTAATGTCATTTTCCGACTTAACCTCGTAACTACAATGTCTGTAACAAGGAATTTGATTGGACGAGACTTTCGGCCCTGTTTATTAACAATACAGGTGAACCCATATTTATAGGTGGTCCTGTAAAACTGTACGTGTGCCTATGCATTTTATAAGTGCACTTATATATGTTATGGGTGCACCTACAATTTTATGGGTACAACTACAATTTCACAGGTGCACCCATACAACACACATATACATCCATACTTTTTTATTGATGCACCTACATCTGTAGTTTTGACCTTGATCGTACACCATATCCGACGTAATGTGAATACTGAATTGAATTGAATGTTTAACGGCTCATCAACACAGTATAGGTTATTTAGAGCCGCCCAGATAGAGGTGAAGGATACATAGGAATCCGGGAACCGTGCCCTACTCTTATTATCGAATAGATTCCTATGGTTCTTTAACGTGCTCGGAAGGTAAACCGATACACGGGACCGCCCGGTTTACGTCCGCATCCGACGGACGAGGCTAAGGGAAAGTGTCTCGCCCAAGAACACACCGACGAAACTCAGTGGCATCACGGAGGATTGGACCCGGGGCCTCCGGTTACAAATCCGCAACGCTACCGACTGCGCAACGTCAGCCCTTTTAATAATGTGAATACACTGATATATAACGTAAATACTAAAAAGGGGATACATTGGGAGCAAGAAACGCAAAACAGAGAGAAAAGTAGCAGATTTGTTTTCATTTATTCATTTAAAAAAAATATGAAATTAGTCTATTTAACACTTCAATGATTTGATGTATACTTTTATCGAAAGTATTTATTTCAAAGTGATCGTTGGGCAAAAACAATGTTTTGTATGTACAGCTCAGTCTGCTTGATATCTTTTCTCGTATGCTGTTTTTCACTACAAAGATGCGTCCCAAGAACACAAAACTGAGTGTATAAATAAGATAATATATACCACATCTGTCGTAAAATAAGCGTCGTAAAATGTAGATAGACGAGTTTATGGATACATAAACATACAGAAAACGAATTCTCCTTGTAAGTTTTATTCAATGAAATAATGCTCGGTATGCCTCAAATGTAGATAGAAAGGTGGAATTTAAGGACCACAGTGAACCAAACACGCGCGCTGAAACAAACAATACTTACAAAGATGAATAACATGCAATATATGACATCACAAACATAAAATCGCAGTCAATAGTATGTCAAGCGTTTCGTGACAGTCCATCCACCAGACTTCAAATTATCCTTATTGTTTTATTCTCCTCGCCTCTCCTGACATTTGGCTGCAACCTCATAGACGTTACATTAGATATTGCGTTCAACTATGTAACACGACGTCAATTATGCGACAAAGAATTTTATTTATTAACAAGAAATTGCAGCACAGCTGCTGGAAAAAATGTTGGACAATTCTGAACATCATATTAATATTTCAGTGGTCAAGCTAGGTGAGAAGGAGAATACAGCGAAGTGGAAAATTCACAATTATTTATATTTGTTTAATAAAACTGGATGAATGATTTATATATGTTGTCAATTTTTGTTTAAATATATGATATATATAGGCCTGTTTTTTCATTTCAAATTAAAGTGTTTTTTTTAATTTCGTGTTTTAATAATTTAATTTTGAGTGGTCATATTCAATATGCATATCATTATCAGAGAATTTAATATGAATGCCTTTAACGGCTCATCAAAACATTATAGATTATTTAGAGCCGCCCCTGAGAGAGGAGAATGATACGTGTATAGGCCCATACCCTTACTCTTACCGAAGTTTCTTTGTTTTCTACATGACATAATGTGAATTCTAGTGCATTTTGAAAACATTTAATTGCTAAATCCTATGATAATGACCCCGTAAGAGGCCCTTAAAATCTGACAAGCATAGGCTAACATATTGCTTGTCGAATTTTAGGTGTGTGATGGTGTGGGGTGGGTGGCATGGGATAAGCCAATTCAATATGTAAGTTATGAACTGAATGTTGTTTAATGACTCATCAACACATTATTCGTTATTCGAGAGAGGAGATCACACACATAGGAATCTGGAACCTGACATACTATGACGAATATATTCTTATATATAGTTCTTTAAACTAACGTGCTTGGAGGATAGACTCCAATATACAAAACCTTCCAATTTACGTCCCCATCCGACGGACGTGGCTAATGAAAAGCGTCTTGCTGAAGAACACAAAGACGAAACTCAGTGGCGATGGTGAGGCTTTACCCCGGGTTCAGCGGATTTCAAGTTCAGCGGTTGTCTATAGGGCCACGCCAGCCCCTTTATAAATTATGAAGCAGTATTTAAAATATTCCTTTAAACATTTTAATGAAATTAAGACCAGACGCTCGTTTGCGCTTGCAATCATCTTGTGTGTGTTTGGATGACGGGGACTACAACTGTAAATAATTAAACCTTTTGTGGGAGTCACACCTCTTGTTAAATTGTTGTCATACACCTCGCTGCGCTCGGCTTTATTTTGGCGTTTACAGCACCACTTCATGTTTACCACACTGTCATAAAATTGTTATAACATATGAATTTGTAAGCGATTTGGGGCTCCGCTTCTCGAAGCTTATTTCAGTATGTGATCTATAATTTTTTTAATGTTCGGGGTCTCGCTTCGTGCGAATTGAAAATGTCAACTAAGGTCAGCTACGAAATTGAAGAACAGGACGAATCATGGCCTGTGGGCTTCGCTTCGCGAAGCTTACCAAATTAGTATTGTTTTATTTAATGTTCGGGGCTTCGCTTCGGGCGAAGCTCAATACTTTGTAATTATTAATTTATCGTGAATTACATAAGTTTACTCCAGACTACATGTACAGTAACATATCTAGGCCCAAATGACAGCATAGTCCCATGGTTGGGGCGTGGAGGCATGATCCTCCGGACTTTTTATTTCATTTTAAAATGCATTAATTAGGTAAGTAAACTGTCAGAGATGTGTATCTGAAAATACCCACATCCCCTTCCCCATTGCCAGACTGGCAACATTGTAGACCAAAAGCAATTAGCACATGTTCACGCACATGACCGTTGACGTCATGTTTACAATATCGCATGACGTCATGTTAAACATATCGCATGTCGTCATGTTTAACGTCAGTCGCTGATGCACCAGTTACCCTTACTCAAGTGCTGCTTCTCACAAGAAAAAAGTAAGAAATTTACATTTATACGCTTATTGATGCAAGTCTGAATCCGCGTACCATACGCCGTTCTGAAAAATATGGAGCAGGCCGGACGATGTAAACTCCGGACATGAAGAACGCGGTCGACATAATGTCGTAAATATGAAAATTTGGGATAATATAAATGTGTGTTGTTTAATTTCGGGGCTTCGCGCTTTGCGCGAAGCTCTGTGGCTCGTTTGTCGAGCTTTGTTCGTCCGTATTGTTTTCACGACTTTCGTGAAAGTTTACTTTGTGGATTTTTTTGACTTTTTACGGTAATCGGCGCCATAACCGAAAAAGCGATTACTAGTGGACAACTTCGACGCCGGGCTGTGCCCGGCGAGAATTGTCCAAAAAAAGCATTTTTTGATAGGGCAGGTAGATTTTACATGAAATGAAAGTAGAGAAAAAACGCATTTACAATATTTAAAATATGGTTGTGTATATTAATCGGCATGCACGTAAATCAAAATAGATCTCCGCGACTTAAAGTGTTATTCACATTTTTTTGCGGAAGTTGAACATTCCAACTAGACAAAAGGAAATGCATTTTTAAATATATTGTCCTTGCAAATTAATAACAATTAATGTATAGTAACATTATTTTTAAAATACGCATAGTCTATATGAAATCCATTTTATTTCACTTACACTTCCTGACGATTTGGATAGGATTAATTAACGCATTTGTTTTTTTTTCGAAAATTGAGCGTGACAAATTTTCTTAACGTTGAATTTTTCTCCACTGCTTTTCCGGAAGTCACCGAAAACTTTTTAAAATTTAGCAACGTCTTCCGGTGACGTCAGACTAGCGTTGAATATGATTTCATTACGTTTGGCGTCATTTTTGCTAGCTTTTCTTCCGTTTAGATCAACGTTAATAGATCATGTTGTGACGTGTGACAGACCAAAAATGGCGCCTTTGGGCAAGTTTAGACCGTTATAATTGTGACACACAGTATTCAAAAAAAATAAAGACACATTTTCCAACGAGACAAACATTTCTTCTTTCTGTTGATGTACGATAACACATATTTGACTAAAACTGAGATTAAACCGGTTATGTGGAAACGTAAACATACAATAAGTTGAGTGAAACCGCAACATCCAACGTCACGTCATAGACATCGTTCTCACATATAAGAGTTACAGATGTCCCCAGTCGCACCATAGACATCGTTCAACTCATAGACATCGTTCTCACATCTAAGAGTTACAGATGTCCCCAATCGTACCTCTGATTAAAAAAAAGCGTTAAATACGTGCTATTGGCCGTTGCTATTTTAGAGGAGATTGTTACTCATGTTAATCAATTCCGTTTTGAATTGCTATTTAGAAAATATCTACTTTACAATGATTAATTACAAACATATGTTGATTAGTTTTACTTAGCTACAGTTAAATTGACCTACATAATCGCACTTAATTTGCCCTCGATTATTGATCTGTTAATATCTACGATTCAATTTGAAACGGATGCATCTGATAGGACATTCCGCCTCGTTCCCAGAAAAGTGAGGAACGGAGTCAGAAAGAGTACCTTTAGCGAGAATGTTATACATGTGTCTATTTATAATTATGACAACAGACACACAAACAGATATTAAATTGTGTTTGTTTACATCTGAGTTGTTTCTATATTGAGTTAATGAGATGTATTGTTTATTAAACACAGTACCATTCGCTACATTTTACATTAATTGTACTCAACCCACCCCACGTCCACACACACAAAAAACGACAACGAAAACGTGTTTAATCATTGTAAATGTTTGACAGACGACAAATGAGCTAAACTGCTACATGGTCAAATGAGTTAGGTACTGCTAAGTACAAGAGGTTTTGTTTAAGAGAATTGATTCCGCTAGGCTTCTTGTAAATCGTTGTAAATGCTTGACAGACGACACATGAACAACACTACTTCATGGTCGAATGACTTAGGTACAGATATGTACCATTCTCTACATTTTACAGTAATTGTACTCCTCCCACCCCACGTCCACATACACACAAAACGACACCGAAAAACGTGTTTAATCATTGCAAATGTTTGACAGACGACAAATGAGCAAAGCTACTGCATGGTCGAATGAGTTAGGTACAGCTAGGTACAGGAGTTTTCGTTTAAGAGAGTTGATTCCGCTCGGCTTCTTGTAAATCATTGTAAATGCTTGACAGACGACAAATGAGCAAAGCTACTGCATGGTCGAATGAGTTAGGTACTGCTAGGTACAGGAGTTTTCGTTTAAGAGAGTTGATTCCACTCGGCTTCTTGTAAATCATTGTAAATGCTTGACAGACGACAAATGAGCAAAGCTACTGCATGGTCGAATGAGTTAGGTACAGCTAGGTACATGAGTTTTCGTTTAAGAGAGTTGATTCCGCTCGGCTTCTTGTAAATCATTGTAAATGCTTGACAGACGACAAATGAGCAAAGCTACTGCATGGTCGAATGAGTTAGGTACAGCTAGGTACAGGAGTTTTCGTTTAAGAGAGTTGATTCCGCTCGGCTTCTTGTAAATCATTGTAAATGCTTGACAGACGACAAATGAGCAAAGCTACTGCATGGTCGAATGAGTTAGGTACAGCTAGGTACCGGAGTTTTTGTGTAAGAGAGTTGATTCTACTCGGCTTCTTGTAAATCATTGTAAATGCTTGACAGACGACAAATGAGCAAAGCTACTGCATGGTCGAATGAGTTAGGTACAGCTAGATACAGGAGTTTTCGTTTAAGAGAGTTGATTCCGCTCGGCTTCTTGTAAATCATTGTAAATGCTTGACAGACGACAAATGAGCAAAACTACTGCATGGTCGAATGAGTTAGGTACAGCTAGGTACAGGAGCTTTTGTTTAAGAGGGTTGATTCCACTCGGCTTCTTGTAAATCATTGTAAATGTTTGACAGACGACAAATGAGCAAAACTACTACATGGTCGAATGAGTTAGGTACAGCTAGGTACAGGAGTTTTTGTGTAAGAGAGTTGATTCTACTCGACTTCTTATTAAAACACTTTGTTTAGAATTTTCTGCATAACATTTGCGCAGCAAGATGGATTATATGGGCATGTAAAACTGTAGAATGGAAATTTTCGACTTTTAAGAATGGAGCTTGGGACGAAATAATGTTTTTGAAACAACTCAGTTTGTATACTTAGTCTCTTAATAGTTCACGCATTGAACAGGTACAAATAAATGAATTTTACCCTCCTAACAAATGGCAGATAATTTAATAATGCTTAAGTACAATTTTTGCATTTAGATCAATTTTTCACGAACTGTATGCGCTAGACCTTTCACACTTTGGCTATAGTTGTATCTTGGAAAATACATGGCAACGTGACATAGAATAGGTGGATGTGACATTCACCCTCCAAACATAGGGCAGATGCATGTTACTTAATAATTGTTACATTAAACGTTTGCATTTAGGTCACTTTCTCACGAACTGCATGCGCTAGCCCGTTCAAACTTTGTCAATCACAACGTGACACAAGATATGTGATGTAACCTTTACCCTCCATGCTAATGGCAGATAACTTCATACTGTTTATATTTGACTTTAGTGTTTAGGTCACATTCTCACTAGCTGTATGCACTACCTAGACATTTCAAACTTTAGTTATAGTTGTATCTCGGGTAGCACGTTACAACGTGACATAGGAAATGTGATATGACCTTCACCTTCCATGCAAAGGACAGATAACTTAGTATTTCTTCTTTCTGGCGTCAATTTCTCCTAAACTGTATGCACTAGATGTTTCAAACTTAGTTTTTAGTTAAAATATTTTAAATTCATAGTAGGTCTCTTGGGTAGTTTTAAATATCATTTTTTGACATCAGCAAACAAGTTTTTAAAAAGTTTCATTTGAACAACCTTTACCTCTTATTTCTAAGTCCCGTTCCTGTTAGACGAGATATGTGAATCCGCGGATTTCTTGTTATAGCTATAAACAGATTTTAGATTGATGCACGTTTTGATTAAATTTAGAGTAAGGGCACATCCACATACAAAAAGAGAATGGTAGATTATAACGACGTGGTAGAAATACGCTACAAAAGAAGTATGAAACGAGAAAGTTGGAATGGTCGAACACGTTAAATATAAAGAATATTGCAGTCTCGGTTTGATTGAGACTATTATGAACATTAGTGAAAAGTGCTTACTACCGTTCACGCCCTCTATCCCGGGTTGAGCAGGACTCACTATTAATCATGTCAATAGTACAGAAATTTAAGCTCTTCCGAAGATTCTATTCATACTTGATTCTATTGATACCTTAGTAAAGTGAGAATGTTGGCAAACTGTTAAAAACTCAAAGTTGATTCGAATTCTGTTAAACTTAATTTATCATGCAAAAAACATGTCTGCTATTAAACATCATCAAGGAAATAGGCGGCTGAATATCTTCTAAGAAACATTTCTTTAGCTGTATACCAACACCGGGTCAAAGGTCAGCGTTATTTTTACCCATTGCAATGTCATACCCTGTCTACTTTCACCTCTGCAATTTAAAATATGATGAGCTGCATTTTCAAATATCAACAACATTTCCATAATACAGTTACAGCAAAAAAACAACAGAAAACTGCACTAAAAAAATTACCACTCTCTTACACAGAACTACTTTCGAAATCATCAGGTGAGCACATTCGGCTGATTTAGTGTAACTAAACCTCTATAGTCGTGCAGGTCGTTTTTTGCCCGGATGAAAGGATATAAAGAATGTATTCGAGGATTCACGCTTAGGCTATCCTTTATTTTTTTTATCCCATCCGTCTCTGAGATTGCGTATTTGAAACACAAATGTGCAGTATCGGGACGAAAACACGTATTTATTCCAGGGGATTTCATAGCATAAGTCCAGACATGAGAATGTCTATACTTCGAATATAAACCGAATACTATAATGCAATACAGAAATGGCGATATATAAACCCCAGTATTGATATTTACAACGGAAAACACTTCTGTGAGTCTTATCAATACTGTATTGAACTATTTATAATTAGTCAACAGTTTAAATAACATTATTTAAACCACAAACTCGACACAGTTGTCAACTTATAACAAGCACGTGAAGTGCAGCAGACATATGATTGCGAACCAAGTGTATGATAATATAACACGTGTTGGCCTATATTTGCTATTTAGATGAGGTGTCAATAGATTACTCGAACAAACACCGTTTGCGTTTATTATTTGTTTCCGAAATTAAGTGCAAACAATCTTGTTTGTTTTTGTTGCTTCCAAGGGTCCCCCTTTTTCAGTATTTATTTACATACGCTATCGGTTGTTTAGTGCTGTGTGATGGCTGGAGGCTGTAAAAGATCGTCCCGACTACAAATCAGTACTGTTATAACCCACAGGATCGTCAAGCCCAGTGTGTTTGGCTTTAAAGAAGAATACCGCGTAAGTCGGGGCTAGGGTACGATAGAGGTGTTGCACTTTATATTAAGTTTAACTCTTGTGAACATACTCAATAAAACTGGGTGCTGCTTTTCTCTCTTGTTTGTGTTTGTGTCTTCCAAGGCATCCTCTTATCAGTATTTTTATAATTTCACAAACTCGTAGAGTATTTCGACGTCAAATTGTAGATGTGTCTATAAACAGCGCTCTATGTTCGCTGTCTTGTTCGTGCACCGGCTTGTCCATTTTAGGAATCGGCATGGACACAACAAGATGGCGGATGAGCCAAACGTTTAAAGATGTTGCCTTTAGATAGTGATTATGGGACAAATACTGTTTTAAATCACATATGCTTTGGATGTGTGTAATCGGCATTGTTCAAAGTTTTACCCGAAGTCCTAATTTTCTCCAAACAATGGATTTTATCTTTAAAATCAGCATAAAATGCAGAAGGCAAGTCGGTGAATCCAATTTAAAGCGGTGAAAACAAACTTCCCTTCAGCATGTTCAGTCTCCTGAGTATATTTTGACAGATGTGGGCATTTCTCTTGTAGATATTGATAAGCAATCATGTTATCGCTCGAAACCTCGAAACAGAAAATGATTTCGGTTGGTATTTACCAAGAAAACGACATTTTTGTGAGACATTGCATACATTTATGACTGAAACATAACTACATGTAACTGACAGCTTCTCAAATGCATAGTCAAATTTTGCGCATAAAAGAGTATACATGGATGTGTCGTAAAGGGCAGTAAAGCTCCATTCATTATTTCTTTCTTTCGTTCGTTCTTTCATTCAATTACGACAGGTTTGGCAGTTATAGCACGGCTGAAATATACAGGCAGTTATTGCACAGGTATTTTGGTTTGTGAAAATTATATCATACGCAGGAGCAAAGGACAACCACTAAAGCTATGATGTATTGATACAGTTTACGACATTTATTGAGATATAAGAAAGAATTTCATAACAACTGTATGCCAGATAAGTATAATTAAGAGTAATATAGGGTTTAACTAACATTGTTGAAGTGATACGGGAAATAATTCCCGAGTGAGAAAGATTCTTGCGATATAGAAACGAGTGCGTTTTCGCACGTGTTTCTATTATTTTCCGTTTAACGATAAAAACGTTAATTAAACTATATAATATATATTCTGTGATGAATTTCTTTCCAATCGTCTTTTGACACAAGTATTCCTTCTTCTGTCACTCCTTTGGCGACAGCGCGGAGTAATATCATTACGTCAATTCGTGACGTAATATCGTGACCTCTATCGTTTAGTTCATACCATTTGTCTACTGTGCTATCTTGCACACAAGGCGAGATAGCACAGTAGAGGAAGGGATATATTATAGATTTTCTCAAACTGGGAAATTCATCACAGAATATATAATATAATGAATTAATGTTTATATGATTACTTAAGCACTTTGCATTACTTTGCAGTGATTTCATTTTTTTTTAAATGATATTGATCAGCAAGCCATAGTATGCTAATTTAGAACTATGACGTCATAATTCGCAAAATGGCGGTTTCCATGTCCTTGTTTAGAACGACCTTCAAATGATCATATCTTCATTGTTTATCTTGCGATTTTGATATGCCATTCCACTTTTCTAGGTTGTTCATAAAATTCAATAATATTGATTGGTTGATATGTATATTCCCTTTAAGTATTGACAGGAACTGTGAGATATATAGTAATCGTTACGTGGTATCTACCATATGCTTTTCAAAAATAAATATAGTTCTTCTAGAAAGAATGTGTTTGGTAAACAATGAATTCACCTTGTACCATATTGTTCTCAGACATAAATAATTTACAACATGAAATAGATTCTTAATTTCCGCAAATGTCAATAAAATTTTGATAAGTTTTCTGTGTTTACATTTCTATTATAGATAAGTAAACACGCTTCAGTTCCCTGTGAAATTGCAGAACAAAAAACAAATATAATCCAAAAGTTAAATATACAACACACAGCATGTGCTACGGAGTATACATATATCATACATATACTGAAGCGAAAAAGAAACGCAACTCGGGAATTTCCGATATATATCGTACGTACAATATCGTGTGTACTGCTACGTAAGATCTTTCCTTTCGGAAAAAAACCAGCTAAAACAACACATAACACAGAAAATAGTATTCCTTCAAAAGTTCGTTATTCAAAGAATATGCGTTTGGCTCAAGCATGTTGAGCAAAGTTAGGGTGCAACATTTTGCAAGCTCTTTACGTTAAATACAGTACTGAAATGGCTGAGGAACTTCAACATTATTTTAAGAATTTTTTAAAACGTATACAACATCACAGTTGCGTCATTTATCTAACTAACTGTAACTTGTGTGTTACAAAAACATCTTGGGATTTCTTTGGAATATTATCTGGAATTAAGTGTGCTATAGCGGAAATTCTCGAGTTGCGTTTTTTTTGCGCTTTAGTATATACCTGTATCATATGTACGTACGTGGTCCCGCCTTAATTCCATTAATAGATTGGAAGCTTATATTAGCAGGATTTTATAACAGATATTTCGACAATAAATCACGTTTAAAAACATATTTTACTGAGAAAAAAATTAGACAACCTGTTTGAAATTACGTATTAAATGTTTATATTTTACAAAATGTAAACATTTTAAGCCGAAATTAAGGTTTTATTTCATACCCCAGCCAACCCCGTTTTCGCTTCTTGAAGAAGGGGTTGGCTGGGGTATGAAAGTTACTACTCGGACCACGTAATTACGACCGCGTTCTGTTAATGATACACTTCCTGTTGCAATTTTGCTTCTAATATCGATTACAACTGTCAATGATATCAATAAATACTGAAAACATTGGATCCCTTTGAAGCAACAAACACCAACAAGAGAGAAACGTAGCAAATTTGGTTTTATTCAGTCTGTTCATGAGAGGCAAAACCTCGCAAGCCTCCAAGCACTGACTAAATGGTTTTCTAATTAAATATTGGGCTTCGTAATCTCAAATGACCAGTAAGTGAAACCGTACTGATTTGTAATCGGTGCGACTTTTCAAAGCCACCACACAGCACTAAACAAATGGTAGTGTGAATTAAATATATGTCATAGCAATATAAAAACAAATAGCTGACGATGTATACGGGATGCAATCCGTTACTTATGGATACACTAACGTTTGCTAGTTTTATACATGATGAAGCAGTAGTCTGGTGTAAGACTAGTCAGGTAAAACTTCCGGGCCGTAGGATGCTAAAATAGTTCCATGAAAAAATCCAAAGTTACAAGTTTGCATGTGTTTTTCCCAAGATTAGTTTGTATTTCATTGTTAAATTTAACCTGATGTTAAATTATTATTACTATTGTCATGAATAGTAAGTGTTTTACTGTGTTTGTCATGACTATTTCTTTGGAGAGTATGAGCACAGAAGGTAGATAGAGATGTGGTTTTGATATATATCACTTTCGAAATACGCATAGTGTCAATGAATGATGCGAAATGATGCAAAACTGACTCGGTGTTTTATTACAGATATGGGACCGTTTGTGAGCCCAATGTGTGTAATTCACATAATTAAAACGTATTTAAGCGAACGATTGTTGTGGAACTTGTGACTGATCTCCAAAAATAACCTGTTTTGCATTGTGTTCAATGGGCTGATTTTCGCATTTACAACTATTGACTGTCAGAAGAAATGATTTGTACATTCAAACTAACATTAGGCTAAAGAACGATTTTGTAAATGATATTGATGTTGTGGCATTCAACGAATGTGTAAAGGCAAAACAATTAAAGATATTACTTGCAGTAATTTCTAAAACATACATTTTAAAATTATTGAACTCATCAGACACAAACAGTATACATCAACAAGACGCATTAAAATGTACTGATGAGCTGACTTCATGCATTTTCAACTTTAAAAACTCATTTTCGTGCATTGTACTTTCACAGTATCCTCACAAAAGGGTGATAAGAATAAAACCTTACACTTTATTCTGTTCTTGTGTTTTAGAAATTTAGAAAAGTAATACCAGTGATGTAAAGAACTGTTGTAAATAGTAAATTAACATGGAAACGTAGGTTGCACCGGATCGTTTACTTTCGTTTATAGGTGTTTTCAAGAAAGATTACAGGATGAAAGTTGGGTGCACCCTAGAACCTCGTTTGTTTGTTTTAATGCGGTTGGCAGGTTAGCGTCTCTTTGGCCTGAATAGTAAAGACACTGCGTATAACCGCCTCGCACCGCTGCGGGTTCGAATCTCACTTCGAGCTCGACTTGTCAAGTGAGAAAGTGTTGATTCTTACGGATTGGGAGAGGTATAAAGGACAGCTTCCACTCAGAGGGAAATAGGTGGTCTTCCTCCACTATAAAAATCGATCGTCATATATGAATTTACCTGTGATAAAAGTGACGTAAAACACTATTCAAATCAAATCGATTTGTCCTAATGCGTGTTTTTGTTTTGCTTGGCTTCGTTCCTTGAAAGCTACAGTTCTTGTGCGACGTCTATACATGTTAGACTATGTTTAAATACATAATAATTATACAAACAGCTACATTCCTTGTACACCAGACACACCGGCCTAATAGTATGCGTAAGCTAACACACGAGTTGTTGATCAAGACAAATCAGTTATCCTAGTCATCTATCTAATTATCTAATAATGAATGAATTCGTTCAGGAATAAATGAGTTTGGTCAATTGAAATCAGCTCGTCATTCTGTGTCGACCGGGTTTTGTCACTATGAATAATGCAAATTGACGTGACAGATTCAGTATTGAGATATCTTCTTATATACAAGATGACGTCATGATGTCATCGATCAGGCGAATTAACGTATTCGGTCACATTCATTCGTCTGCACTTATGCTCAATGAAGATCTATTTGCATTGCCTTTAGTTTCTACAGAACACTAACATTAGTCTAGAAACAGTAACGGTACTTTTGGTTTTAAATGGCAATATGTATGGGATAAGGGGATCAATTTCGACTTTAAATATACAAGTGGAACAAATGTATATATCATTTATTTCAATTCCAATGTTTTTTAATTCAAGTTTGCATATTTTTTTAATGCCGAGCTAACGAATGTTTCGCATATCACTGGCGTTCGAATTCATGATATCTAAAATATGGAGTCCGGTAGAATTCTAGTTTTAATGACAGTTTGCTGTTTTGCTTTTAATTTCACTGAGAATGTGTATTCTATAAAGTGTTCTTCTGAAACTATTAATTATGTTATTAAAACATGAAGCAGAACATTGCTGTTTATAAAGAAAGAAACACATTTAATACGCTGGTAATAAACTGGTGAATTAAACCCCGTTATATAGTCTGAATCAAGAACAGTACGCCCACTGAGTACAGCAGATTTTCTCATCGGCAGACCGCTTGGTGGTGGGCAGAAAATAAGTCTCTTTTCTATGAGTACAAAATGGGATTTAGAATAATTCAATTGGCCATTGTTGGTGGTGATATCACAATGTTTGACAAATATGTCATATTTGAAACCGAGCCTGCTATTTTTTTCTATTTTATTTGTGTTTGTTGCTTCCAGTGGACCAACTGTTGAGTATTTATTGACAATCATACTAGCGTTTGTTAAGTGCTATGTGGCGTCTATATAAAGTCGCCCCGACTACAAATCAGTAGGCGTATTGCTTACTGTATTTTAGGATGGACTACTATACATAGGTTTAAGTAATATGTATGTGTATATGTCCCCATTTTCGTCTTAACTGTCTCAGACGTAGTGCTTTTGAAAATTCGCCTAGCTATTGAGTGAAAGGAAAGGGTTAGCTAGTAGTTAGCATATTTCACTATCGCTCATGAACAGTCTCAATCAAACCGAGACTGCAATATTTCGTATATGTCGTGCTCGGCCGTTTCCAAAGGTCCATTATCATACTCTTTTTTAACTACTCCATATTGTCCGCATCACTTTTTAAAAAACAAACCATGTCTTGATATTTTATTTTACGTGTCACATTTTTTATTCTCATTTTGCAAACAAGTTTCGTTTGACCAAGGACGAGTGGGAGACTGCCATTCTCAACATAATCAGTTTAATAAAGATACAATAATTATCACAATCTGACTTATATGGTGATGCGATTTACAAACTTCGTAAGATCCTTTGTCATAATCACTTTTATATAACCTTTATTAAACTTGTTTAAAAGTTTATCAAAAGAGGTTACGACCATATCATTTTGCAATATGTTTAGAAGTTGATCCATTTACAGTTTGCCACTATGCTTTTCTCTTTGATTGTGCGATGACCGGACAGATTGTGGACCCTATGATGACGACTACCTAAATCCGTATAGGTACGTTAGCGTTTGATGTTTGTCTTTAATCGTGTCTTGTCGTACCCTTAAAACTTTGTTCTCGTATTGCTCTGGCTTCTGCCACGTTATTGAGTACTTACTTTGTGGCTTTATATGTGTGTTTTTTTTATATTATATGATACATGATTTATATATACCTGATCTGTTTTACTTATATTGCCTATTAATGCTGCCTTGTTTGTCAGAGATTATAACCTGGTGAGGATATGTTTAGTTACACTGTTCCGTTTATTGGGAGGACAATAGGGTAAGAATGAGGTTTGGTGCACCCTAGAACCTGGTTTAAATCCACAGCGACCTTTTTTGCCACTGACCGTTCCAAGTTGGTAGCCCTATTGACAACCCTTTTATGTTTGTGATGTCATACTTTGATTTTTATACTTCTTTGTAATTGTGTTTTCTTTCTGTGCGTGTTTGTGGTTGACTGTGGTCTTTAAATTCTAGATTTCATGTTAGACTTTTATATGTAATTGCTCGTTGACAAGATACATGCAACACACCATAATGTAAGGAAATAAATACTGAAAAGGTGATCCCTTGAAAGCAAACAACACAAACAAGAGAGAAAAGTAGCAGACTCGGTTTTATTGAGAGGTAAGATGCACAACCTCTCACACCTCGTAGAACCGGCTTACAAAAGCGATATTCTACTTTAAAGCAACACAGACTAGGCTTGATGATCCCAAAGGACCAGTAAATAATAACACTACTTCCAAATACTTCCAAAGTTAGGCAATACTCAGTGCCATACTTTCTTTGATTCCAGGTCACTGCGCCATGTACTCTAACGAACATAATTACATGTTTCAATATTCAATTATCGCAGGCAGCTGTTTCTTGCCTCCTTGTTATCTCTGGGAGCACCCGAAAGGCAGCAATTAAACCAGCTTTACAGAAACGTGTCTTAATACTTGGAAACGTGAAAGCCGCTTTCAATATCTTCCTTTTTTAGATTGGCTAATAGGAAAGCAATCGCTAACAGCTTTATAACAGTCGCTCATGGTCTATAAAACACTCGAGGATTTAATAACAACGTGTACGTATCGGTTTATATATAATGATACGTCAACGCAGATAAATATATGCTATATATATAAATAACCTTACGGGTAATTATTGTGTACTTACCGTTGTTGTTGTTCTCAAATTTTTTTGAAAGAGACTTTGCATCATGTCGGATAAAACCGATATGAAATTGCTTTCATTTTAAACACAGCATCCACCACGGTATCTCGTCTACCTGGTGTTTGTTCATTTACCTGGCCTTGGTGGGTAGAGGTGTAATGGGGTACGTTAGAGTGAACTTGAATACCCGAAGAATACCTCCAGGGTGTCTTCCTTAAAAAAGAAGACAATAATGCGTGAGTATTTGTGGGTGTAAACTCAAGGTCAGTTTCAGATAAATTGTGTCAGGGCAATAGCTTTGGCATTTCATTCACAAAGTCAATACAATAATTTTTAAGTGAAGTGCTTGGTTCAGTGGTAGAGCGCCGACCTTCAGATCGAAAGGTCGTGGGTTCGATCCTTGCCATAGCCATTTTATCTATCCTTGAGCAAGATAATTAATCCACATTGCTTAGTACTGGTTCTATCCAGGAAAACTGCACATAATCTTCGAGTGGGTATTGCAGTATCAATAGATAAATAGATAGAAATATGATGAACACGGATCTAGGTGTTTTGTCTTTTAAATCAATCGAGAAGAGAATAATAACTTCGGTTAACACTTATAGTGTATTATATACGTGTAGTGTATAATCATCGCGGTTAACACTACTCCATGTTAATTGTTTTGTTTAATACATGTGTAGTGTATATTTATTACGGTTAACACTACCCCATATTAATGGTTGTGTTATATATCTGTGTTATGTGCAATCAGTGTTAACACTGCCCTATATTAATTGTTGTTTAATATATATATATATGTGTAGAGTATAAGCATTGCAGTTAAGACTACAGTATATGTATTATTGTGTAATATGTATGGGTAGTGTACAATCATTATAATTTATCAAAACTGCTCCCTAATAAGTGTTGTGTAAAATATCTTTGTAGTGTATTTACATTACGGTTAACACTTCCCACATTAACCATTGTGTCATATGTATGTGCAGTGTATATAATACTGGATAACACTACATTTAAAAAACAAACAAAAACACGTCGACATGTTCCGTTTATCTTGTAATGCGCAAACATCTATATCGTTGACTTCTTTGAAGTATGTCCAAGAAAACAGTTAATCTAAAACACAAACAATATAGAAGTAGGTCAAATTTAGTTATTGATATTAGTCAATGTACACATCAACGTGCACAGAAAAAAAAACGTATCATTGAATTGGGTCATATGCCACCATAAAAAAGTAAACGAAAAATGTAATACTATTATATGATATCGTATTAACAATTTTAAATATGTTTAAAAGCTCCCGTTTGGACACATCATTTATCGCATACTTGCCTATAAAAACGTTAATTTTGAATATACGATACGACAATGAAGTAGCTAGTCATATCAATCTACTGGGCAATAACGTTCTATCACACATAAAGGGTTAATAAATGTCATATCAATTTCGAAATTCCGGAGTGTATTTGTATTAAGGAACGCGCTAAACGCGTTTGCACTTAGTTTACGTTAATTTCCGTCAAGAGTATTACTGATTTATTCAATAGGATAGATAAGTACATTTTAAGGAAAATGTTCCGATAGGTGTGGTAGTAAGCGCGTAATATAAACATAACAAGAATAGAACCGTCCGCGTGGATTCGCATCTCAATCAAGACAACAATGTTTTGTTTTGTTTTTCTGTTGATATGTTCTATGTGTGTACATGACTTCCTTTCATCTGTAAAAATATAGCTATATTTTAATCGATATATTAAAAACTCGTATTTGTAGGCAAGTATATGATAAAAAGACTATACAATGGGTATTTTTATATCACACTCCATATCAGGCCTCATTCTATATCAGTCCTAGAGCTGTGTGATATCACAATACCTATTTAATATTCTCTAGATAATTTCACAAAGCACGGCAACATAGATAGTTACAATGTATCCAATGTTCTTTTAAATGTACGGCTTATTTCACATTATAATTATTATACATGACTGTAATAATAACATGTTTTATCATGCAGATATGCACTTTTCAGCCTAATAAAAAGGTGACCTATTAAATTTTGCTTTATTAGGCAATGACCAATAGAGCAAATCAATGCGGATTCCCTCGGCGTTTATTATACGTTACGTTATCTGACGTCATGCACGTAACGTTGCCTGACGTCATAAAACAAACAAAAAACAACAACATGGCGGCGTCCTCGATAAGCGTAACATTTTGAGAAATAGGTAATAATAGTAATTCATACAAAAAATGTGGATAATCTACATGATAAATAGAATATTATGTCAGTGCCTTTTACTATCAAGTTTATTAGGCTCGGCACGAAAACAAAGAATGGCAGAGCCTCGCCATTCTTCGTTTTCTAAGCCTCGCCTAATAAACTTGATAGTAAAAGGCACTGACATAATATTCTCTATTTGTATACATTCTTATATGTATGTATCGTGTTTCGTTAAGTACATTAAACGCTTTCAATAAGATATGGTAACACAGTATACAAAAAATACATCTGGCAAATCCTTTTGTCTTTGATTGTTTTTGAATTGATACAGGGTGCTTTTCTTATACTTATAGTTTTTTTTCAGCTTTTGTTATCATTACGAGGGGAATGTCTGTGTAAATGGAATATATGCTTTGGGTTATCTTCTATCTGTTTTATGTTCATCCAGCTTATTGTTAATACCGTTTACAGCTTGAATTCAAATTGAAATAAAAGTTCTTGGCCATTTACTTTCCACTTTTGACAATAATAAACTCAAGTTACCTGTACTTCATATGACCGAAACGAAACTTAAGGGTTACTGTTGAAATAATGGAAACAAATTTATGTTTGACAGATAGCTTTCATTATTTCGATAACATTAGCAAGATGGCAACGCACAGCATAGATGATGCTGACCAGTCAGTAGTTGAGGGATTAATATATTCTGTCTGGGTATCGTCACTCCAGGGAATTATTGACGACAGACGCAATTTTACTACGTTCAAGTTCTGATGACATTTTCCCGTGACGTCCCCTCCAGCCGCCTTTGTAGTTTGCGTCTGTCCTTGCTTGCCTGGGCGGCCATATTCGTGCTGTCCGGTTCTCTGTCTGAAACCATCTTTTAAATATACTTTACCTTTTAATCTCGCCATCTATTCTTATTTAATACTAGTACTATTTTGTGTTTTTATATTCGTGCGTTTTTATTATCATCCATCTTATTGCAGTACCATTTACATGTTCAGTTCAAGATGAAACATAAAATAGTCTGACCTTCCATGTCAGACAAGTACCTAATAAACACTAGTCCTTGGTCCTTTACTTTCCACCTTTGACAATGATAATCTCAGGTTACCTGCACTGTGTATGGCTGAAACAAAACACAACTCCTACATGTCCTATTCCAATTATATTTGTGAAAAGATTACTTGAATGCATGCCCTATGTCTTTAACGTTCTCCGGCCATGTTTTGTTTCATGAACATGTTTATGTTTATTTAAAACGAAATCAATACACAACGATAGATATTTATAATTCACACATTGCAATATCTGTGAAAAGCGAGAAAAATCTTTTATTTGATGACGTAGAAAACTATGAACAGGAGGTAAATTAATCCACAGGTAAATGTATTTATCAATTATCTGGCAATAGTTGTGCAGCTATACAATTTAGATTTATCTCATTTCCCCGTGCAGTCACGCAGTAGTAAAAGTAGTATCTACGTCATGCAAATATTATTTATTTTTAAATACAACTTAATTTTGTGCTGTTGATTTTATGAATATTGAGTTCTACTCAACCCGGGGCTAGAGGGCGTGAGCGGTAGCTAGCATATTTCACTACCACTCATGAACAGTCTCAATCAAACCGAGACTGCAATATTTCGTATGTGTCGTGCTCGGCCGTTTCCAAAGGTCCATTATCATACTCTTTTTTTTAGTAGCGGTTTTCAGTATATGTTTCTCTCCGAGACTACAAAGAACTGTTCTTATGATGTTTCAGAGTAAAATGTGTTCATTGATAATATTATAAAAAGAATGGTCATTCATCTTTAACGTTGTAATAACTTGTAGTTCAATCCATTGCATATGTTGCTATGAATTTGGGATGTGAATTGATGTAATGTAACATATCTGCAATAAAGTATTATTAAACTAATAATTTCTTTAACAGAGACAGATTTTTATTCTAAATTCTAATGCTTTATCGGTAACATTTATCTTTAACAAATTCAAGCCACATTCTACACACAAATAAAACTATATTTTAGTGCAAATTGCATTTAAATCCAGTGTAAAAGATACGGATTTAATATATTTTTATATATTAAGGCATAAAACACACTTGATTCCTTTCAAGAACAACTACGTAATTCACTCCGATGAGCAGCGCGCAATCAGAAACAACTACACCGTATATTTCGTAACGGTCTGTACTTTTCAATTACGCAAATTAGTGAAGTATTTCCAATTGCGACCACAGTATTAGTCTTGATCATCTTCGAAGCTTGATTGTAAATACAAACGTCTTGATTTGTGCAGACCAGAAGCAAGTGACCGTAATTAATTTATTTTTTGATTAAAATATTTTTGACCATCTGCATTTAGTCCGTCGATATAATGATGAAGTTTCTCTCTTTGTTTATTTATAAATGTATTGTCTTTCTGTATATCTTGGATAAGCAGGTGTCTCTGTCTCAGCCAATCAGAAACGATACCAGCATCTCGGCGAAAGTCTAACTTTATTTGGGAGAACTGTTCTAGACATATTTTTTGAACTAAAGCATGCGCCGCAGATGATCAAGACTACCAAAATATTCATAGACGCGCAGGAGGTCATTACTTATAATGGGAACATGTTTAAAGTCACGGAAAGAACTGTCAACGAATGAGCAACACACATTGTAATAATGTCAAGTACTTGATGGACGAAATACTAATAGGCTTTGAGTCTGAAACACTCCATACCGTAGACGCGATTGTCAAAATTAACATCTATTTTCAATCATTGTAGCATGATGTTCTATGGTATCACGGTACTTAAATGTTTTGCCGAAAAAACAAACAAACACTATTTAAAGAAAAAGTAAACTCAAATGCTTTCTGTGACGTTTCTACTAAATTGTTATGATATAAAATGTAATGAAATTTACGTAAAAATGTCAGAATTAGATTTGAAAAGAAGGGTACCCTCAGTGTGCTTATTATTTTAGAAGATCTATGTTATCAAGGTATGCGCATAATATTGTGTATCCTGTATTTGTTAGTAATTAACTGGTTTAAGATTTTACGAGTGACCAATTCTAGAAACAATAATGTACAACAGACTTATCAGACTAAGCATTAATGTATTTTATAACCTTCAAGGTAATGGAAACTGTATTTATATCCTTTTAATTATGATAATTATACTTTTTTTCTCAATTATTTTATTAGTTGTACCTAAAGTCATCACATCTATACAATAATTATCATATTTTAGCAAAGATGCATACTGTGATATAGATTGGACACTACCGTGGTACCATAGAGCCCTTGATATCATAGGAAGCCAGTATACCAAATAAAATATTCTATACAAACAAACAGTGTTTGACTGGGGCAGAAACTGCATTATCCTCCTCAGTCTGTATGTCTGTCTGTCTGTCGCTGTCTCTCTCTCTCTCTCTCTCTCTGTCTGCCTCTCTCAATCTCTCTGTCTCTGTCTCTCTGTCTCTCTGTCTCTCTACATTAATCGTCGTACCTGTTTAATTGTTTAATGGCTTCTAAGCGCTTAAGCATGCATAGTCTCTATCATCCAGACACACTCAAGCTGACTGCGAGCGCTAGCGAGCGTCTGGACTCACTGTTCTTTAAAAATGTTGACCGATAGACGGCGCCAACCGTCAAAACTGACTGCGACGTGACGTCATTTTGATTGCAACATCAAAGTGCACGTTGAATTACGCGCAACATTAGTTCCAATGGGATGTGTGTACTTCCTTATTAAATATACAATGAACTTCGTTTTATTGTAGTTTCTCTAAAAACATAATATAATCTTACAAAATGATGTTTAAAATTTAATTGTTGGCATTAATCGTGTGTTTGGAGTAATTTTATAGCACAACATTGCGCGTAACGTCACGTATTTTTTGACGCCGTCGTGACGTAGGGGGTGATTCCCACGGATTTCCATAACAAACTGAAGTTGACCAATCAGAGGCCGGTGATTTTTTTTTGTACACACCTCGTTTTGATGTCAAAATTGTTAAAGAACAGTGAGTCCAGACCATCGTTTGGACTTCTTTGAGAGAAGTCTCGCGAGAGGTCTGGATGATCGAGACTAAAGCATGCAATGATTGTAATTTACAGCTATTCTTTCGATGTTTTGTAAGATTTTTTTTTCTAAGCAACAGATTATGTACTCTTACTGTATGAACTCATTCAGTTTGTACATAAAAAAATAAGATACTATTGACCGATTTGTAATATTAGTCTCACGGAAGCTTACATCTGCATAATATACCTTTCATTACGCACGTACGTATGTACATATGTTCTACTACGAACAAAATACTAGTATTTGGATAAGAGGACACATATCTGTCACGTAAGCCTTCACACGTGTACGTGTTACTGTTTCCTACGTATATGTGCGTATAAAAGTAGATATAAAAGTCGAAAAGGAAATATAAGTTGTATATAGTCAACCAGCATCAGGAGTGTGAGCCGCAAGCTGGCAACACTGGCAACCCACGCTATAGCGACGTCACGAGGTCAACCCAGTCTTTATTAGGTCACGTGATAGGTTATAGTTAGAGATCATGCAGGTGTTGAGTCAAAGGTTGAATGGAGAATGTTGACAGCACGATCCTTACCTTACACAATATCAAAGAAGCTTTTGTTCGCGCGATCTTTAGAAAAGTATTCGAATGGCACTATCGGTGTCAAACTATTAACATTGCCAATAGTCTATTGTGTACAACGGATTTCGGCCCCTATTAAAAAGTATTCGAGTGGCACTATCGGCGTCAAACTATTAACGTTGTCAATAGCCTTTTGAGCACAACGGGTTAAGACCCCCTATTGAAAAGTATTCGAGTGGCACTATCGGCGTCAAACTATTGGTGTGCCTTATAAAGCGTCGGAAATCCCTAATTATACGACACCTGATACAAGAACGCATGAGCGAGTGAACCCATTATGCGGCTAATCTGTTTGAACTTGCCGTTGTCAATAGCCTATTTCTATAACTAGCGATGATCCTCGCAAAGCTGACTATACAAGTCTCTGACTATTAGAGTGTCAACTTACATTTGATGTTACAATTTTCGTTAAGGCGTACCATAGTTTCTTCATAAGAGGCATCGGAGTGTAATAGTTTGTGAGATCATGGGAAATAATGTAAGTAGACCTATATATATATATATGAACCAAACAGCTAACGCAACAGTAGACATTATCTTTAATGTATGAACTTATTATATGCCGACTGGTACCGTTGACAGGTGATTTGAATGCTTTTTTAATTTACAGTCGTTATTGACAAGATATTTGTCTCTTTCAGAATGAAATTTGTTTTGATTTATTGATTGTTATTATCGAGATATTAAAGGTATTGTCTACTGGTGCGTTAGCTGTTTGGTTCAGTATATATATAATTTTATATATATATATCCGCTGTATACAATATAGTATTTTTCATTTTATTTACACTATAGTGTGAAGAGGGGAGATAACTGTTTGTTTGTTTTTTTGTTGTTGATTTTTTGTTGTTGTTGTTATTTCATTTTGTAAGATCTTGCAAGCATTTGGGTTTAAATTAAAATTGTCTTTACGTTTGGTCCAGACTCGCAAACCAAAAACGTGTTTATGTCGCTGTCGTTTAACTGGAGACGGGCCTTATTTAACTGTACGAAAGTAGTTAAACAATACGTTATTGAAACGTGGTCCCGCCGTAACTCCATTAAGCGATGGGTAAGCTTATATGAGTAGGACTTTAAAACGGGTATTTCGAAAATAAAACATGTATAAATTTTTTTTACTGAAAACATTGCGATAACCTGTTTAAAATTACCTATTAAATGTTTTAATTTTACAATATGCAAACGTTTTAGGTCGAAATTAAGGTTTTATTTAATATCCCAGCCAACCCCGTTCTCGCTTTTTAGAGAAGGGGTTGGATGGGGTAAGTATGAAAGTTAATAATCATATGAGAAAAGAGGACACTTCCAGCCTTTAAGTCCTTAGGTGAAATCAATGCAGGACATTAAGATTCGTATTGCAGACTGCAAGGTGTATTGTTAACTACTTGCCACCCCTAGAAGTAAATAAATGGAAAATCGGAAACGTTATTGCAATATAATACAAGTGGACCAATGGTGCCAAATGAGTGTACCCTGTTATGAACCAAACATTAATGAACAAATGATAATGACAAAAATAAGAGACTTATAAGATACGATAAAAGACACTTGTTTAATATGTAATCGATTTACATGTTGTTCCCTAAGAAAAGTGCATATATATATTATGTAAATTCTCTCAATTCGCGAATGAACTGTCACTTAGGTTTATTAAATCGACACATTGATTTTCATCATATACAAAGGTTTCAGCTAAAGTGGCTTAAAATAATGAGGTGTTTTCTGGGTGTTTCACGAAACAACATATTAACTTAGTGAACTCTGACCTAGTTATTAACCCTTTAACAGTATTCAATTTAAAAGAAGAATGTGTGCCATCCGGTAAACACATTACAATTCTCGCTAATTGAAACATCTATAATGGGATTTAAACATAATACACCCAGTTATTTTAATACTCGGTCCACGTAATGAAGAATTTTCACTAATGACCAATAATGAAGTTCAGCCATATCCATTAGTAGCTTCTTAAATCTCCTTTCAATCTTTTAAACGAGAGAGATGTTATTAACCTTTAGAGGGCAGATCGCTATTCAAACCATATTTCAACGTTAAATCAAGAGATTCGTTTGCTTTCATTGTGAAATCTATTTAAATCTGCGCGCCTTATATCCTAATGGGTAGCAGTGATTTGTAGCAATACGCATCGTTAAACCCATGAGAGTGAAATACGACTTATAGGTGTAACACGCCCATTTATTTTTGCATTGAGTTGTGTATGAATTAAAATTTTAATGCCATGTTGTTATTCAGAACAGAACAGAACAGAACAGAACAAATCTTTTATTATATACAATCTCAGGTAACATGGGTTACAACAAGAGAGAAAGGTACATTACATACATACAAATGGTACAACTAAACTGTATACAAGGATCAGTACATATGTTAAATATGAAGGGGGAAAGCATTATCAATGAAATACGTCTCATGTACGACGTTACTTGGCATTTTGTAAAAGAATTCTGACGAAGACACTTAGTTTTTTTTGGACTTTGACTGCGGGATGGGTTAAAAGCTCCTTGTATTTAATGACATTCGTGTGCTGATAGAAATAACGCGGTATGTAATGTTTGCGCATTTGATCAAAATGTGGACATTTTAATAAGTAGTGGAATTCGTCACCTATGTCGGAATCGCATAGTGTACAACGTCTGAGGTTATACGCAGTGTTAGTAAATCTGCCAGTTTCAACGGGGAACCTATGGTTAGTCGTACGGAATTTAAATAAATAAATATAATTGCTTCTTGGTAATTTAAGATATTTTTCGAATGCTAGGTCATCTTTAAAAAGGTTGTAGTTTTTCCCTTTCGACGAATTTTGTAAGTCTGATCTCCAAGATTGTGTAAACTGGTCAACTAGCGTTTGTTTAATTGAAAGGTGAATGCTACTATGTTGTAAATTATTGCGGTTTGTCCATATATCTGAATTGCCGGTTTTATTGAGAATGGATTTGATGTGTTTTAACCACTTATATTCGTAATTTTCAGTGTTATCCATTGATTTGTAGCAGAGGAAACTTAGCTTTGATTGGTTTCCAATGATAAGTTTGTTCCAGAATTGTATCATACGGGTTTGTATAGTTATAGCAATTGGATGTCTACCTAGTTCTGCATACAACATATACGAGGGAGTGCTTTTTTTGCTATTTGTAATTCTTTTCAAAAAATCTGTATGAATACGTTCTATGATGTCTAAATTTTCGAATCCCCAGACTTCGCAAGCATATGTTAAGATCGGTAATATTGTATGGTCAAATAATTTTAGTTGGAGATCTAAGGGGAGGTCTAAATTATTAATTCGTCTGTAAAGTAAAAACATTGCTTTTTTGGCTTGTTCAACAAGATGTTTTCGTGTATTAAGGAAGCTTCCAGAGCTAGAGAATATGACGCCTAGATATTTATACTTGTTTGTGAGTTCTATTTCATCTGGTCCGAGTTTAAATGAGAATCGCGCTGTATTGCGAGCACCGAATACAATAATCTTTGTTTTGCTCGTATTTATATTCAATTTCATTGTTTCGCAATATTCATAAAAAAGTTGGAGGCATGATTGGAAACTAGTAGGGTTGTCAGAGAGGATAATAGTATCGTCTGCATATAACAGTAACATTATTTTTATATAAACATCGGCCTGAGTGTTAACAGAAATTCCCTCTTGCTCAGCATTTAACAAATATTCTTCTAAGTCGTTTAAAAAAATAGAAAATAAAATCGGCGATAAATTTTCGCCTTGACGGACGCCGCATTGACTTACAAAAAAGGCTGACGATTCATTATTAATGGACACACATGATTTAATATTTTGATACATGTTAAATATAACTTGAAACAGCTTTCCCTTAATTTCTGTATTTAATAATTTGCGCCACAGGCCTATTCGCCATATGGAATCGAACGCCTGTGCAAAATCAACAAAGCAACAGAACAATTTCTTTTTCTGTGAACGTAGCATTTCGACT